>VWZW01003578.1:236720-338493 GCA_013397115.1 Edolisoma coerulescens | reverse complement strand
TCCGATGGAGCGGCCCCTGCACCTGCCCGCCCGCGCCGGCTTCTCATTTCTCCCCAGGCGGTTCGGGAGAAGGAGGGAGAGGATGCACGGGGAAGGTTAGCGGCTGCATGTCTGCGGCTCGGTGCCTGCTTCCATGCACACTCATCGCCTTTGTCAAATTAATGCAGTCACATACGCTCTGCAAGATCTTACATCCTCGTTCACCGAGTGATTTCTCCTCGGAAGGGAGATAGCTGTGACTTCTTGCACGGAGAGGCAGCTCTGAGCTCTGTCAAAAGATTTCTCAGCCAACTGAGTATCAAAAAATATTTTTTTCATTCTTACAAAGTTTCATTTTAATTAAGTTTCATTTTTACTAAGAGACTGACAAACATCAACAGCAGCAATATGAGTTGCCGTCATTCCTCTCACTCAAACCAGACACCACGCTCCTTTCTTCTGCCTTCCTTTAGAGGTTTATTACCTCTGAGGCAGACATGGCAGGAATTTCTGAAATCTTTTATTACCAGCTACACACACTAAAATGTCTGCGGCTTGAGAGAGAGGTAACTTCCTCCTACGAAGAAAGGTGGAAACTGAATCTCCACATCTTTATGGAACTGCTCAGTGAGTGATCCGCAGGGCAGATGCAATGAAGAGGGGAAGATCTAAACTGAGCATTAGCTGTTAAAATGAAGCACTTTTGCAAAATGAACCTCTGAAGAAGGAGGTTTTATTCACCAAAAAAGCAATAGAAGTCTCAAAAATGGGCAAGAAAGAAATTTCAAAAGGTCTAGAGAACAAAAATACTGCATTTTCTTACAGAGAGGAGTGGGGGAAATGCTGATTATATCCTTTCCAAGATCAGTGTTCAAATTATCATAAATATCTCACTTTCGCCCTTTCCTGCAGTAATTCTTACAGAGTTCCAGTCCGATTCCTGGGACAAGCCATGTGCTCTTGCAGGTTGCTCCTGTCATTACCTGATGCCTTAAACAATAGCAATTTTCACCAAGCAAAGTAAGAATAGAGGAGGCATTAAAAATACACGTGATTTTGTAACCAGGTGCCTACTGCACAGCCTTCACTGCAACAAAGCTTGGGAAGCACAGGGTGATGTGCGAACAGACTGAACTAAAATGGCAAAAAAGGACTTGTTTCAAAAATTTTAGGTGAACAAAAAAAGTAGAACTGCCTAATTCACCACAAAGAGGGAGAAAAGGAAGAAACTCATCTGGCAATCTGTAAATAGCCCAAAGAGGACTAACGTACCTGACAGGCAGTGAGAGAGTTTCCACTCTTGTAGAACCTCGTGCTTGGAAAGAGAGAGCAGACGTTGGTGACACAGGCTGTGAGAGGTGTGATCTGTGAGTCAAGCACTGAGATTCCTGTTTGGGCCTTTCTTAGGGAAAACTCCCAGCAAGTCAATAGTGTGATATGCTTCTTAAGAAAAATGTTATCGGTGCTCCTGTGGGCAATCAGAGAAGCAAAGTTTGCAGTGGGAGACGATAGTGAAGTGGGGGTCTCTTCTCACAGATAACAAATGATAGGACAAGAGGAAATGGCCTCAAGTTCTTCCAGGAGAGGTTTAGTTTGGATATTAGAGAAAATTTCTTCACAGAAATGGTTGTCAGCCCTGGCACGGCTGCCCAGGGTGGTGGTGGAGTCCCCATCCCTGGAGGGATTTAAAAGCTCTGTGGCTGTGGCACTTGGGGACATGGTCATTGGTGGCCTTGGCAGTGCTGGGAGAATGGTTGGATTCGATGGTCTTAGAGGGCTTTTCCAACCCTATCATTTTAGGGATGACAGACCTATAGCTTCATTCTGTTAATGGACATGCCCTACAGATTCCTGAGGGCAAACCCCTGATGCCAGGATGAACCAAGGAGCAGGTTGCCCTTGTATTGATTCCGGTTAAACACTATGTGTTTGCTTCCCTCTTACTCACCTTCCCCTACTAGGACTGTGATTTCACCAAGATAAGAAACAAAAAGGCAGACCAACAACAGAAGGTTCACCCCACAACTGAAAGAAACAATTAACCCTTGCATTTAGAGATAAGAGTAAATAGTTTGTCCTTACACCTTGCTGAGGAGTGCTGCTCGAGTGATCTTACAGCTTGCAGTGAGAGGGAGGACGAACAAGAGTCTGCAGCTTCATCTTTTAGGGACAAGTTTGGAGAGGTCTGGCACTGCTGCGCACAATGGACTTCTCTGGACTTCTGATGAACAGCCACCATGTTGAAACAAATACGCAGTAAATTTATAGAACCAGATAACGTTCAACACACCATTTAGAGTCAGAAAATGAAAAAAAGGGAGTGAATATGGAAAAGCACACTGCTGTTAAATCCACGTCCTTGAAAAACAAAGACTTCTGCTCACTGCTACTTTGAGAGGAGATAGCAATACGTAGTGGTACTATCCCTTAAAAATCTGGCTAGGGAAGGAAGCTGCTCCAAAATTTGTGCTCACAAGTAGTTCAGAACATCATACAAAAATGCTTTCATTGTCCAGCCTTCAGAAAAACAAACTGCATCCCAACAACTGGAATTCCTCACGGAATGAAGAAAAGCCAATGACCCATTCAATATTGTGTTCTCCTGTTGGTCCAAATGACCACAGCAAGACCTCATATGAGAGTAAAATGGGGAATCTCCTGCCTTCCCTCCTTAGCCCCGTGCGTGTTCAGTGCAGTTGGACTGTGAGAATTTAGGTGGTAAAGTTTTACCACACTGAGTATTTCCTCATTTGGGTCTGGTTTTGTTTCTCAGTAGGTTTGTAATGAATCCAAGCCTGGGTAATTTCTCATTCAGGAAAGCAAACAGTCTAGGTCTCAAAATATTTGTTTCAGTGCCTAAATTATTCAGGTCTAATTGTATTGTTTTACAAAGCTTTGTCTTTGTTAGGCGACAGGCTTTGCAGTGCAACTGATTTGCAGGTGTTTGCAAGCCTGATAAAACACTTGGCTGAAAGGGCTAAAAAGCTGCCTCTTTTTTTTTTTTTGGGCTGTTTTTGAGCTTGCCTAAGAGCCACCCACAGTGCTGCAGCTAGCACTGGCTAACAGGCTCTTCGGGGTCCTGAATCTCTGCAGCCGTACCAGGAACCGTTGTGTTGAATGTTACTGGGACAATACTGGGTGATATTGTAAAAACAGCTGATGGAAAACTGCATGTGCCTTTTGCGCATGGCGTGAAAACTGATAATGGTATAAACCCAGAAGAAAAAAAGAGGAGACAATTGAGATACATTAACCACAGGTTTCATGTGCAGTGCTAATACAGTTGTGAAGGCTTAGTCACACTTTTCTGGTTAACTTTAAAACCACAGCTTGGGGGAAAAAAAGAGCACAAGCACAGAGAGGCCTTTACTCCAGCAAAAACTGGAGGTGGAACTGCTAGGGACATGCAAAATCCAAGGAGTCAACACCCCGCTGTGTTTCCAAGCAGCTGTCTGCACTGGGCTCTACAGCACTGGGGCCCTGGGGCACCGGGGCTCTGCAGCACTGCAGATCCACAACAGAGGTCCCAAAGCACTGGGAATCCAAAGCAACTGGGATTCCAGAACACTGAGGCCCCGTGCACTGGGGTGCCTGAGGTGGGGGCTGAGGGGCTGTGAGTGGGCTGGACCCCCACAGCCCCCACAGTGGGTGTTGACCTCTTGGGAATGCTGCACCCTCACCGTGCCCACGTGTTGGTGTGCCCTGGCAGGGGCCAGGTGTTGGTGAGGGGCAGGGGCCTGCAGCTCATCCCACCCCAGCCTCAGGAGCCCCAGCTGGGAGCTCCTGCAGGGATGTGGATGTGCCAGGAGGAGCCTCAGGAGCTGTCAGCAGTGGTGGTGTTGCCCCAGCATGACCACCAGCCCTGCTGCTCCAGCTCTGGTCTTTCCTGATGTCATGGTTCACATTTAAATGTAGGAATTTCTCATTTGGAAGCATTTGCTGATGCTATCACCTCAAAAGCCTAAACTTTGTGTTTTGTTGGTGTCATCACCATCTTTATTACTCTCAGGCCTTGTGTCCAGTAGTGTCCTGGTGCCTCTATTGCAGAGCTGGCATTGCCCAGGAGCCTCATGGCCAGGCAGTGGAGTGCTGTGCCAGGGAGGGGCTGGCATGGGGGCAGTCGGATGATCCTGTGGGACGTGTTTGGAGCTGCTTTGCACAGGAAGTGCCAGCAAGTCAGTAGCAGCACCGCCCAAGGAGTGAACCAGGCAGGGAGGTACATGGGAACCCTGACTGTGGGGATATTTTGAATCAGGGACTTGTAAAGCATGTGTTTGCTCTCTGTTTCTCCTGGCTCAGTGAGAGTAGTTGGATTCCACTAACAAGATTAAGGCTGATAATAGGTTGGGCTGTGGTGCTGTTTGAAGCTGAATTGTAATGCCTGGTGTGTCTGAACAAAGTAATTAAAGTTGACAAATAAAGGAGCACAGGTTTTTGGGTCCATGTGATAGTTTACAGACGACTTGTTGTCCAGGAGTTGTTACTTGAGCAGCTTTGCTCAGCTCTGCAGAGGATTTGAGGCTGGAAGCCACAATCACAGTGTTTTACAGTCATTCCATATTCTGAGAGCATCAGAAGAGCCCAGAGTTCTGCAGGAAATATCTTTGTGATGTACATNTTTTTTTTTTTAAAGAGTAGAGAATATGGCAGAATCTGGCAGCTAGGGAGGAGGGGGCTGGTTATCAGCTGAAAGGATAAGGGGAACATTACAGAGTAAAACATGCTCCAAAGCTACTCCTGGCAGCATCAGCCCTCAGGATAACAGGATTACAGCCTTACTCTGTCTTGTCTTTTCTTTATAAGATAATGAGATGAACTTCACCCATATTCTCAACAATAGAATAATCTTTTCATCATCAGGTATCAGACTAGTAAGTCTTTTGCTGTTTGCTTTAAAGGTGCATTGAACAGTTGGAGAAGTTCAGTGGAGTGCCTAAACTACCTACAGAAGTGAGGATGGTGAAAGCATCTTAGAGGATGCTCAAGGTCCACTTTTCTTTGAGTATGATAGTCTGGGTGTGTTGAGAGACCAGGTACAGCTGAGTTCACAGAGCCGCAGCACCTCTGAAAAACACGGGCCTCATTCTTCCTCAAGAATGCAATGGATGTTGTCAGTACCTAATCAAAGATATGGGATCTCCCATCAATATTAAATCAAATACATGGGATCTGCCAGATATTTTAGTGGGAAATTAAAAGTACAGCAAAGAAGCAAAGGAAAAATGCTGATTATTTCAGTGGAGTGAAGTGGTGACCTTTTTGTATTTATATGCCTTTATTGAAGTATCCTGTCCAACAACACTCTGAATTATTGTTCAGAATATAAAATTATTTATAGCTAAATATAACTAGTAGGGCATGGCAGTGCTGTGTGAGGGCATTGTGTAAGGTACACTCATCCAGCATGTCTGTGGTGTGTTGGCCACATTAGATGGTTGATGGATGAGGAGGCTGTTAGCAGGAGAGCGGAACTCTTTGAAGAACAGGTCCTGAAGTGTGTGATTTCTCAGCAGGCTGGAAGAATGTCCAGCCTGGTACAGCCACTAATCAGGTTATCCCTGCCAGGGGCTGGGATTGTTTTCAGTGTCATAGTCTGTTAGAACAGCGAGCCACTGATGGACTGCAAGGCTGATAAACACAGCACCACAGGCTGTGTCTGCTGGAGCCAGGAGTACAGTTACAGTCAGGAAGATTGTTAAGGCTGGGAGTTATTCAAAAGAGAGGAAAGAAATGTTTAAATTTAGGATGACAGATTAAAAATATTCGTTAGTAATGTCTAGGCCACTGGAAAACAACCAGCCATAATGTAGCAAAGCAGTGGGTAGTGACACCTTGCCTGGCCTAGTGGCGAATAAGTCCCATTTTTCTGTTCTTTCTCGCTGCTGGCACCCTGCATGAGAGTTTCTTTTCACCACCCAAATGACATAAGCAAATTGTCAGCAAGAAAAATAGGTTGTGTTTCAATGTCACAGATTAGCTGGCTCCACGGCCCTGCACATGAGATCATTTGAACCAAGTCCATGACTTAAATGTCTCTTTCTGGTCTTTTTTTTTAATCCCAAATGACAAAGTACAAGGCTTGTATGGTACAAGTACAGTATGGAAAATGGGGAGGAAAAAGTGCTGACTCTGGACTGTCAGAACACTGGGAGAGTTGTCCTGTTCCAAGACATCCTTCTTAGGTCACACTGTGGTAGTAGATCTGGGAGAGAAAACCAATAAGTTTTCCTAATGGTTTACATTAGATTTTCTATCTCAAAATATGAAAGGGCAAATGTGCTGTATGTGTGAATGTGAAAATGGGAAAATCTCTATTGTTTGTCTCAGTGAGAACTTGTGATGCCTTCCCTTGGGCCTGTGTCAAAGCTTCTGGAAACGTCATGGGTGACATCAAGAGCCAGGACACGGCTGTGCCCTGGGAAATGGGCCCTCGGGTGGGTGCTCAGGCTTTGTGTGTTCAGCTGCAGATACCTGAGCATTCTTACCGTCAAGCTCACGTATTAAAGCAAATGCCTGCTCTGCATTCTGCTGCCCAGGCATGAGCACACCTGTGCCAGGTGGAGCTCCACAAGGATCTCTGCTCCCTGCCAAGCCATAGAGAGCTGCTCCCATTCCTTCGGTACCAGAGAGGTGCCCTGGCATCGCCAGCTCAGCACCTCTGTGCCCCTCGCCCTGGCTGGGCAGCCCTTACACAGTGCCAGCAGTGGTCTTTTTCCCCTGGAGCTGAAAGTCTTCCCCTTTCCAGAGGGTTATTTCCCTCCCTGTTTAGTCTTTTTCCACTGCCATTCACTTGCCTCAGGATTTCAGTTTGCCTACTCTCTGATCCTGCTTTTACCTTTCCTGTTGGCTCTGTCTCTTTTTGCCCATCTCTGTTTCACTGAAGCTTTTACTGTGAGGAGGATCAAATAATTGCAGGGTTAAAGCAGACCCTTGAACTCACAGCATTTAATGGGTTTGTAATTAGGCCATGTATCCCTGTGAGAATGGACAGTCTGGGAATTTGCCAGGATTTACAGGGGGATTTAGTAGCCTACTAAGAGTTTCCAGACCTATTACATTCCTTAAGAAGTTTTAAAGACACCACTGATTTTGGCAGGGAACTGGGAACTAGGATGTCTCTAAACACACATAGAACTGAGGGATGAGAAGTAGAAAACTACTTATTTTGTAAAGAACAAGGAAAAGTTTCAAAGATTTTACAATTTGAAATGCAGAAATAGATGTTCAACATTATCTTGGTAACACATGCCTGGCTTAGAGCATATGATGTGTGCTTTCTCTGCGAATTGATATTTACATATTTGATAAGACATGAATATTAAAACACACATTAACCAGGCTCTGTGTATGCGTTGTACTGTAGATATATGTGACTACTGCTGCTTTCTGGAATATGTAATTGTGTTTAAAAAAATGATGAAATCTTTGCTTTCCTCCATCCTACCTGTTTGCCATTTATAAGGTTCTGTGGCATCACATTTTCTGTGTGTTTTGGGGAGATCAGTGTCTGTTAAATGCCAGGTGATTTTATTATGAAGTCCTGGTTTATTTTTTGCTCATAACTGAGACAAGAACAAACTTCTGTTGTTGTTTACTTTCCAGAGAGAAAGGGAAAATTGCATCTTACCTAAAAATACCTTCCTCCCCCTACCCCATGTCTCGGTGCTTTGAGCTTGGTCTGGGTGGAGGATAAGAAAAGGCAGAAAACAACTGGGTAGCACAAAATTGCTGGTTTTCCTTCCAGGTTAAAGAAACCCAAACCATAATTAACTTTATTATCTCTGTTCAATAATTACCCTGAAAAAAGACCACAGCAATAAAAACTACTCTGCTTACCTGTGCAGCAAAGGGAGTGTAGAACTTTCTGGAAATTTGACCTATCCAAGTTTGGGTTTGGATCAGCAGTGGGTTTGACTTGTGAAACTGGGCTCTAAGCTCAAATTCAGATTTTTTTGTAACTGTAATGTGTATCAGGATCTCTCAGAGTAGTTTGGGTCCATACCCATATCTCCAGACTGCAGCAATCCAAGGGCACTTGTTCATGTCAAATTGATTTGCTCCTGTGAAAAGTTTTGAAATTACAGTGAGTTTAAGTCTTGTTTAAATACTAGACTATAAATTCAGCTGTTTCTGTACCTATTACAACACAATTTCTCTGATGGCATCCTGAGCACTAAAAACATGTGCTTCTAAAAATGCTGATGTTGGGAGGAGCGGGATGAAAGAAAAATACTGGAGCCTTCCTTGGGCTTAGTAGTTCAGGCTTTATCTCTATCAAGAGCTACAGCGAACTTTTACTGCTGTTCTTACACAACCTCAGAGTAGCTCAGTCACCTGTGGGCAGAGTAATTCCATGATAGTCCTTGGCATTACACTGGATTCATACCCCTGCTCCCTGACTCAAAGCAGAGTTTGGGTTTCTGTGAGTGACAGCAGCAGCAGGAATCCACAGCTCGATGTGTCACACTGTGAGCTCTTAAAATATCATCAAAACTATCAATCTGAAGAGCTTCTGGAAAACAAATTTGCAGTTCAAACATCAAGCACAAAGTGTCCCTTCCTCTTTCTTCACTGAATTAGCTTTTGAAAAGGCCAAGAGCTGCTGCAGAGATAACAAGGGCTGAAGAATTTCGAGCAGGTGGTACCAACTGTGCAAGGCCAGCTCGCAGCCAGAAGGATCCGACCCCCGGCTGGGGAGCAGCCCGGGGGATCCGGAGTGGCTCCCGCGGGAGGACAGCGCGGTCTGGCCGGAGCACCGCGGCCGCCCCCCCAGTGGGGATTTGTCTCTCTCCCTCAGAGAGAACCCCAGGAATGCCACGGTAAAATTCAACAAGATGGCCATGAAGAAATAGCTTAACTGGTTTAGGTCCCTACTTCTTCACTGATCGGGGAGATCCTGGCGGACACTGGGTCTGCATTTGCCAAGCAGAGGTCCTGTGGAAGAGCAAATCCTGATGTTTATTTTTGTGGGGGATAATAGCACTTACCTACCATGCGTGAAGGTCTAGAAAATACACTTGGTTAAATTTCTTTGTGTGAAAATTGTGACATCCATTCTTCCTTTCTGAGGACTGGTCATGGTAGTATTTATTCTGTGAGGATTCTTATGAAATACAGTCATGCATTGATGTAATTTCCACATGTTTTCATAGACTTTTAAGTTTTTCTTGTCTTAGACTACTGTTATAGTTACAATTTGACCTTCACTCCAGCAAGACTTCCTCTGGAAAGTATTCAGAAATGCTCAGAACTAGTAGAATTATTTTCCTTATTTTCATACTTAAAGAATTATTTCTGTCACAGCTGTTCTTTATTTAGGTGAGGGAATGGTGCAAAACAATGGCTATAAAATACTACACACCCCCTCTAAGTGCACTGAGCTTGTCTCACTTCTGTTCTCTTCATCCCATGTATGTGATTTTACAGCACTGTGAATGCTCTGAAGTCTCTCCTTGTAGAAATCCCCCTTTGCCCCTTGGGAATGTCCTGTGCATCCTGTCCGGGGCAGCTCCTTCGGGAGCGTGTTCTGGTGGAAGGTAGAGCCCTGCTGGTGGTGCTCACTGCTGGGAGATGTGTTCATCCTCCAGCTCAGGCAGGGCCTTCCCTGCTTTGTCTGGGCTTTGGTCCCCAGGGAGGTAAAATCCACCTTTCCCATAGTGCAGGGCAGTGCCTCCGAGTCCATCGGCCCAGGCTGTGCCTCGTGGTGAGGCGTGAGAGAGCGAGGAGGAATTTCCACATCTGTGCCTTCAGCTCCCCCTGCTCACCTGAGCTCCCAGGGCAGTGTTTGCCTGGAGTACCTGCACCGAGGGAGCCCTGTCCTGTGTCCTCTTACATTCCAAATGTAGCATCAGCTGACTTCTTACATTGTGAGATTTCAGCTCTTTCCAGTTACAGTTTACAATTTCTTCATAGAGGGTTTTTTTTGACCTTATATTTTATTCAAGCTTTTCTTGACAGTTTTAGGTAAATACTGTCTTTGCCTATGCATCATTTACAGGTGTGCTTTAGCTTTGGGCGCAGTTCACACTGTGTGATGTGCGACACTATTCCTCCTTTTTCACTGACTGGGTGCTCTCATGTTTATGAGTTCTATTTGTTTCACCTGAGACAAAAATCCTCTGCCCTCAGCATATATTATCACCCTGATTATTAGTTTTTGTTTACAGATAGGAGCTTGCTTTTATTATGTAAATAATATTCTGCTCTGATGGCTGAGCCCAAACAAAATTCACAAGAGTGTTTATAAATATTTATTCCCACCTCTTCCCAGGTCTCGTGTACCCTGTGTTCTGAAACACTCCTGGAAAACCCTGCTGTATCTTGCATAACCTAATGTCAGATATCCTGGATAATCTTCTTAGTTGATATGGAGTGGTAGCAATAAAGAAAAGGTATTTTACCTTTTATCTTACAGGTGGCTTTTTTATACTGTGTCTGATGCAGATACTGGTTTCTTAAGAAGCCTTTGACGCTGCAGGGATGATAAATGAAAATGTACTGTATCTTTCATAAAATGACTGGGCAGAATGAGATTAAAATTGGAAGTGTGTGTGAGACAAGACTGAAATGTTGTTGTTGGGTTGGTTTTTTTTTCGGATGAGCTCGTGCTCCCTGGAAAACCCTTGGTAGTGTCAGACAAACACTGAAACATTCCATAATCACGGTGACTTGGCTGCAGCTTCCCCCTGGCCAGTAACAAAATCGTTGCTGATGCAGATGCCTTGATGGCATTTATGAGGAGATCAAAGGATGAGATTTCTCAGATGATTTTGCTAAGAGTGATTAAAACAAAATAGGTTTTTATTATCTTTTATATGATTTAGGGAAGATTAGAGGGAATAATCCAAATTTTTGGAGGATTTAAAAATGAACCATTCTGCTTGCAGCATTTTAGGAGATTAGAAGTTTGAATCTATGAAGATGTTCACAGCTTTGTTAAGATGCATTCAGAGTTCCCAGCTTTAGTTATTATAAAGATACTGACAAGTGATACTTTATTTTTAATTTTCTTCTCATCTTGTGGTGGAGAAGCACAATAAGATTTTCCAACATAATAATTAGGTTTTTTCTCTGTATCAGCCTTAATAAAATAAGATGCACCCGAAGTTCTTTTGTTTGAGTTGAGATACACAGAAAGCTTAGGACACAGTGAAGAGGGAATACAGATCCAGTGTGACATTTCTGTACACAGAAATGGGGTAGGGCTCAGGAGTAGGGGTCAGTCAGTGGTGGTTTTCCTTTTCTCTGAGTTCAGACTCAGAAGATTTAGAAATTCTGAAATTTCAGAAGTTCTGAAGTTTTTAATGAAGTTTTAAGGTTTACCTGGCTGGACCACTTGCTAAATTTAAAGGGTTTGGGTGCTAGGGGATTGAATAAAGAAGCACCTGAGGAGGTGACACCACTGCCTTTCCATGCCCCGGTTTTGCTAGAAGAAAGTTAATGAATGTATTTGTTACAGCTCAGCCCCCTCCCCAGAAAACGTCAGACACAACATCTGCTTTGGTTACAGCTGCAGCTGCCTCTGCCTTTGGTTAAGCTCTGACCTGCTCTGGGCCTGTGTCTCTGCTTCCACGGCAAACTGATGAACACCCTGCTGTGAAATCACAGCTTCCCTGGGGACAATCAGACAGTCTCTGGGAACAACTTAAGAATCTGGTGTTAAAAGGAGCCCCTGGCACATCCCCCCTTTAAACACAAACAGCCTTCCCGGCTGACAGCCCAAGGAACATAAAGGATGGGAGCAACGGGAGCTTGTACACTTTTGGGAACACAGTCACGGTTATCCTTTGTTTTGAAACGCTGATCTTTCCCTCTTGCCAGAAAAAGCCTTTTCCCACTGTAACCCTTGTGGAACTGGGAGGGCACTGACAGCAAACAGGGCACAGGGGACGAGCTGAACCCCCAGACACTGAGGATGGGGGAGGTGGGCAGAGATACCCTTGGGGTCCCTGGAGGCTGAGTGCCCAGAAATACTGAAGACAGCATTTCTAAGTTTGAAAACATTGTTCATGGTAGGTTTCACTATACTGGCCTCCTATTCAGCGTGACTGAAACGTCTGAAACTTGTCTGAGTCTCTCTGCCTGTGTTTCTGCCATGCTGTGTGTTGGTCCCAGATGTTCTCACTTGGGCTCTTTGCTGGTTTACAGTGAAAAGAAGCAGGACAAGAATGTTTGAAATGTTACAGCAGTTTCTAACACAGCACATACTTCCACCATTTGTTTCCAGGTGGTATTTAAGATGATGCAATTTAACATGCTAGAATTATCCTCTGCCAAAACAAACATTAACAATTCTAGGTTTTGTATTTTCTAAAGAAGAGTGCTCTGTGGTTACCTAACAAGGTATGTTCAGTGAGCATTTCAGTTTTCTAGAGCTGCAGCCATTTATAGTACAGGTCCCACCTGCTTTCCATTAGAACTTGAATTCATAAATTATTTACATGCTTTTGGAAAAAATCTAGTCTGTCTTATAAATTCTTTCCTCCCCTTAACTGTACCAGAATAATGGGTTTTATGAGGGGCTGGTTCTGTATCAGTCAGCTGCCGTTCTTACGAGGAATTTTTATTTCATTTATTCCACTTCCCATGTGAGCTGCAGAAATGAAATCTCATAACTCATTGTGAGCTGACCATATATGAGGGAACAGTGACATGTCATTGTCTGAATGTAAATGGAAGATATTTGAAATTGTCTGAGAACAATGCCTGGGATTAAATGGATGCTCTGGAACATGGAGCACTGCCACAGTAATACAACTGTCAGTTAAAGGACGTCCTTGGGTGGTAACATTCCAAGTCACTTCACAGAAGAAGGGACATGAAGTGCCCCAGGCCCCTTAATGGCTTCAAAGCATGTCTGGGGTAAGGCCCATTAAAGGCATGGCTTCAAAGCATGTCCAAATTCTGAGAACCTGATCTCTGAATAAAATTCTAATAAATGTTTAAGCAGGAAGGGTGGTTTGGGACAGGAGCTGTGTCATGCAGCTCCCCAGCTGAAAGAAGTCTAAGGAATCAAGCAATACAAAGTGAGGAATTCACTCCTATGTATTTGAAGTCCTCATCATAGAAGTGGAAGGGTGAGAAACTGAAGTTGTTGTTACTCTCTTGGAGTTTCAAGTACATTTCCTGGTGTCCTCTGCAGTAATTTTTAGAAGATTTAGGGTGGAAATAGGCCCAATAGAATGTGTGATAAGTTGTACCTATATCTAACAGTTGAGAAGCTGTTTAGGATCTTCTGTATATAAACTCTGAGAGAAAACAAGGTGCAGTCTTGTGTTGCTCGTGATCAAGTTTGAGGAATATAAAGAAAAACTAAACTTCATACTCTATCCGCATTTCTGTCATTCCTAATGAGCCCACTCTCCCAAATTAAAGGTGCTGTGTACGTAATTTGAATATATCTTATTATAATGGAATCTTCTCCTTACTCTTCTTAGGTTTAGCAACTGTAATTTAGATTTCATATTTCCATCTGAAGTTAATTGTTATTCCTCCTAGTTCAGGAGAAGCTGCCAGTGGTGCCTAATGAAGAGAACTCAAGGTAAATTATGCTTCTTGTCAGTTAATTTAAATTTTGTGCTGGCATTCAGAAGAGATCCGTCTCATCCCGTAAACATTATAAGCATGATGGCATTATTTATTTGGGGAAATTATTGTGTATATGAAATAAGCTTTTTGGAGTGAAGATTTCTTCTGGCCAAACCCCACGGTGCTGCTTTGCTCTTACTATTTTAAAATTGTGTACTTTTGGCAGCTGTTTAAATACATGTTCCCAACATAATAATTTTCCATACACACTTTTCCCCAGAATGACAGGGATTGGGCATAAAAAGTGTTATTTTAGGACACGGTGGGGGAAGGAAAGAAATACTGACTATGTTACACAGAGGTTAAGCAAAATCCTGGTGCAGTACAATGTGCACAGAGAACAATTCCAATCGTGATAGCCAGCGCTGGCACCATCAATGGAGCCCAGAGCCCTCTGGAAAGGAGCAGGGCTGTGCTTGCACTGATAACACAAAGACAATAAAAGCTGTCAAGCATCCACAGCACCCAGGAAAACTCCTCCTTGGAGAACCAAAATGCTGTTGTTTTCCAGCATCCTGGGTCACCTTTGGCAGATGCTGGAGCCCAGTGTTGGCTCCAGGAGGGTGGGAGCACAAAGCAGCAGGCAGGGGTTCAGGGCAGTGAGAGAGATGGGATTGAAATGGAGGAGCTCAAAATTGTCTCCAGGCTTGAAATGTATCTGTTGTCAGTCACATAAGGGGGGCTCAGGGAGCTGGGAAAGGGGCTCAGCCTGGAGAAAAGGAGGCTCAGGGGAGCCCACCTGCCCTGGTGCTGTGTCACTGGGTTGGCCATTTGTTCCTTCTTTCACAGGGAACACACTGGCACCTTGCACAAGCCCTGTGAGTAAACAGAAGTTACACATCGTGAGCAGTGTTTGTGATTTCTCTGTGTATGTAACATGAAGCAAGGCTTGTGTGGGGGTCACATGGGGTGACATTTGTCATGTAATGGGTATTACATTTGTCCTGCACTTTGGATCAGTGTGTGTGCAAAATAAAAAATAACCTGGTCAGGCAGATGGGAACATTTTTTGAAGAGGTAATGTTCCTTTTTTCCCAATATATGTGGATTTTCCCTTCTCATTGTGTATTTATTTGAAGCCTCACAGAGAAGATATTAAATGCTGGATCACTTGTATGTTTTGGTCACATATTGTCTGATCTTTCAGGCAGGAGACAGGATTCTTAAGGGCAAACTGCTCTGGGAGCTCCTGGGTAGTGGACTGTGCCAGCTAAATAAAATGCTGATGTAAAGTGAAGGTGGGATCAGCCTGCAGGTTCTGTGGGAACAATGTGTAAACTCATCTCCTGAGGAGAAACAAGAAAACTCTGAAGAGATGAAAAAAATCAGAAGAGAAATAACTGAGTCACCCAGTTTTCCAAAATACGGCTGGAACTGTACCATCTGCTGTGTGTGCATCCCGAGTCAAGTCCCAGTTAGTTCTTTGGAGTCAGGTTCAGGATCAGTGCAAGGTGGACATGCTTTCATTGAAGTTGACAGACTCACATTCTTTCCCACACAGCTGACTTTAATCCAGCCACTCAAGTGATTGTAGGTGGTTTATGGAGTTGGTATCAGAGCCATAAATCCAGATTTAGAGCCCTGGGCTTGCTCATACAAATTTGGTTTATGGCAGTGATGAAATGGCTCTGCCAGTGCCTTTGTAAGAGAATCCTTTTAGGGCTAATCTAAGGCAGCTGCATTCCATGTTGGAGCTATTTTCTAATTCCACATGCTGGAGGAACAGCGTGATTGAGTGGAGTAGCTCTTACCAACTCTCAGTTGTATCTGTTTGTGTGCTGTGGCTTCTTGCTGTGCGTCCCCCTGTGGCTGTGGCACACCTGGCAGGTACCACACATCTGTGTGCCACTCTGCCATGGCCAGTGGCCACTGCCTGGGGCGCCAGGGCTGCTGAAAGAGCTGTTCTTGCATCAGCTTTATCCCCCTGGCTCTGCATGTTCTGTGTTTGGTGTCAGTGCCGTGGTACAGCTTGACTGGGATTTTGAGAGCTGAAGGACAGGGTGACCTGCAGCACAACTGCGATCCCAGCAGTTTTGCAGGAAAGAGAAGCTCAAGATCCAGACTCCCTGATGTGCTCAGTCTCCGTTGCCATAACTAAGACAATGTTTTGGTGTGTAAGACCTTGAGAAGGCACTGCTGAGTTTTTGTACGCAGATCTTCTGGCATCATAAGTAAGCCAGTAATTACACCTGGCTGCTCTGCGGGCACAGGGCACAGCTCTGCACTCTGAAAAGTCTCCTGGTGGTTTCTCAGCCGATAAGATAACTTCAACCCAAACAAACAGAGCAAGTCAGATGAAGTCATCCTTCTTAAAATACACATATTGATTATGTAATCTGTAACAATAATAAAATAAATAAATAAAATACACCACTTAAGTAGAACCAAGGGGAAAATCTCACTAGTCAGATAAAAGGAAGCAAGTCAGAACTGACATCAAAAATAGAAAAGAAAAAGCAGAACTGAAGAAAGGGTCCGATTACCCCCCAAACATTCTGCAGTACATTTGCTAATGCGGAATTGCCCAACACTGAGCTCGAGGCGCTGCTGTTGTTACTCACTCACTCACTCCTGCTGTACAGTGTGTGAAGACACCAAAACGCAGCATCGGAGCAGAGTTTCCAGGCAGCTTTCAGTGGATGCCTTGTTGGGGTTGGTGTCCGACAACAGAAACACAACTCACAAACTGTGATTCTTTTGCACTTGTGTCTGAATAAATGCAGGTGTTTGGCAGCAGGAGCACCACAAACCCCAAACACAGCGTCCCAACAGAGCAGCTTTTGTTGAGCAATAAGGAAACCTTATTCCCTCCCTGTGCAGCAGAGAGCAGCTGCCGCTGGTGCCAGAGCGCTGCCGACCAGGGATGTCAGGGACACGGGGACCAAACGCTCTGCCCTTGCTGTGGTGCCCCAGGCCGTGCGTGGCCAGGCCTGGGCACCTCTGCTCTGTGTTCATGCAGAGCCCGGAGCTCTAAGAGCTCTCAGTGCTCCTTGGACGAGGAGGGAAGGGTTGGGTTCATTCAGCACTGGTACTCTTGTTTGGCTGCTCTCCTCAGGAGCCGGGATGCTGCTTTGGCACTCAGAGTATCCGTGCTGAAAGGTCTCCTGGAGCACCTCCCACTGCCAGCATTTTAATCGAGTTGGCATTGAAATATCGGCTCACTGTGGTATTTCTGCGCTCTCAATATTTGAAACCTAAGTCTTTGTCAGTCATCTTCCCTGTGAGCGGGGAGCTCCCATGGGAGCTCTCACGGGGCTGGATTGGTTTTATCACCTGACCATGAACACACAGGGGCGTCACTGGTGGCCATCTGTGGACCACACAGCTGTGCTGTCCTGAGCTGGGAGAGACTGGGAAATGTTTCCAGCTGGAATGAAATCTGTGGCTGGATGTCTTGTTCTGAGCTGCTGTGGCCAGTGAACTCCCAGTGGGGCAGAACCTCTGAACACCTCTCCTGATGGGCCTGGGATAGCTGTTGGTAGCAAAGTTTCATCTTGGATGGAGCTGTTTACAACTCTAACATGCAAGTATTCATTTCCTTGAACTATCACCAAACACACATTTTATCCCTTTCAAACAAAACATTGACAACTTTTTACTGTGTCCAGCTGACAGAAATACATTTCAATGAAATATTACATCACAACTTATGACCTTCACTGAGTGTATTAAATAACCCCAAGAATCTTGCTGCTAATTCAATATTACTATTTCACTCTGCTCTAATTTATATTTAACAGTGTTCAATTTGAATCTCATTCTTGTTTGTCAGGAGTTAATTCTGATGATCTTGGAATTCATCTGTTCTTTGTGGTTTGGTCTCAGTAAACACCATCATAGCAGGGAAAAGGTTAGATCCCTGCAGTCTCCTTACAAAAGGACACACATCAGTGCTACAAGCATCTCAGCAAATATGTGATATGGGTCACATTCTGTCATGCCACTGCCTGAACTGGTAAAACAGGTGTTTTCTTACACCTGATCATACATGAAAATTGAAAAGAAACCAGTCAGGTGGATGAGGTATAAAATAGAATCAACATCAGTTATCCACATGTAACATTTCTACAGAAGTGTGTGTTTTGATAAATCCTTCATAACTAAAGTGAGCAGTGGACTGAGAGGTTCTGTGAGTGAACCTTCCAGGGTTTATAGTCCCGAGTGTACACTGTTGGCATAACCTGCCAAGGTCAGTGATAAAACTCCTTTGGAGTCAGAATGGTTGGGAGAATGAACCATGATCCAAATGCTTAAAAAATCCTGTGGGTTTCAGGATATTGTCTGTCTTAGTCCTCCCACTCCTTCAGTTTTGAAAGTTTTATTACTCTTTTTTGAAACAGCAATTGTTGGTCTGGTAGAACCAATATGCCCACAAAATACAGCCCTGAGGCACAACTGTGTGAAGTTACAGTGACTGACCCCTGAGGAAAAAGTCTTTCCCAGATTCTCATTTTGAAATATCTTGTTCCATCAGAAAGTGTACTTTGTTCATTTAAAGAACCAACCTACTAATAGGCATTTAGGATTTAATTCAGCCCAGGAGTGAGATTTTCTCACTCAGTATGGGCCACTATTTCATGCTCGGTTTGGTCTGGAAAGCAGAAGCATGTCTGTATTATGAACTTTGCTTAGTGACTTGCTGATTAATGTGTATGTCAACATAAGAGACTCTGCCATTGTCTTTTTCCTTTTTTCTGCTGAAAAGACAGTTATATTAATAAAAAGGATATGAACTGTTAGTTTGGGTTATTTTTTTTTTTTTAATAGGCAATCCAGCTAGCACGGGACAGTCATATTTACTCAGTTTGGGCATTTTAGTTAATAATGGGAGTTTGTTTTTCAAAGGACAAATAGGGTTTAATATATTTGAGTGAATTTCCATAAAGTCAGAAGCCCAAGGCAGCAGAGAAACATGCTGCATTTTCATGTGCTCACCACATTTCCATGCACAAATCAATTTAATTGTGTGCATGTTTTTGCTTGGGGCCTTGTGCTTCTGTTTTAAAAGGAGGGAGACTTTTATTTTGTTTTATCTTAAAGCAGCCTTTCTTAGGAATTCCTGCAGATCAGTTTGGGTCTGCAGCTCTTGGTTGCTGTGGGGCAGTAGTGGAGACAGTGGGAAAAGTCAGGAATGAGACTGTATTTATGCTCTGGGACTGTAGCAAAGCCCAAAGGTGCAATAGAGACTTGGTTCCACAAATCCACAGTGCCTTAATAGCCAGGCTGAGCTCAGGCTGCCAAAAATCTCACCAGGTCAGCTTGCACCACTTCTAAGAACAGTCAGGAGAGAAAAGTGCAGCGAGGGCAGATGAGAGGTGTTGAAGCAGGGATGGTGTTCCTGAGGCCAAGTTCCCCGGGAATGTAACCAGACATTCCCAAAGCACTGAGGGGTCCCAGGGATTCCCACCCCGGTGTTGGAGGGCAGTCGGTCTCAGAACCAGCAGAGGTGTTTGTGGTTTCTTGGTTTGCCTTAACATCCCGGCAGAGCCCGTCCCAGCTCGTGTCTGAGGTACAGCCTGGGAAGCTGATCCGATCCCCTGCTCGAGGGGAGCCGGTTCATTGTGCACGTGTAGAAATGGGAGTGTAAGACTGGATACCCTGGTTTGGACCGAGTTCAGCACTGAACAGAGCAGTGAATGGAAGGACAGACCCTGGGGGGTTCTGGATTTGCAGTTTGAGTGGTGATACCTCAGCCAGGTGAGAGGGGTCCAAAAGAGCTCTGTGGGAAAGAGGCAACCTGGCCTGCAGACACGTGAGTGCCTCACCTGGGAGAAAAGGCAGAGACACAGATCATCCTGGCTGGGGGCCACGTTAACCCTGAGTGTCCTGCACAGTAATTCTTGGATCAAAGTTAGGCCATTTCTCTGTGCTCTCAGCCCCGTTATTGGTGTTGCTATTGCAGTTCCTGACCTCCAGTGCCCGGTGCCACACCACACTGCAGCATTCAGCTGGCTCAGACTTCTTTCTGCTCACCCTGCAGCTGAATCAAAGCTCCGACTCAAGGTCTCCACACTTTGGCCTTTGCTGCTGCCCTTGACCAGCTTGGAAATGACTCTGGTGGGACTTGGCTGCGGAATAGCAGGAATTTAGAGAAGGAAGTGGTTAGTGCAAACCTGCATATCCCATTATTCCTGATGGCACATGCACAGAGAGGTGGTGCTGTGGCCAAACTCACCATGGGCTCTGTCAGTCTTTAATCCCTCCAGCTGTTCCCAGTGTGTCGGTGCTGGCTGACAAAGGTGGCTCCTGTGTGGGCTGTGGATTCCCAATTTCCTGCCAACACTCAGCTGCTGTGCCCTGGACAGTCGGTGAATGTGGCTGAGCTCTGCCTCGGGGAAAGCAGGGCCGTCCCCCGGGGCTGTTCCAGCCCCATCCCGAAAGCGGAACTTGGCAGGCACTTTTATGAACTGACAGAGGAAGGTAGAGGCCCATAAAGTGGTGCTGATATGTGGAGTGTGTTTCAGCAGGAGAGAGACATTCTGTTCCCAAGCCTTTGAGACATTGTGGAGAAGGAAAACACACAATTGACTTCTCAGCTTCCAGCCATGTGCACCAGTTATGGCAGTGCTGGGATATAAATGCCAGATCTAAAACTGAGAGCAGGAACAATCCTGGAATTGTACCTGCACAGGCTGATACAATCAATGTATTTGATCTGACAGGGAAGAACTTCATGCAGATGCTAAAATAAAACTGACTCCTTCAAAGCTCCAAGAAACTGTCCCTTGGAAGAGTCACTGCAGCTGGAAAGCCCTGCGTCCCAAGGCCTCCCAGGCTGGGTGGCTGTGGAATAGCTCCAGTCTCACTGTTTGGTCACAAAGAACTGTTGCTGTTAGGAACAGGGTCCAGCTGAGAGTAGAGCTGCCCCCTCCCCGCTTTGGGGGCTGTGCTCTGCGGGGGGGCAGTGGTAGGATTAAGCACCTTGTCAGTGCAAACCTAATGTCCATGTTAGCTGGAGGAAGGAAAACTCTTCCCAGATTTCTTTGACAGTTCATCATTTAGCTGCCATCTGGTTGCTGGTATCAGGAATAACATTTTTTCCCCTGTAATGAACTACAGTATCTTTGTTATATGGTTCTGATTAATTGAGTGAGAAGTAAGACCTGTAGGATTCTTGGTTCTTTTTCTTTCTTCTGGTATTCAGTATTTGTATAAGAATGGCCAGTTGCCAGTTTAGCTGGTTGTACAAGAGTGAGGAACAGTTTGCATGCCAGGTGTGTACATGTTACATTTGGGGTTGGTATTAATCCTGAATTTGCTGTTCATGGAAAGCTCATTGGTGTGGCCACTGAAATCTGCAATACACTGAGCAGTCGTTTACACCCAGTACCCACCTTGGGCTGGCAGGATTCCTGCATGGATCGACTCAGAAATGGAGGAATTCCATCAGGATTCAGGAATGGGCCTTTGAGGGAGAGAATTGTTTAAATCATGTAGGAATTGATTTGGGAAGACTGTAAGGTAATTTATAAATTTGTTCTCAGATTGCAAAATCTAAATTCTTCCCGGAGACCCACAGGCGATGCCAGGTTATGCTGCTCTCTCTTCCCACTGCCAGTGGGATTTCCAGTGGCTCCAGGGGGGCTTTTCGTAATCAGGAACTGGTGATCTTACCACATATGGCTGAGGGGAATGTTCCCCTTCCCTCCCTCCCTCCTTCCCTCCCATGCTCTCTGACTCCAAAGACTTTGTTAATTCTCCTTAGCTCCCCTGTGTTCTCCTTTAGCCTCCTCCAGTGCAGCTTTTCCTCGTGCTTTGCTCTCCCCTTCTCTCCATTTCCACGTCCTGAGCAAGCTCCCATCCCTGCTGCTGTTCCTGTTTATACAAGCTGCTTCACGTGAAGGAAATTAAGATGTTGTTTAGCCAAACTGTCTCACTGCACATTTTAATTCTCTGGATTTATGATAGAGCAGCTGTGGCTGAATCCCATTTGAAAAGCTTTTGGGACTTTTTTCTATAAGTGTGAAATGATATAAAACCTTGGAAGGGGAGAAAGATTTTATCTAAAGCAATAACAGTAAAATCTGTTTATGTTCAGGCTGTTTGTAATACAAGACTGATGCATTCTTTCACCAGGGAACTTGCACCTATATATAATTTTAAGCCCAGTTGCCATATGGATTGGGGTCTCCCTAAAATGTCCCCACAGTGCTGTTGTTCACCAGAAATGACACCTGAATATTTTAGAATGGGGGGAAAAACAGGGCACCACGTGCCACTTAGCCAACATGCCAAGCAGGTCTGAGTGGATGTGATCACAGATTGCTCTCATGTACAAAAGCAATCACAGTCTGATCAAACCAGTCAGTGCTGAATTCTGCCCTCACAGGAAAAGGAAACGAAGGAAATTCCATAGAAGGATTCCAGGAATGACAGTGCAGGAGGATGTGCTGTAGAGGAGAGTTTGGGTTTGTGTAGTCTTCCCTTGCCTAGGGAAGCATCCTGGTGGCATCCAAAGTACTCGGGTTACTAACTCAGAGACCTGATAAGGCATTACTTTATTATCTTCCTGTACCAGCTACAAAATCCACGTGATGTTGTCCTCCTAGGTGACAACAGACAATTTACCACTGAGGAGGATCTCGATTTGAGTTTTTCTTCTAGGCTGTACTCCTCTGCTTGTCACTGTGGGGACTGAAACCACAGGGACTGAAATGGTTTATCCTCGCTATACAGGGATACTCTGTCCAAGCTGAGTATAAAAATGTACTTTTCCTTTCCTCTTTCACCCTACAGTGGAATTAGGAAAAGAAAAGGAAAAAGACTGTGTAAAAATTAAGTGTAAAGATAGTGTGAAAATGAAACAATTTTCCATGGCTTCTTCAATGTGATTTTACAGAAAATGCAGGAATATTTTCCCAGTGGATTTGCATCTGATGTATTTCTTCTTTCTACATAATGAAATGTTAAAAAACCCCAGAAGCTTTAAATAATAAAAGAGGAAGACATTCCTACTGGGGCTGAGCAGAGCAGTCCCAATTTAACTAATGTAACTGTACAGTCACTCTGGACCTTTGTCAACACACATTAAAAATACCTCATCAGTTTAACCCATTTCCTTCTCTAGGAGAATCTTGGGAGACTATTGCTGCTGAGTGAATGAGGAGCCACAGCCAGGCTGGGAAAGGCACCTCTGAATGTTTAATTTCCCTGTTGCATAATGCCCTGTGTGACTCAGGCTGTCTCAGCACACCTCTGACCAGGCAGTGGCACCCTGGCAGTGAAATGGGGGTGGTTTGGGTGCTGCTGTGGGGCTGTGGGGTCAGACTGAGCCCTGCAGGTGCTGCTGCCTGTACCCGGAATGCTCCAGGAACGGGGGATTTATAGCACCTGGGCCTGCTGCCTTCTGCTTCTGTTCAGGCATCTGAACTACTTCCAACACTGGGAGCAGAGCTTCAGCCCTTTGGTAAGGGCACTGTGGATAAGTGTTAGATCATTCCCAATCCTCTGGTAGCTGCAGACTGAGCTTCTGGAGGAGCTGGACTTCATCTCTTCTGTGTTGCAGAGGGAAAGCTCTTAGGAACTCCTGAAAACAAAGTGAGGCAAAGACCATCATTTCGTTCCTGCCAGAGTCTACTTTAAAATGCTGAAATGAATGTTTCATATAGCAGTAAAGCCAAATTCGTTTTATGCCCAAGGACTTAAAGGGAGTATATGCACTTGCATCAGCTGGACCTTTAAGGGTTTGGATGTGCTTGGATGTGATTGATTCCTGTAGAAATGGAAGGGTAATGGGAAGAGCTAATTGTGATAGAGAGCTCTGGAAAAACTTTCGGAAAATTCCATTAATGCGTTGAAATCCTGGAGATCTGAGTAGCGTCTGGCTTCCTAAATCCTGTGGAATAATCACTTGGATTTTCCAGACTAGGGCTTGAGGTCGTATTCCATTGACTCATTTTCAGACTTTATCAAAAACTCAGTGTTTAGGTCACACTTGATAATCGAGTTTTGTGCAGCTTTGTGAATATTTTCTGTTCTTGAGCTCTGCCCCCAGTGGGCTCCAATGAAACCCCCACTGGTTTCTCTGCCAGTGTTACTGGGAGATTTGCCACAGGAGTGAGGTGATTTTAGATCAAGTGATTGACTGAATACAGTCATCAGCTTTGGCTCTAACGCTCAGAGTGAATGGGATAAGATTCATCTTTGCATCCACAAAACCCCCTCTGAAGTGTATCCCAGCCTAATGCCGGAACACTCCTCTTGCTCCTGTGTCTGCTAGAGCCTTGCCCAGCTCAGAGCTTCCTGGAGAGGAGCTCAGGGCACTCCGAGGACAAAAAATGCCATACAAGTTATTGTCTTATACTTACAGAATTTCAGACAGGACTTTTGGTCCTCTGCTATTGCCAAGAGAATTAATCTTGATTTGCATAATACTTCCAATTTCCACCATACAGAATTGTGGCTGATGAAGTCGATGCATTTGATGTACCCCTGAACAAAGGAAAATTAAAAATTAAGTAAATTTTTTATCCTGCAGTAAGATACTGTATTTACACTAGTTTCTATCACTGCAAGAGGATATTTTAAGAGAATAACTTGGTTTAATGGACCTTAGTTATCTCATATATTCATTACTATGAAGAATGGATTTTGATGAAATAGTATTTTCATATTTATAAATCAGGCATTGTAGCAGTGGTCATGTAATGTATCACCATCCCATCTGCCTTTCAATAATCAAAATTCTTAATTTAGACTGTTTGGGCTAAAATTAAGCTTGATGCCTTTATTTTACACTTAGCAGGGTCCAGTAACGTGAATGGATTTTCTTGATTCGTGATTAATTTCAGAATGTCAGATGTAAACAAGTGAAGGCAGAAATCCTAGGAGGGGTGAGGCTGGAACACCAGGAAAAGGGGTGGTGTTTGTGGGAGCCCCCAAAGCAGCAGCTGATGGAAAGGCTGTGATTAAGGCGAGGCACTGCTATTGTGCCATGACTGACAGCCCCAGCCTGCACAAGGTACGTAGGAAGGGTTTATTCACAAACTCTGCACGAGATGAAGGAGAAGCCTGTTCCTTGTGCCAGGAGCTCGCCCCGGTGCCAGGGTGTCCCAGCGGGGGCGGCGGCGGGGCTGCCGGAGGTGCCAGGGTGAGGGCTCCAGCGGGACACCCTCTGGAAACCCCAGCAGCCTTTGCCTGGCAGAAGGAAACACCTGGGCATGGTAAACAGAGGAAATTACTCGGGATGCCTGGGATAGTTCTGTGTGGGGAGGTTCAGGTGCTTCCCACGAGGAGCCAGCTGAGCCTGTAGCTCTTCCCAGGAGACAGCTCAAGTCTTCTCCCGGGATGTGTAAGCTGCCCCACACTAAACCTGTGGATCCTTGGGATGGAGGCTCTTGATGAGGAGTGCTGAGGGAGACGTTTTCTTGGTTTTCCTTGTCCTGTGCATCTGTATTTGATCCAGGTACCTGTGCTGGGCTTTGGGAAACGTGGGTGTCCCGGAGCTGGCGAAGGTGCTGGTGACAGCAGAGTTGGGCTGGAAGTTGTGTGGCCTCTCTACACTCCTGTACCCACTTTCTGAAGGGAGATTGGGATGGAACCACTAAACCAGTCCTGTACACAAAAGTGCATTTCCAAATCAGAGATGTGTTCCCAAAACTGGGAAGGTGGAGCACGATCCTTCTGAGTGCTCACCAGCAAGAGTGCTACAGTCAGAAGTGACACTCGTGGTTGCTCCTTACTGGTATTCCCAGCCCTGCCAGGCCTGGTGGGCTCAGCAACGAGCACAGAGGGCTTGGGGGGCCAGAACTGCCCTGCCAAGCAGCCCAGGACTGGGATGAACCACTACCTGCACCCTCCTGCAGTGCAGACTTTGCTTCAGTCTTGGAAGGGTTCCCTGAGCCAGTGGTGGGTTCTGTGCAGGCCTTGCTCTTGCACTGTCATGGTTTTCAGCTGCTTTATGGAGAGGAGAGGCTGCTTTTCACATACCTCATCCTGACATTCCTTTCTCCTCATGGGTGTCTTTGCTGGTCTCTGTTCTTGTAGGGCACTCCCAGACAGACAGTTGGGCAGAGACGAGCAAATCATCCATCGCTGAAGTACAATAATCACTGTTTCCACAGTGATTTAAGAACTGTTTTACAGGTGTCCCCTTCTGTCAGAGGAACATCCAAACACACAGGCGTGCCCGAGGGAAGCGGTCAATGAGGAGAGCAAAAGGGAAATTCCAGGGCATGGTAAAAGATGTGAATAAAGCTACAGTGCTCTAACTCCACCTGCGTGGATGTAATTCCCCCAGGGCGCACATTTTCTTGGGGAGGTGCTGCACTCTCACTGCAAATAATTATCAAAGGTTGGGGAGAGTTTTAATTTCAGTCCATTTCTTTTAAAAGAATTAGAAGCAGTGTGGTTTCTGTGAATTTTAGGGAAAGTTACAATATAGTTGTGGGATTGACTCCTGAATTTGATGGATTGTCACACAAGGATCAAATCAAGCAGAAAGAAATTGAAGTTGTAGCTGTCATGTGCAGGATGACAGCTGTAACTGCAGAGAGGGATGATCCAAATGGCTTGCCTTCAAACCCCTTCATTTTCCTGCTCACTTGAATCTGTTTGGACAATCTCAGGTCATCTGCTCTGTTACCTGCCACAATTACCTGTCATGGAGAATCTAGAGTCAGTTTTACAGAAGGAGCAGCGTTCCCAAAATATCTTAGTGTTGTTCCAGCATACGTGGAAGAATCCGTGGAAAAAAAAAGATCTTTTGTTCTCTAGGCATTTCTTTATGAAAAGTTTGAGCTTGCTCACAGGGTTTAAATGATGTCTGTGTATGCAGCATTTGTATCAGAAAGCATTTACCCACAGAATGTCCCCAGGTAGGATTGACACAAATGCCTTTTTGTGCTGGAGTTTATTGTTTAGTCCCTTTCCTTTGAATGCTGTATCCCTGGATCCCTAACATTCCATGTCTATGGGCCAGTGTGCAGCCAGGCTCACTGTGGAGGGGAACATGCGGAATGTATCTGACATCCCCGGGAGATCAGGATTGCAGGGATGCAGCCTCTGTCACCGAGCACGTACTTGAAACAGTTCAGTGGAGTATTGAGATGTCTTGGAACAATCTTGGGACACTTTGCTTTCTTCCAGTATCATTCCATTCTTGTGAAGGGGGTGGCTGAAGGGGGCAGGAGGATGAAAGAGCAAGGAGAACTTTTGCAGGAACAATGTTCATACATTTAGTGGCAGAAGAGATTGTCACAGAATGCTCAAAGGCACATTTCTGCCTGATTTTCGTGTTATTAGTGAAGCTAAAATAATTATTCTAGTTTCATTTCTAATAATGGTTATAAGGAATGGACCAGATTCCTGTTATTGGGGTATTTTTATACCTCCCCAAATGGAGCTCTAAGTGGGTGCAAATTACCTCTGTAATTCACAGGTGTAAGTATCTGCATCCCATTATTAGAAATATTTAAAAGAAGGGTTGGTGGAGAAGCACTTGCCTAAGCAGGGCTCACTGCAAATTAATTATTCCCAAACTTCTAATTTTTTTTTTTCTTCTCCCTCCTTCTAGAAAGCAATGGAGAGAAGCTGATGCTAAAGAAATGCTGATTTCCCGGCCATGGACACTTGAATTGTGCTTACACCTGAACAGCTTTGGTGAGTGTTTCCCTCCCAATTCAGTCCACATGCCTCAGCTGGAACTGTGAGTCTGGGTGGAATCTCTGCTTACAGCCCTAAGTCCTTATTAGCTTTTACTCAACACTTCCTCAAACAGGTTAAGATCAAAATGAGCTGAAATTGCCTTGTTTAATGTGTGAGTGAAACCTTGAGTAGCCTGTGCTGAGACTCCCGGGGTTTGTGAGCACCCAGGGGTGCTGTGCCCGTGCCAGGGACCACACTGGCAGCCTCGGAGCAGCAGCTCTGCCTGCTCTGCTCGGGGGCAGCCATTCCTGGCATGCTGTCACGAGCCAGGACTCAAAGCAAACTCAGGGCATCCTGTTTTCAAATCCACGCACATTCTCCTGCTCCAGCTCCCACATGTGGATGCATTCCTGAAGGAATCTCTGTCTGAAGGAGAATTGCTTTGCAGCAGCATGGCATATTTAATGCAAGGCAGTGCCACACATAAATGGGTCAGATTGCAGCTTGAGTGGCCTTCTCCTAAGCCTGACCCTTGTGCAGAGCTGTTCCTGGTGTGGATGGATGCTGATGGAGCCCCTGCACTGCTCCTGTTCCCACAGAGCTGCCGGGTGCAGAGGGACAATGTGGGGTAGCTCCAACCTTATCCATGGGAGCCAAAGAGTTTCCTTTGCAAGGACGGTCTGCACAGGAGGGGAGCCAGAAGGACACAGTGCAGTGCAGGTCTGTGTGTATTTCTAGGTGGGGTGGACTTGGTGTACTGAGCTGGAATCCCACCAAAAAGCAGCTCTGAGACATGATCAGTCTGCGGTGTCGGGTAGGGCTGGCTGAGGTCATTGAGCCTCATGTCTGCCCCATTTGAAGCTGGTCAGAACCTGAGAACAGAAAATAACACACAATTGTCATCAGCAACTTCCCAGTCTTTGTTAATTGACAGCTCAAAATGAGGAAGGCTGACTAGCACTGCTCTCATGCCCAGTGGAAAATAACCTCATGTAGCCAAGATGGTCATGGGCGGGGGGAAAGAAAAGAGATCCCTCATGATTCTTGTCTTCCTTATCACCTGTATAGAAATGCACATCCAGCTGTTCCAAATGGCAATATTCCCACTTAGAAGTGTTAGTTGGCAACAGCAGTGGGGCAGTGCTAAAGAAATGATGGATTATTAAGTTACAATAAAAGGATTATGGAGCTTTTCTCTTCCTTACAGCCAGGAATGAATTAATTCCTGTAAGTTCTGGTACCCAGTGATGGTAAAGATTCAGAACCACCAATCTTCCTTAATGTTGCTGTACACAGAAGTTGCCTATTTGAACTTGTAACATCCCATCTGGTGTGTCCATAGAGTTACAGGGAAGGGGCAAACAGAGTAAATTCTGGTCTATGAAAGATGACCAGAACCTGGGGACAGTTTTCCAGATGAGCTGTGTTACAGACAGGCTTGAAGGACAGAGTTCTAGAAACATCAGGAAGGTGAGAAAACCTACTCAAGTGAGTCAGTCCTGTGAGCTTCCACTGAAAACTGATTTTTTTTCACTGTGGAAATTAACTCTGGGATGCTACTTCTGCATCTTGAGTGTCCAGTGAACCAGGTCCTGAGGTTTTGATTCAGCCCTTGTTCATGTCTGATTCAGTCAGACTCCCACGGAATTCTGTGAGAAAAAATGAGTGACAATCTGTCATAAAAATTCCTGAGGTGTGCATGCACCACAGTTAGAGATCTGTTCTGTCTGAGCCTAACTGCACAAGTCCCTATAACTTTTGAGATACTCTGGAACTGTGTGAAGGGATTTCAGGGAATATTGACCATGTGGCATACATTACTTTTATTCTTCACACACCAGGGCTTGAAACTCAGAGGAAAGACAGGTAGATTCTGGCTTTGGAGGGGTCAAAAAGAGAACTAAGTCTTATTTTCTGGCTGGTGCAGCAAATGTCTGTGGAAGAGAGGGATTACAATTATGTCACCTGGCCATTAGGGCCTCCTGCAGGTACCCATAAGGGCTGTGGGAATGAGTGCAAGGAGCTGGATGACACTGTCCATTTATGTCTGGATTGATTTCCACATGGAAATTCGCCTGAGTTCCTTTTTCCCAAGACTGCCCCTCTGGGAGAACTCACTCCAGTGTCTGATCATGCTGACCTAATCTTCCGCAGCCTTCCCACTGCAGCCCCTCCTGTTGTGACAGCAGTGGGAAAGGGGGGTGATACATCGTTTTCTCCTTAAGTGTCACTTTCCTGCTTTTTATCATTTCCCCTTTCTGGAGGCAATATAATATTGAGTTGCACTGGACCATGACCTTGGCGAGAAGGAGTTAAATAAGCTGGCTCCTGCCTGGAATGAGGGGTGTGCAGCTTCTCTCCCCCATGGTATGCCTGTGCTCTTTATTTCTTCTTGCAGGATTTATGCTCAGCAGCATTACTGAGTCTCCCGTGCTGGTTTCAGCTCCAGCTGCTCCCATCTGCACAAGGGGATACAATTCTGTGCTGTGCTGCTTCTCCTGAAACAGCAAATTTTAGTGTAAATAAATTCCCACGTGAGAAACACACAAGAGAGAGGGACTTGGAGCAGACAAGTAGGGAGGTCTTAAGCATTCCCAAAAATTCCTGAAAGCTCTCAGGGATTGCCTTTTTACAGCAAACACTGCTGAGAACTGGGAAATACTTGACAAGAACAACTCCACAGACCCCCTGGGAGCGCCCATGAACCACTACAAAGAATTCAGAGAGCTTCACTGGGTGGTGATTACTGCAGATGAGGAGGGATTATCTATTACCTCAGAGTTTGGGTGAACTTTAATTACTTAGCACAGAAGGCACAGTTTAAAAGAGAAGTTCTATGAGATGCTTTCCATATAAACATGAACCTTGATCCAGTTAGAGCATTTCATATATTTGACATTTAAATTAGACTTAATTTATTAACACAGCTTAGAATATCATTTGAGATCAAAAATGCAGTCTTTGAATCTTTTATCATCCTTTTAAATCTCTTTAAGCCTTTGTCAGTGCTTTAGGATTCTTTTAGGACTAGGTTGAAGCACAGGCAGAAATTTCCAAGGTTTTATTAGAAATGATTGCTTGTTTCCATAATGAAATGTAAAACAGGTAACACAGTGGCCTAAAAGTAGGTGAGAGACTGTAAGATTCCCTGTTAAAAATAATAAACACACAGAGTCATTAAGGCCTGTGTGAGCTTATCAAGTGGAGATTAGACAAGAAAAATGCTGACTGAATTCCAGTGGCAGGTACCCCAGCTCTCCAGAGGGCAAGGGTATTTTTAAAAGAGGGGTTTGCTTCCTATGAAGGCCTTTGGTTGCTGCTTCTGCTGAGTCCTTTCCATGCAGTATAGAACTATGATGTGCTGTGGAACAAACAAAAAGTACATAGAAAATGTGGATTTTAAAGAAGTCTATTCTACTATCCAGGCTTATTTCAGTTCTTGTTCATACCTGATTTTGCCACAGAACACCCTCTGTTCTGGGCTCCCAAGAGGAGGGAAGAGCTTCTGGCAGTTGTGCTTTGCTTTTGGAAGACACGAGAGGGCTCAGAGGCATCTCTGGGACACCTGGATCTGGATGGACATCCATCCCCTGGGCACTTGGATCTGCCATGGGAAGCTGCTTCCCTTTGTCAGAGCCCTTGGGGATGGGGAGGGAAGAGAGATCCTTCAGGACATTGTTCTCCTGAAACAAAGGGGAGTGCATTTAAAACAAACACTTTTTTATACGCCTGAACTCCCCCAACTGCCTCCAGATCTTGCACAATACAGGCATCTCTGACTTGGCTGAGAGGATTTTTTAAGAATCGACTTCACAAATTGGTTTTGTTTTGCTCTTGCTGTGGGGTGAGCAGTAGGAATGCCACAATGGAACAAAAGGAAACACTCCTCCAGCCGAACTCTGCTCTCCCAGCCCTGCAAACCCACTCAGGCCAATTCACAAGCAGCAGCAGAACTGAGATAAAATGTTTTAACTCCAGAGATCTCTGAAGTATTGATCTATGGGCAGGGTTAGAGAGACAGAAAATGCTTCACTGATGAAAGCATAGGTCAGTGCTCCACTTCAGGTGCTGCAGTTCAAAGCGCACCTGAGTGAGCAGGATCCCAGCAATGTCACCCCATCCCACAGCCACGGGCACGGCGAGCCTGGCTCTGCTTCCAAAACAAGGCAAGAGAAAACATCATGAGACCCATTACTCAACAGAGCCTGCAATCCAAGTAAGTGTGTCAAAATAGGTGTGTCATAGTGTCACCTCTAATACACAGGGGATAGGAAGGAACTCAGCCTTTCCTCTTGATTCCCATGGGTGAGCTGGAACCTCAGTAAATGATCTCCTTATCTGTGGATGCAGAAAAAGGTTGAGTGTTACATTTTTACTGATAAAGTAACTGAAAGGGAAGGTATAGGCACTGTATCTTCCACTTACTCATCCTTGCTATAAGAACATGAAAAAAAAAGATTTTGATTAGGCTCTTCAGCATCTGTGTGTAGTCCTTAATCTTCCCATTCTGTTCTTAGGGATTTTCCCTTTACCTAACTTTGTATAATGAGGCTCTGAGGAATTAGATCATTTGTTCACCCTATACCAATCTTGTATAAGTTTGATTTTTGTTACTTTGAACATTCAGGTACAGAAGACTTGGGGGCAAAGTTCAGTGACTGCCTGAATGTCATCAAGGTATTAGTGAAGATACTGAGTGTACAGGACTGTGCAAACCCCACGTGGTGGTGGCAAAACACCTCAGGGTGACCCACAGGAGAACAGCTGGAGCCAGGTTCAGAAATAGGTGTACAAGTTCTTTCCTTTGCCACTCAATCACATCTGGAGATCACAGAGGTATCTTACAGGGCAAAGAAATGACACCCTTCAAGTCAGCTTTAGTAAAGCAGCAGCAGCAGCAGCAGTCCTGCTGAATTGGAGCCGGGTGTGTGTCGTGCTGCCAGTCCCGTGCAGGGAGGGGACCCAGCGCTGCCCGGTGCCACGGGAACGGCCGCTGTCGCCCCTGCAGGGCGGTGCACAGGGGCCTGACTCTAGGGAGGGTTCTGGGCTACGAGAGGGAAGGCAGAAATCTGACCCGAAAGTGTGAGCTACAGAAAGCGAGAAGAATTAGGAATGTGTCACTTTAGATGTTTGGCAATAGATAAGTGGCTGATTTCTTTACCTTTTGCCAGTGTGGTGTCCCTTGGCACCGGGCACAGCACTGTCCTGGGACACTGAGGAGACCCACGGCTCACTGCCGGACTGACCTGAGCAGCAAAGACATGAGGGAGCGAACCCCCCCAGCTTTTGGCTGCCTAGAGCCTCCTTCGGGTCAGAGACACAGCGCTGTCCTTGGCCCGAGTCACCCGGCCGCTGGCACCTGCAGGCTGGGCCGGGGCGTCGCGGTGTGCTGCCGCGTGTGCCTGCGGCTCGGGGCTGGAAATGCGGGCCAGCAGCTCCCTCTGCTGCCGGCAAACATTCCCCGTTCCCGGGAAACATTCCCCGTTCCCGAGAAACATTCCCCGTTCCCGGGAAACATTCCCCGTTCCCGGCCCTGCGCTGCAGCGCGGCCGGGCAACAGAAACTCGGCACCGAGTCCCCAGCGTCCATGCGGCCGCTGCCCTGGCCACTGGCCGCAGCCCGCCCTCCTCACTGTTCCCCAGCACAGCCTACAGGGCTGCTGGAGCTGGAGGAATCACCTCAGATGGAAGTTTAATTGTATTACATTAGGACAAAAATCTGTAATGCCTTTTGTACTATTTTCCCCCAGTTCCCTGGTGGTTTTAGCCCCTCATACAGAAGTGACCCGTACAGTTCTGCTTGTTTCTCACTCAGTGTGTTGCTTGGCTTGAAATTGCCTGTAATTGTCATTCCTCATTTTCCACGAAGCACAAGCCTAGTCTGGACGCTTAGGAAAGCTGCAAAACTTTTGAGGACTTGCTGCTGAAGGCACTAGGCGTTCCATGTGCTTCCAGCAAAGCAGCCAGAGGCTGCTGGCTTTGTCCTGTGCTTGCCTTTCCCCCCCTCTTTCAAACTCAAAGAGGGGAAATTTGGGCTAGATATGGGGAAGGAATCGTTCCCTGGGAGGGTGGGCAGGCCCCGGCACAGGGTGCCCAGAGAAGCTGTGGCTGCCCCTGGATCCCTGGCAGTGCCCAAGGCCAGGTTGGACATTGGGGCTTGGAGCAGCCTGGGACAGTGGAAGGTGTCCCTGCCATGGCAGGGGTGGCACTGGGTGGGCTTTAAGGTCCTTCCAATCTGAACCATGCTGTGATTCTATGACTTTAAAGTCTATAAAGAATCGAGATGTGATTAAAATAATAATAGTAATAATAATAATAGTAATAATAATAATAATAATAATAATAGTAGTAATGGACAGAGCAGAGATCTTACCTCCAAAATAATTTTCCTCTTATGCAAAGGGAAAGAACCTGGTTCTTCTTAAAATGCCCTTTAATGTTGACGTTTAGGGGCATTTATTTAACCTCTCCGAGGTGTCAAAAACAATTTGCACAGTAAATTTCACCCTTTATATTTCAAGCTCACATCAATGCACTTGTAAGGAATACGTAGGTTTCTGCTTGAAGCTTTTTGGTGTTATTGTACCTGTTTTTTCCCTATTTGCTTGTGTTTTTCTGCTCTCAGTCACGGTATGAATTTAATTGTTACAGAAAACATATTCACTACATGAAATTTTAAATTTACATGTACAGATGAAAATGATTTTGTGAGAAACACTTGTATGCTTCCAGACCCTTTCTCTGGGTCCTGTCATGGACACTGGTGGCATATCTGGAAAAAATGGGTGCCTAAAACCCACAGGAGGTGGTCTGTCCTTAGTCCAGTTTCTTCAGTTCAAAGTGGGTTTTTCNGGGGCTTGGAGCAGCCTGGGACAGTGGAAGGTGTCCCTGCCATGGCAGGGGTGGCACTGGGTGGGCTTTAAGGTCCTTCCAATCTGAACCATGCTGTGATTCTATGACTTTAAAGTCTATAAAGAATCGAGATGTGATTAAAATAATAATAGTAATAATAATAATAGTAATAATAATAATAATAATAATAATAATAGTAATGGACAGAGCAGAGATCTTACCTCCAAAATAATTTTCCTCTTATGCAAAGGGAAAGAACCTGGTTCTTCTTAAAATGCCCTTTAATGTTGACGTTTAGGGGCATTTATTTAACCTCTCCGAGGTGTCAAAAACAATTTGCACAGTAAATTTCACCCTTTATATTTCAAGCTCACATCAATGCACTTGTAAGGAATACGTAGGTTTCTGCTTGAAGCTTTTTGGTGTTATTGTACCTGTTTTTTCCCCTATTTGCTTGTGTTTTTCTGCTCTCAGTCACGGTATGAATTTAATTGTTACAGAAAACATATTCACTACATGAAATTTTAAATTTGCATGTACAGATGAAAATGATTTTGTGAGAAACACTTGTATGCTTCCAGACCCTTTCTCTGGGTCCTGTCATGGACACTGGTGGCATATCTGGAAAAAATGGGTGCCTAAAACCCACAGGAGGTGGTCTGTCCTTAGTCCAGTTTCTTCAGTTCAAAGTGGGTTTTTCACACTGTGTGTGTTCATTAGCAGTCCTTTAAAGCACCATTTATCTTTGCTGTGATTGCTGCTCCCCTTCTGTGGCATTCCAGCTGCTGATTCACTGCTAAAGAGCAGGAAAATGTGCAGGAAAATCATGATCAAACACCCGCTCCGGAAAATACACAGAGGAAATACTTGAACTGAGCAGACACTGAGAAAGAAGGTATTCCACTTCATGCTGTGTCAAAATGTCATTTTTATTTCATTATATAAAGTTAAACATAAGAAGTGTGGGGTAAAATGACTGAAACCACTTGCCATTAGCCATGCTGATAACTGCACTAATTCCAGAGGAAGCACTTAAGTAATTCCATTGAGCTTAATGGGCTGGTAATCAACAGTGATTGCAGCTCAGTCTGGAAAGGAGTGTACCTGATTTGTTACTGTAATGAGGTCTGTACAGCAGCAAGAGGAAACCTCCCCTTGCTCTCTCAGTCTGGGGAACCTGTGGTAGTGAATTAGTTACTGACTGAGCTGGAGAGTGCAGCCTGGGGCTCTGCTGCCACCACTGCCACCCTTTCTCCATCTCCATCCATCCCCTGTGCTGCTTCTCACTGCTGAGAGATGAGGTTTCTGTGCTTTCCCACCAACAGCTTCTGCAATTCCATGTGCAAGTCGCTGTTATTGCTGTGTCCCTGGATTTGTGTGTGTGGGAATAGCATCGTGCTTGGGCCAAACAGCTGATCAGAGAAGCTTTTTTAGCTCAATTGCTACTTGTCATTTTTCAGTCATTCCTGCCCTCCAGAACTTTGGAGTGAAGCTTCTTCATGGAACACCTATAATTTACCATTTCGTCATGAAAATGGATGTGAACTCCATCGTATCCAGTGGTGGTGTGCCCCAACCTTAGCTGTCATTTCTTCACCCCTTTGAAGGGGTGACTGAGGGCAGAACTTGGCTCTTTTAGCACAGGCATGTGAGCAAGAGCTGTGTTTTTTGTGACTCATGCCTATTTATTTTTCTTTGTACATGCAGTTATCTTGCATATTTCTGGTGCCAGGCTTTCTGCTCAAAGCAGCTGAGCAAGAACAGAGACATTTATAGTGGATAAGTTGTATCACCAGTATAAATTTACAGGTAATTAAGGGAGATGAAAAAAAACAAACCAGAAATGCAAGTTGGAAAATGGGTCCCTATTCTGTGCCAGGAGTCCTGACAATGCATAAAGACAAGAACAGATGTTGCAATAACCTGATGCTCATCAGCCACCAAACTGGGACAGGAATCCAAACAAATGGGAAAGTGGTTCGTGGTGGTTCTTCTCACACCTGAGCCACTGTCCTGAATGTCCATTCACCTGTATCCCTTCTCCCTCTGTGGAAAGAGAGAGCTCCACAGTGCCAGAGCCTGGGGACAGGTCCTGCACTAATAGCAACTTCACAGGAGATCAAGGTTGCAATTTCATAAAGGTTTTCCTTCAGTATTCCCAATTACAACTTGTTTTGTCCTTAGTTTTGGGAGGGTTATTTATTATTTCCTAAATAAATTCAGTTAAGTAGTAAGGATTTCCCTATTTTGGAAAATCTCATGGCCTCTTCCAAATTCTGTTATAATTAGTTCAAGACTATCGCCAACTGTTTTCCTGAGAGGAAACCTTTCCTTGGCTGCAGGAATGTTGGCTCCACTTCCCTGGAATCTTTTAGCAGTGTGATATCTCCTGACAGGATGCAGGTTTTGGGGTGATTGCTCCAGGCTTTAGCAGAGCAAGATACAGGTCTGGGAGCCATTTCTGGCATTGCCGCCTGTTCTGGGAGCTTTGTCAAAGATTGGGTTCCTTGATTCCAGGGGCTGAACTTTGTCTCCAGCAGTTGTTTTGATGTTCTCACTCTGCTTTTAGGGATATTATCCTACGTTTGAGGAGGTAAAAATAGAGCAAAAGCCGCTCAGGATTGTCAAGAAGGACTAAACTCGATACACCACTGAACAAGGCAGAAGTGCAACACAGTCCTGCCTCCCCAGCCCTCACTGATCCCAGCTTTTGGCAGAGGTCACTGTATGAGATGGACATTAATGTTTATTTAATTGTTCTGTTTTAACCTTTACTGAGAAGTGCTGGGCTGTCCTGAACATGTGACATCAGCCTCGCTTTCTGAACTCAGTGGTGAAAACAAAAGGAGAGCCATGAACTGGGCACCCCTGAACAGGCATAAAAGCAACAAATGAGGTGGATATGAGTAGAATGAAAGTTCAAATTCTTAAATTATGTCATATGACACCCTGTAAAGCTTTGATTTTCTTTCTTTGCTCATACCAGAACCTCCTCTCACACACTGCAAATTCTTCTGTAATTTTGTCTGAACAATCCCACTTGAAATCCCAACAAGCACAGATGTTCAGGCAGATTTCAGAGCAAGAATGAATAATGAAAGTTCATTATGCTCTACAATGTCCCATTTAGAGCAGTCAGCTTGTTCTGAGCACTAGTTTGAGCTGTAGTAGGTTCTGGGGCTTTCTGAACAGGTTACGGTACAGAAGACGACCACGGGTACTTCTTCTGCTGCTTGTCATTAACAGGGAAAGGTTTCCTGCTTGGGAAGGTGCTCTGAGGTCTCTCTGCATTCAGCAGGAGGGTGTGACTGTCAGAGGTGACAGAAGGTCTTTAAAACTTTTCATCCTGTGGCCTGAGGTGGAAATGCTGATTTCTGATGGCAGTTTCCTCCTATTCCAGGGGATTCCGTACAGAAGCTGTGGCTTCAGGCACCCCCTGTCGCTGTTGTCTGTGTCTGTCCCCTCGTGGCAGTGCCCTCTTGTGCACATGGCAGCTCTGCCACTGGCTGTCCTCACCCTGAGTGGATCTTATCTGAAAACAGAGAAGAAAAAATGAGGCATTATGGAAAAATGAGTGTGGAGGACGTTAAGAAGAAGTAAAAATGTCCCCCTGTACTGCTCTTACCCTAATCCAAGCCCTCCTTGGGGTGTTGTGGTGATGTAGGGAGAGACTCCTGTCTGCTCCCATCCAGCATGTGAGCAGCGAGGAAAGAAGGAAATATCCATGGAAATGACTTCATTGTTTCCTATCCATGATGTAAGGACAGTCATTTTATTATTGAGCTTGGAGAATGCAGTTTATTAAGGCAGGGTGGGTTTTCTCCTGGGAAGACAGTAAATAAGTGAAGGATATTTCTTTCAGTTTTTCTTAGCACGTTGTGGAAAACTGAGTTTTCCTGAGGCAGGTTTTGCTGGGCAGGGAGGTGGAGGGGAGCAGACTGTGAGGGTGGTGGGAAGCGGGGCTGTGCAGCAGCTCCCTCACCGTGTGCAGATCCTTGGAGCGCAGCTCTCGGGGGAACAGTGAATTTCCCACTGACGTCAGCCCATGGACGTCACGCTGACGCATCTGCCGGCCATCAACCACACGGGATGGATCATTACTCTTCAGCAGGCAAAGACTTTTCTGTTAGCCCCGAGCGTGAAGACAAGGGTTTGTTCATTTGCACTGCAGATGTTCCTTCTGTTGTTTCACCTGCAACTTGTTTCGCAACTTGCAGTTGTGTTGGGACAGCATGTGCCATTTTCTGTGCCTGTGGGAAGCCACTGACTCCAGTTTTTTCAGATTGTGATATAATTTCCACTGGAATTTGGCTTAGTCATTTTGTTTCCTTTTTCTGCTTCAATGTCTTTTCTCTTAAATGTCTTCCTAACATTTTTACAGACCAATATTTACTGTCTGCTCGTGGCTGCTGTGCTGCACTTGCTTTAAGTGCCCAATGTACACCATGGGGAGTTGCTGCTCTGATCGTGATTTGCTGTTTGATTGAAATTTTTTCAATGGGAGATAAGCAGACATTTAGGATTCCTACTACATGTAAGTGGCCTGGGCAATGCTCAGTGCTGAATCCATCCTGTGCTTAAGCAGTTCCCAGTTACCATTGTCATGGTGACCTTTGCTGTTGTCCTCATTCAAATCTGGCAGGAGATAAAGGGTGTAACAGTTCTGAGAAGCTGAGGAGAAAAAAAAAAAGCTCATTAATATTTCACTGAAGAGTGGGGAATGAAATCACACAGTTGCTCCCATGGATTCTCTTATCAGCAGGCAAAATGGAGTGGATGGATCCTGGCACTGGCAGACGTTTTCTTGTAGGAAGAATTCAGTAACACCTTCTGTTTGAACAGATTTGTGGGGGTTTTAAGAGACTTGTTTTCACTGAACAAGGAGCTGTGCCAAATTTGACCAGCTCCCAGTTTTCCCAGTGCCTGTTGCTGAAGGTTAGAGATACCCAGTGAGTGATACCAGAACATTGCCTTAAGATCTTTGTTCTGTTTTAATTGAAATTGAAGACTGAAGGGAGGCTGGGCATTGTCGCAGAAATAGGAACTTTACTGTCTCAAAATAGGATAGCAGATAGGACACTGTTAGGGGCTCAAAGACCAGTGATATCTTCAGTGAAAAGGCTTCTGGCAGGTCTTTCAGAGGCAGTGATATATGAGACATTAAAATAATAACAGAATCTGATTCAGGAGCCAGCCTGATTTCAGAACACTGTGCTACTGGATGTTGTCAGGCCCTGGTGGAGTGCAGGCACAGGAGTGAATAATACAAAATCTGTAATAAAAGCACTGGTAAAATGGCCAGGAAAACAAAATTACTGCACCTTTTCCTAGAAAATAAATCTCTTTTCTGTCCCCTAAGGCTTGTTTTCTGCCATTTGTGAGAAAGAAAGGCCTGTCTTGCCATCTAATGCAGCTTACTCCAAACGAGTTTCAATTTTCTCTGGAGTATGAAATTTTTTGCAGATCCTAACAACTTCAGGAATTCTAGTAGAAAAGGCTTTTGATGGGATACCGAAAATGGGGTTGTCTAACTTAGGCTCAGGGTCTAACAGTAACCTGCTTTTCCAGGTCCAATGCATCTGGCAGCATCGGGGCATGTAAGCCCGGGCAAAAAGGGTTCCAGGTGATTAAAAATAATGCCAGCACCCCAGCCCCTCACCCCAAAACTAAAGCCATCATTTTGGGCTTGGAGTTAATAGTTTATCTCTCAGGTTAATAACTGTAAGCTAAAGAAAGTTGCATATTTGCATTCATTTTTGCACACATAGCAGTGAACTTAAATTTAGTTTATAAAAAAAACCCCAAAAATACTATGTAAGCATACAAATCAGGCTGTTTTGTGAAGCTCAGTAAACATAAAGGAAGCAGCATTTTAATCAAAATGAGGAATTGCATCCTAATCACCTCTCAGCACATGCATATTTCATAAGTACATGTTCTGCAAAGCAAACGCTGTGTAAGGGGCTGCTGTTCCTCAGTTCCTCATCTCCTCAGCTTTCCCAGCACAAACTAGGCTGTCTCTGCATAAACCCAGGATAATGGGAGCCATACTTTTTAATGTATGTGGGAAATATTTGATAAAATAAAGTAGGGTAGCAGCCATGCAGTGGTGAGGAACACAGACCACTCCACTCCCAGAACAGTCGCTGCTCCCTGCCTCTGGAATTTGCAGGGCAGAAGCACTTGGGTCCCTCTTTGTCCCCAGGTAATGCTGACATGAGGGGCGTGGAGCTCCCTTGGAGGAACAGGTTGTGCCCTCCCAGCTGGAGATGACGTGCAAGGACCAGGGAAGGTCCCAAGGAAGCAGCAGAACCTTCAGGTGCAAACGCAGTGTGTACATTCCAGACACATCCTGAGCTCCTGCATCTGCCAGAAACTGGGATGTTAATCTGACAGTCATGACATGAATCAGAGGACATGAGTGCACAAGGTATGAAAGGCACTTTAAAAAGAAGTGGACAGTTCTCCAGAGATTAGATCTGACATCTAAAGAATCTTGGTGCTCATTGAATGCAAAGAAGGAAATGAGAGGCTGTAACAGCCTGGCTCCCTTAAAATATTCGGCCCTATTCCTGTAATGTCAGGTAATGTCAGTGTTTATGGCATGATTCAGTGAAAATCAGTCCTGTGAGTCAGGATGGTTCAAGGGTCTTGGAGGCTGAAAGGGATAGTGATTAGTCCTGATGATCCAGATGATCACACTGTTACCTTCTGGTGCGTGCTCCTTTATTTCCTACATAAAGTTTAATAGGGAGTGAAAGGCCTGGTTGATACGTGGTAGATAGTGTGAGATCACTGTTGTGGACAGCACTGTCAGTACTGCTGGGGGGTCAGGAGAAGCTTTCCTATTCATTTCCAATTTTCTTTGGTATTAGTAGGAAGGGTTGCAGTGCTTTTTCTCCTCAGAACAGAGCTGGGCATTCTCACAGAAACTGAATTTGATGGAATTTCTACAACCTGAGAACCTGATCCATTCTTTCTGTGATATGTTTTAACTAGACAGTGATAAATAAAATCAGTTCTTTCATGGACTTTACTGAGCAAATCCCCCATGTGTTTCACTAGGACAGACCCCATCTGTGTGCATGTGTAAATCTGAAACACACACACACAGGAATGGAGAGCAGAGCAGAGAGAAGGACTTGGAGTTTGTGACTGCAATCATGACTGTGTTTTAATTTTTGATTAAAATTCTCTCCTGATAGTTTAAAAACTACTGTGGATGCAAGAGAGCATGGAGGCAATCAAGAGGATTTCTTCTTATATTATCATTAAACAAGTCAGCCTGAAATCTGCTCCCAGTATACCTGACCAGGGCACCTTGTGACTGTGCTCATTGATCCACACCTGTATCCCCAGGAGGGGACTCATTGATACTGGGGTTTGACTCTCCAAGCACATTCCTGTTGCCAAGAAAAACACTTGGATCATGGGCATCTTTAGTAGGTACTTCCTGGCTTTTTTGAGTGTCATGTGGTAGAAAAAATACTGATGATCCCTTTAGGCTCCCAGTGTGCTGTGTGTGCTGTATGTGCTGCTGCTGTGCCCCGAGCCAGCCCAGGCACAGACCTGTGTTCCCATCCCTGTGGTGGCCAGGTGTGGGAGGGGTGTTTGGGGAATTTGGCCACTCCTGGTGTCTAAATGCAGACTGTGAATTTCCCAGCCCTTCGTGCCTGGAGCTTCCGCAGTGAGCCAGGGGCCAGACCCCAGTGCCCAGGTTTGCAGTAGTTTTGCAGTGATTTAATGGGAGATATTCCAGCCTTGTGCTGCAGTGCAGAAGGCCCCGTGTCTGTCTGTCTGTCTGTCTGTCTTTCCTCCCCAGCAGCTCTGAGCTGTGCTGGGGATTGAGCTGCACACCCTGAGCTGTCCTCAGACCAGAGTGAGGGGATTGTGTGACCCCAGTGACGGCTGTTTTGCCAACAGTGACACTGATGGAAACTCCACTTCCCTGTGAACACAGAGTCCAGTTTGTCATCAGCCCCAGGGAATAAGATAAACACATGAACTGAAAAGATTCAGTGTTTGAAAATACTCTGGCTTCTTCTCAAGCATTATTTTTTTTGTCTTTCTCTGAAACCTTCATCTCCAAGGGAGTGAGCCATGGTTTCCATCTAGGCTGATGAAGAAAGATGTTTATGGCAAGGCTTTCCATAGTCCCTGGTATCCTGCTGACACACCATGTCCAGCTGGCACTAAGCCTGGCTTCTGCAGTCTCTGTCACAATCTGAGTCTCAGAAACGGCAGATCAGAGAGGCTGGAACTGTCACTGCAGTTGCAAGGCTGTTTGCTAAGTGTGATTTTATCTTGTTTGGGAGGTTTCCCCTCACAATGTCATTAAAATATGCATGAGTTCTTTCTCTTGACTGGAATCATTAATAAATGCTGGATGTCAGTGGCATAGCTCTGCACTTCCTTTCTGGATGGATCTTTTAATATTCCACATGTTCCCAATTTGATACCTCCTAATCGGGGTACAGCCCCAGGGCAGAGCTTTGTCTTGCCCGGTGTTCATCCCTGAGCATCCCTTCCTCAGACACACGTGGGACTCTGTACTCTGGAGAGTGCTGACACTGACCCTGCCAGGGCGCTTCCCAAGGCACAGATTCCCGGGAATTGGAGCTGGTGGCAGCCCTGGAGCCCCGCTCCTGCAGCACTGCCCCAGGCTGAAGGTTCCCCATCAAATGCAGGGTGTAGGTAAGAGCAGTGCTAACCAACACTGTTCTTACACAAGTTCCTGGTCCTCTAGAGGCAGAATTTCGTTCCAGAGCTTTCAATCTGTCATTAAAACTCGATTTGATCACAGCTCATGGGGCTGAATTTCCCGATCTACAGCCTCCTGCCTGCCTGGCACAGTCCAGCCAAGAACACACACAAAGGTCTCCTCCTGTCTGGGGGTTCTGCACCATCATCACCTGTGCCTTTTTAGCAGAGCTGTGTCATTCCATTCTAGCACTGCTTCTTTAGGAAATTTGGGACACGGGGGATAGTGATAACCCTGCCCACCTCTCTGCTCACTTACCTGTCCTTGTCTCCCCCAGACCTACTTGAGTCCATTAATGAATTTAGGGGGAAATTGGGAGTGAAATTACAATTGCAAAGTTAGTATTTCTGTAAAGTTTGAAAGATTGCAATGTGAACTCATCCTTGAGATCACAGAATCTGTATCAGGTTCATTTGCCCCAGCCACGGAAGCGTTTTCAGAGCTTGGATCTCCTTAAATGTGCAGGTCAGCTCCCTGGAGCACAGCTGTGGGGGAAATCCTGCTGCCTTTTGTGGAGTTGCCTGGTTCTTACTGCAATTGAATTCTCTCTGTAATTTTAAGATGAAACTGATCTTTCTGTACATGTTTTATCAGAATTTATCAGTCACGTTAAAGAAAGATAAATAAGAAGGGGAGCTGTTTGAACTCATCCCTCCCAAGACCTTCTGTTTATAACTACGGAGTGACTGGAGGAAATCTCACCATATCGTAAGTTATGATAAAAGCTGTCACAGAGAGTGGCATGGCACGGTTCAGATCATAAACTATCTGTGCGAGAAGACAAACTGAAGTAATACATCACCTGTCTTGAATGGGCAAGGCAATAAAAAGTGACTTTCTTCCCAAGAACACTGATGAACATTTCCCTCCTAACACAAACAGGAGGCACAGGATGGACTGCTCCACTCACAGTGTCAGAAAGCTGCAGAGGCAGAGGAAGAAAGAAAGCAGGGGCAGGGAAATGTGTGAGGAGGAAGATCCCGAGGGAACTTGCAGGAAGTTCGTGTTGCTCTCTGCCATCAGGGCTGCGGACATGCGGGGTGGCTGGGATGGCTGAGGGTACAGCAGAACAGCTTCTCAGCACCTGACGAGGCTCGGGCTGGGGCCGTGCGAGGAACGAAAGTTTGCGGAGGCCAGGCTGAGCTGAGCTACCAGACGGCAGATGCCGCCGGGCTGCCTCACACAGCTCGCTGCTGTTCCCGAAAGGTGGCCCTGGCCATGGCCGGGAGCATCCGTGCGGGAGCGGGAATGCTGGGGCAGAGCCGAGCCCGTCCTGCCTCCCTCCCATCCTGCCAAGCCCGGAGCACGGCAGTGCCGGGGAACACGAGCATTCCAGCTCGTGTGCGAGCCCTGGAGCAGCTCGGGATTTACGGGAATGACATCCACGGCTGACATCAGCTCGCCGTATTTGCATTGGATTTCGGTGCCGGCTCGGAGGTGTGGCTTAGCGGGGACACTGCTCCAGGCTGCCGATCCAGCCGGGAGGGAGCCGGGGCTGGGAGCATCCTCGCTCCCTCTCTGCCATCCTGCCGGCACCGGCTCCTCCCTCCTGCAGCTCAGGCAGCGCAGGGTGAGTGCAGCAGCCTCTCCTACGCTGTGTCTGCCCGAGCTACTACAGCCTGGACACAGCCCGTACTCTGCCTTCCCTCCAGCCGAGCTCGCGAGTGAGGCACGGCGCCTGCCATCCGTCAGGGGGGATGGCATGTGGAGGGAGACCTGAGCAGCCTTAACTCACCATCCTCCTGCACGCGAACGATTTGGAAGAATTCCATTTTTTCAGCACCTTTGCTACTTCATTGTTGCCTGGCTTTTTGAGAGCATGAGTTCTGATCATTAGGCGTGCTGCCACCTGAATATTTCTTCATCAGATGCCATAAAAGAGAGTCTAGGAAAACAAAGAAACTTGTGATATGGAGTTGACAGTTTTGGTTTCAGCTGGTGAAAACTTGCAGAATCAGTGAGAAGGCAAAGAAAAAAATGCCCAGGACAATGTCGGTAACTCCTGGTAATTTGTCACTCAATGGGACGAGCTTCTTCACTGAGAATCACAGCATTATGGACAAACCTAGTGAGCAGAGAACTTGGAATGTCTTTCTGTTCTGTTTGACTTTTGCCATTGCAGTTCCAGCCCTTCTGGGCAGCATTTATTCACTAGTTTCCCTGCTGAAACTGCAGAACAAAACCACGGTTTCGATGATTGTGACCTCTTTGGCAGCAGATGATCTGATCAGCATTGTGCCAGTGATTATTTTCATGCTCACGCAGTGGTCAAGCGAAGTCCTCCCCCAGCCTCTGTGTACCACGTCAGCGTTTATGTATTTATTCCAGGGCATTTCTAGCAACCTGAAAGGGTCTCTTGTAGTTTCTTACAACTTCTACACCCTCAACACGACTGGGACTCTGAGCTGCAGCTCCTCCAAGCGCCGCGTGAGCGTGGTATGGGCCATCCTCACCATCTGGACTGTCAGTTTGCTGATGTGCATTTTGCCTCTCTGTGGTTGGGGCAGGTACATCCCCACGTCGTGGGGCTGCTTTGCCGACTGTGCCAGTTCCTACATCCTGTTTGTGTTCGTTGTGTACTCGCTGTGCTTCTCCCTCCTGGCAGTGCTGGCTGTTCCCCTCACTCTGCAGCTGCTGTGCTCAGGTGAGCCTCAGCTGCTGCACACCGAGTACCTGCAGGGCTCTGGAGGCTTCATCTCCCCTGGGACACCACGGGGCTGCGGGGCTGCTGCCCCTCCGCTGTCACTGCTGGACCCTGGGGATAAAACCCTGGAGCCTTTCCAAAACTCGGAGGCAGCTTCTGGGAAGGGTGTGGCTGAGAGCAGCACAAAGAGCGGGAGCTTCACGGTGGGCTTTGCCCAGAAACGATTCTCGCTGGTCCTGGCACTGACCAAAGTCCTTCTCTGGCTCCCAATGATGGTAAATTCTCAGATGGCTTCACTTTCCAGTGCTCACTTACATTTCAGTGGGATGTGACCTGTGGGCCATGGATTGAAACAGATGAACAGTGGCCATTGCAGTTGTTCCTCGTAGTGTAGTTGTGCCAGCAAAAGTCCTCTCCACAGGTCTGTGTCATTGCATGAGTTTAACTGGTGCCCAGTGGGTTTGGCAGAGCCTGGTTCATCACTCTGACACTCTCTCATCACATCATTCGTGTCATGTGAATACCAGGTCCCCCTTTGGTACCCACCTGTGGGACAGGGTCTGCTCAGCATTCTGGGGCTGGGAGTTGAGCTAAGGGCCCCTCTGTCCTGTCCTCTGAGACACATCCTTTGGGTTAAAAAATAGGAGTTTGGCAGAAAAATGTAGTTTGGTTGCACCTTTGTAATCCCTGTAGTGCCGGGGTGGGAGGGAGTGCTGTCATGTGCATGTATGTGTGTTTGGAACAGGAACCTGAGACAGGGATCTGTTGGGAACAGGAACACGGCTCTGGGGCAGTTACCCCTGCCCTGGGTGTGTGAGGGTGGGGTTCCTTGGTACCTTGGCTGGCACTGGGAGCTGTTCAATGGCACCTCACTATATTTATCTTCTGTGAGAGTTTTTCTGAGAAATGCAGCATGAGAGGAGAGCACTCAGCGTGTTTCCTCTGCTGTCTGTTAGAGCCAGAATTGTTGTGCTCAGCAAACACTAATGACAATCTGTGTCTTACAGTGGTGTCATACTCATAGCGAGATGTTCTCTTTGTTCCTGGAAGCATCTCGTGTGCCCAAAGTGATTTAAATTTCAAAATGCTCTGCCTTTCAGATACAGATGGCTGTCCAGTACATCACTGGGCTGCAGAGCCTTTTTTTTGAGACACTGAGCTTCCTGCTGACTGCGCTGGCTGCCACAGTCACCCCCGTGTTTGTCCTGTCACAGCACTGGTTCCACCTGCCCTGCGGCTGCATCATCAATTGCAGGAGGAACTCCTATCCAGTGTCTTCAGAAGATGCCAAAAGTAAGCGTGGAAGGGTTCCTTGGTGTAACAGAGGTTGCCAGACCTTCCCTGGTAACCTTCTTGGCATCTTCTAGAGCCCTCTTTTCCCTTGGGCTTTACGTAAAAACAGCTGGAGGAACGGAGTGGGTCAGGTGGAGGGACTCGCAGGGATCACCTGGTCTCAACTGCAAATGTTAAGGGCTAAATATTTCTGAGATGTGGGAGTTGTTTCCCATTCTCTGGAGTGAAAATCCTCTACCATCAGTGAACGAATTCCTGACATTCCCTGCATGTTCAGGGAGAAAGAGCTCCTGAATCCTAGAGAAAAGCCATCCTCAGTGCATGGCTTTCACTTGCTTTAAACACATTCTCCAGGTGCAGAATGGCTTGTGCTGCCCCTGGTGCCCTTTTAGCCACTTTCCCAGAGAAAATGACTGCAGTTCATCCGGAAGGCAGCTCGTTCTCAGAAGTCTTTCTTCTCCACAATTAATTCTCTTTATGGAGAGAAAATTGCCTGTTTCCAGTAGGAGCTGGATAATTTATTCCATGTTTTAGCATGTCATTTGCATTGTGTTTGTAATCTCCCGTTTCTTCTCAGTCTCAACTCCTAACACAGTTTCTTTCCCTCCTGCTTAGCCAAGCGCAGTGGTTTCGAGTTCAACCTGTCATTCCAGCAAGGCTATGGAATCTACAGGATCTCCCAGGAGAACCCTCCCCACCACAGCGGCGATGGCAAATCCACGTCCTACCACAGCCTGGTGAGCTCTGACTGTGAGGAGCCGGGGCCTGGCTCCGCGTTCCTGCCGCCGGCACTGGGACACGGCTCCCGGGGCACCCCGGGGGGGGCTGGGACAGGCCCCCCGTGCCCTCCTCCTGCTGGGCCAGGGGCCTGTCAGGGCCAGGAGGGCACAAACTGTGACCCGTCGGCGTTCCCTGAAGGACCAGAGTGGAGGTTGTCCCACGAGGAAAGCCACAAACCGGAACTCTCGGACTGGGAGTGGTGCCGGAGTAAATCCGAGAGGACCCCTCGGCAGGTAAAAGAGGAATTTATTCTTTTCTGATTATAAGTTTCTTTATGAAATAGAAATTATCTTTACTGACATTGATACTTCTATTAGTCCTATTTTTTAGTAAAACTCATACATGGCACTGTATAACGTTTAGTAACCACAGACCTATTTGCAGGTGCTGATCCTGCAATAATTTCTCACTTGTGTTCTTAATCATGGGGTTTTTTATTTTGTGTGCACCTGCATGCCTTGTATATGGTAAGAATTAAGTATGAATTATGTTAATCTATCTTAATGAATAGGAAGTTTCTCTCCAAAAGATGACATTTTCCGGAGAATTCCACTGTGGAATTCAGTGGCCATGGGGCATTACAGTAGGTGGGAGTGGGGTAAGAGCCCATGTGAAGTCTGTGAGACAGGAGCTCCAGAAGGCTTTAGGTTGGAAGGGATCTCTGGAAGTCACCTAATCCAAACTCCTGCTCCAAGCAGGGTGACTTCAGAGCCAGATCAGCTCGTGCTTGGCCTTTGCACACACACAGGAGGTGGATAAGATGTATTTTGTATTCAAATATGGGAATCTCTCTCCATCTGATAAACACAGGTTTATCATCTGAGTCACAGTAGGAATTTGGCTGATATTCCAAATCTGACTGATCATCCCTTTCATAAAAAGCCAATGCTCACTCTGTTGCAGTGTGCAGAGATGAATTCCTGCATTTGGGGGCAAAAGGAAGTGACGACTCAGCCTGGTTTCAATCTACCAGTTCTTGCCAAGGCCCCACGTGCCATGTACAGCTTGGTTAATAAAATCACTGTATCAGTAGGTTCATAACTGTGGCTCTCCTTTACAGGAGTTTCCAGATGATGTTTGAAAAAAAAAAAAATTCCTTTCCCCATGTCCCCTGGTGCCAGTTCAGATGCAGCCTCGGGACTGCAGCAGGTGAGAGCAGCTCTTTGAGAGCAGCTGCCAGCGACTGCCTGGGGGTGTTTTCTGTGCCCTGGGGCCTGGTATGGCACTTTTGGACATACTCTTCATTACTTGCTTTACAAAGAATCACAACTCATCCACTTCTGACACTTTCCCAGGTATAACCCAGTGCCAGGCATTAAAGCTCCTATGGGGTAAAAGTTCCAGGCTTTGGAGTTACAGCTCTGCCTGGTTCTGACATTCAGCAGGAGCTGCCAGAGCTTCAGAGCTGACATTTGCTTTGCTGCTGGGAAAGGGCAGAGTGTGAAACCCCTGCAAGCTTTGTAAAAATAACTTTAATGCATTGCTCAGGTGTATGTTGGATGAAAGATCAATTTGGGCCACACATTAAATAAGCTGAAAACCATCTCCTTTATTCATCCTGTCTGGAAGTCCCAAAGTATCTAAGAAAAGTCACTCTATTCTCATCACTCTGCATTTTCACATGTGTTAAAAAAGAAGACTCCCCCTGGCATTAATTTGCCACATCCTTCTGCAGGAAATACAGGTGTTCTTCTTAGAGTCCATAAATAGAGGGGTGCTTACTGGAGTCCATAAATACAGGGGTTCTATTGGAGTGCTGCTGATTTTCTCTTCAGGAGGAGAAGCTGTAAGAACTGACAGTAGGAGGGAGAGCAGCCGTCCCCCATGGATGTGGGACCAGCAAGTTTGATTGAGCTGTTTGAAGAGCAGGGTGCCAGACAGCACCTGGGATGCCTTTGGTTTCCTCTGGAAGCTGTGGGCTTGGAGAGTGGCACTTCCTCGGGGTGACAGTAATGACTGTGGAGCTGGTTGTCTCCTCATTGTCTGTTCTGTGAGTAAAGAGTTGTTCCATCAAAGTGATTTCTCTGGAATAAAAGTGGCATGAGAGAATGAGGCAGCAGGGCTTATTGAATACATGATAGGATGGCTGTAATGGAGAGGGAGAGAGAAAATGGTACTTGTCATTTCTAACTCCTGCTCGGCTGCATTTTTGAAAAATACCTTTAACATCTCATCAAATACCTGTGTATCTCCCTTCCTAAAGAGATTGAGTGTAAATATGTCATGTCTTATTTTGCCTATACTTCAGTGCCCTCAGGCAACAGAAATCTCCCAGGCTGGCAGTTTGTTCCAGGCTTGCTGATTATTTTTCTCTACTTCATCTGCGGGTTGCCTCAAGCAAACTCTTCAAAGAGACTCTGTACAGGACCTATTTATGTGCCCTGCAAGGAAAGAGAGGGGGAGGCTGTGCAAGTGACTTCACTGAGGAGGAGCCAGCGCAGGCAGGAGTATTTTAACATGATAAATACACAGCATCTCACTCACTGCAGGAAAGTTGTGAACATTCCCTTAAACACCAGGCACAGCACAGAAGCTGAGTTAGGAATGGCCTTGAAGGTTCTCTTTTCTTCCCACTGGCTGGTGGGAATCTGTACCACCTGTGCCCCTGCTGATGTGCTGAGCTGTTCCCACCAGGGGTTCTTCCTGCTCAGGTGCTTGGAACTTGGTTCCTGATTTCCAAAGAGGTTCCTGTGGCTGGAGGTTTCTGGAAAATCAATGTGACATTTCACCTTCATCTTCTCACTTTGCTCCCAGAGGTGTGCGTGGTCTGTGTGATGCTTGCTGGCTCCCTGCTGCAGCTCCCCTGCCATTGGCTCTCCCTGGAATTGCAGAGGAACAGTGGGAGTAGAAACATTTGCCCAGGAGGGCGAGGCTGGATACGGCTCCCAGAGCCCTTCCCTCCCAGGTGTCCTCACCTCGGATGCTCTGTTGCACTTCCTGGTACTGACTGATACAAACCCAGGTCTGTCTGCGTCGGGCAGGCCAGTGGCAAGCGCTGGGCTCAGGCCATCTGAGGTGAGCTTGTCTCTTCCTGTCATAGCCCCTTGGCTCTACATGTGCTGCAGTCAGCATCAGAAATAGCAAATCATTGCAGTAATTAATTTCACTGCAGCTAATTTTAATTTTTAGGGAAGTAAAAGACTGAGCCTCTATTTTAAAACAAATAGAAAACTCATTGTCTCTGGAAAGAAAAAGCCAGGATCCTTACTGGAAACATTCTAAAAATAGACCTTTTCATCTCGAGCTGTGTTTGACCAAAGTAATTAGGAATGCAGACTCCTCAGAGCTGTTTTAGATGGCTGGTTTTCTGTTTGGGAAGGCAGCATGGCCCAGTGGGAGCAACACGGACATGGCACAGCCTGTGTGTGCTCTTGGTGCTGCCCCTGGGCAGAGACCTGTCCGGGAGAGGAGGTGCAGACTCCAGCACATCTGTGCTTCACTGTGACCCTGCTGGCCACCTGCCTGCTTATTCCAGGGCCTGTGACAATAGGAGTTGTGAGGGAGAGTCTACAAAGTGCCTTGTGCTTGAGTCTGTCACCAGACACTGGGATGGTGTCCCAGTGTCCCACTCAGCCCCCAGCTGCTGCTTTGAGCATTTCCAAATGGAAATCTGTCTGTCAGAGCCTGTTCCAGCTGCTGTGGGACTCAGATACATCCAAGCCTTCCCTGTGGACAGCATCCTCCCTGGTGAATCCAGCCCAGACCCTGCCCAGGCAGCAGGGACAGGACAGGGAACCTGGTCCTGACCCACAGTGATGGTGGGGAAGGTTTTGCCTCATGGCAACCACAGCTGCTTCCTGTCCTCTGTGAACTCTGGAAGGTGGATGTATAATTAAATAATGAGGGGATTTGCTTGATCAGTTCTGCAGAGATTTCTCTGCTCAGAATGCATCAGCATTCCGTAAGGAACAAGGACATTGGTGATTTATTTCACTGGGATTTTTTTGTCTTTCCTTTTAAAAAATGCCTGTGCTGGTAGATGGAGTTCTCCAGTGAAATCCCTGTCCCAGATTCCAGCAGCCAGAACATTCTCCAGGCATTGTGGGCAGGGGCTGCATGGGGCTCTGTGTTTCCTGTTCCTCCTTAGGAACACCTGTGTGGAAGTGCTTTAGAAAGAGAAAGGGTAGTGAAAATTGTGTGGGAGAGTTGTGTGTGTTATTTCTTCTGGAAACAGTTTTCCTTTAAATGCAGGAATGCAAGGTGTGTGGGAAAAGCAGGAAAGGCCCCGGTGGGGCAGAGCCCTCGGTGCAGGCTGGGGCAGGGGGATGGCAGATGTTCAGGAACAGCACCGCGGGTCTCCTTCTGCTTCCACGGAGGTAAAACTGAGCCACAGCTCCAGCTGTGAGCGCTCCCGTGCGCCCCGGAATAGGGCAGAGCTGGGATCAGGGACCTGCACAGGGGCACTGGAGGCCACTCTGTGTTACTCAGAGTCCTCCCGCTCTGGAGTGAAATTGCATTGTTAGGCTGCAAACCAGAAAGCTGAACTGCAGGGAAGCGTGGGAGTGGGAGGCAAAATACTTCACAGGATGTACCAGTTGAGTCTGATTTGCTGGGGAATTCCTATTTATTGCCATGCATGTGTCATGAGAAGCAAAAATGGGTATTTAATAATGGTGTCAAGGACAAGATAAAGGTAACTTTCTGTTCTCATTAATAATAATTTATACTGAAAGTAATTCCAGTAATAATCAGTGTTATCTGGCTGCACCTAAACCCAGGATAAATGCATTTATCCCTCCCTTGGACCCCATAACCATGGGTTTAGTCCCAGCACTTGTATCCACAGTGCTCCCCAGAGCACAGCATTGGGGTTTGCAGGGACAAATGGATTCTGTACTTTAGAAACAGGTGAAGATGTCTGGAATTGAACAACATTTCCACTGGAACTGCTCTAGTGGGAAATGACCGTGTTCAGTGCCTCCCTGGTTAGTGACTGGGCAGTGACATAGGAGACTTGATGGGTCTTTTTCACTTTAACAGTAAATACCGATTTCTCAAGAGAAAACTTGAGAAGACTTTCAGAAAGAGGCACTAAGTGATTGGGAAATGTCTCATTTTCCAGACCTGGAGTGTTCATTCCAGCAAGTGGAGATTGCTCATTCTCCCTCCAGGCACCTCAGACATCCCCTCCATGTTCTTCCTGTTCAGTCTGACAAATCAAAGTGTTTGATTAAACAGGACATAACCTTGCACTGATGGAATCAGCTTTTATTTAAACTCTGTTTTTCATATTCTGTAGATGCCATAGTGAGTCACACTCACTTGGGACTTCACTTCATACACCAAGGTGTATAATAACACTAAAAACTTCTTGTTACTCTTTCAAGTCATAAATACCAGGTGTCTAAAATTCTGCAAGGAAAAGGCAGTAAGATGAGTTAACAAACTGAGCATACTTGGCTGATTTGTGATGGATTTTGGCTTGGACAGTGCTCACCACTAACGGTCCTTGTTCCCCTGCAGCGCGCGGGCGGCGCCCTGGCCGTCCCTCTGTGCGCGTTCCAGGGGACTGTGTCTTTCCAGGCCCCCACCGGCAAAACGCTCTCCTTGTCCACGTACGAGGTGAGCTCCGAAGGGCAGAAATTAACCCCCATGGCCAAGAAAATCGAGGTGTATCGCTCCAAAAGCGTCGGGCACGAGCCGAGCCCGGGGGAGCCTCCGGACACGTTTGCTGACACGAGCGTTAAGATTCACTTGGAGGTGCTGGAGATCTGTGACAACCAAGAGGCCCTGGACACCGTGTCCATCATCAGCAACATCAGCCAGTCCTCCACGCAGGCCCGGTCGCCCTCCCTGCGCTACTCCCGCAAGGAGAACAGGTTTGTGTCCTGTGAGCTGGGGGAAAGCGCCTCCTACTCCCTGCTCATCCCCTCGCACAGCCCCGGCAGCGACTTCAGCATCTCCATCCCAGACACCGTCGAGGCTCATCGGCAGAACAGCCAAAAGCAGCACTCGGCCAGGGCTGGGTACCAGGAGGAGATACAGCTGCTGAACAAAGCCTACAGAGAGCGGGAGGAGCAGGGGAACAGCAACTAAAAGGTGTTTAATCTACACGCCTCAACTGCTCTGACAGACACTGCTCCCCTCCGCTCAAGTTACCCAAGCAAATACAGTATCCGCTGGTTCTTTCCTCTCATACAAATTTTATTTGGGTGCACTGTTGAATAGATCCAAACTGTTACTGCTATATCAAGGGGATAACAAATACTCAAGTGCTTTACAGCTTTCCATAGTGAATTTTAAGTTATTTATTTATATATCTATTTATTTGAGGAAAAAGTATGTCTAAAGGGAATCCTAAATAAAGTCTTAAACCCCAGCTGTGGTGGTTGTTGGCACTGGGTGGTGTGTCTGCAGGAACCGGTGGAAATGAAGGAGCAGCTCCACAGGTGGGAAGTTACAGCGGTTTTGACGCAGTTCTTGTCAACATCTAAATCGACATAATACTAGAAATAACTTTTCTAACACCTGGACATCACTTCAAGCTCATTGGCGGCTCTTTGTTTCACAGATTAAACCTCGCTCCTTGTTGATTAGGCCTGAAAGTATACGAAGATCAAACGTTAAGAAAATGACACATATTCCCCATTCTGCAACACACCGGCCGGTCGGGGACTCGAACCCGCGGTGGGAGGGTCGGGTTTGGTCGGGCCGGGACTCGAACTCGGGCCGCGCTGAGGGGCGCGGGCGGGCGGAAGTGCGGCGGCGGAGGAGGCGGGCGGTGCCGGCGGATGAGGCGGGGCCGTGCCGGGCCGATTTGAGCCGCGCCGGGCCAGGCGCTGCCGGCTGCTCCGCGCCGGCACCCGCGGCCATGAGCTACGAGCACCGCCGCGACTGGGGCCGCGGCCGCGGCCGGGGCCGTGGCGGCGATGGCGGCTCTGCCTCCGCCGCCTCCTCCTCGTCGGGCGGGCCCGGCGGGCGGGGACGGCACCCCGGCCACCTGAAGGGCCGCGAGATAGGGCTGTGGTACGCGCGCAAGCAGGGCCAGAAGAACCGGGACGCGGACCGGCAGCAGGTGAGGGACGCGGGGCCGTGTCCCGGGTCGGGGCTCCCCCGGCGGGCGGACAGGGGTCTGTGCGAAGAGCCTCGGCAGGCCGAGAACGCCGTGTGAGTGTTGCTAACGTAATTGTCTGTGGATACGCGGAGTCCGCGCTGATGGAGGCTGTGCTTTTCTGCCCTAGAGAGCTGTTGTGCGCATGGACGAGCGCAGGGAAGAGCAAATCGTGCAGCTGCTGAATTCTGTCCAGACTAAAAACGACAAAGAGCAAGAAGCCATGTCCTGGTGGTCTGGAGATGAGGAAGGGTAAAGAGATACAATTAGCAGTTCTTTTATTTATTTTGAATTGCACAAACTTTCCATAAGCTGGCAGGAAGATGTGTCAGAAGTTATTTACACTTGCTGAGTGAATTGGCTCAACAAATATCCTCAGGTTTTTCCACGTGTATTGTCACACTGAAATGGTTGTAGCCATTGCTGTAAAACTCTTTCATTTTTGCTGAGTCTGGGGTGTTAAATTTCTGCTTAAACTCATAAAACTTATAACTGATCTCAAGGCCTACTACGGTAGGTATATGGGATTTTTCAGCTCCCTTGGCTTCTGGAATTACTCTTCCAGAGGTGGCTTTTGGCTTGTTTTCAGTTCTTGAGCAGTCTTGGAACATTTTCTCAGTGTCTTAAGCAGGGTCTGTTCTGGACTCGTTAAGGATTTTCAGGAATAGCTGGAATAGGCAAGTGTGCTGAAATGAGGGGATTTGGGATCCATTTTTTTGAGGGATCCAGTTATGGGGCAGTGGATCAAGTGGTAATTCTCCGATGATGTTTTGTTGCTTTGTAGTTTCGTTCGGTACAAAAGAATGTGTTATTTTTTAGATCCTGATGTCAGGTTTGGTGATTGGTAGTTTGAGACTTTAATTGGTTTAATGACTTTCACTGTAGTGACAGACCCAGAGCAGCTGCGGCTGCCCCTGGATCCCTGGCAGTGCCCAAGGCCAGGCTGGACATTGGGGCTGGGAGCAGCCTGGGACAGTGGGAGGTGTCCCTGCCATGGCAGGGGTGGGGCTGGATGGGCTTTAAGGGTCTCTTCCAACCCAGACCACTCCATGATTCTTTATTCCCATGGACTGCTGGCTCATTAGCTGCTGGATGTGATTGCATGCACTCTGCATGTGGCCAGGCACAGCTGGGAAATCTCTGAAGTTTTTGTTCTGTGATTCCAGCCCTACTCCTGAACAGCCTGCCAAAGTGAAACCAGATGCTGAGAAAGCTCCTGTAAGACAGACACCAGCCTTGGAAAAAACATCCCTGGACTCGGATCTGGAATATCTCTGTGAAAAAAATGAGCAGGATGCTGATTTAGATGAGCAGCTTAAAGAAGACTTAATGAAGAAGAGATCTGATCCCAAATATATTGAAATGCAGGTACTTTTCCCTGTGTTAAGTTGAACATTTTTCATTAAATTTTTTTTTACTTAAGCTAACCTGAAAATGTAATATCTTGCAATTTACTAGAAAGTTGTAATGATGTTACTTTTGCTAAAACTTATCTTTAGAGTTCATAAAATTCATACCTATTGATAGAACAGCAATTAAAAATGGGGAATCACAAATTTCAGAAACATTTAGAATCTGAAATTTAAAGCAGACGTGTTGTTTCATTGGGTGAGTTTCTCTTTCTTTTTTACGGATTGTGTCCCTGCAGTTATGTCTGAAACTGAAAGCACAGCACTGGGCTCTGAAGGAATTGCCTCTTGAAAACAGTGGTTTTGTTGTTGACAGTCATATATAGAAAATTGTCTTACCCTGAAGTTCTCTCTTCCATCCCAGGCCCTGCTCTTGCCCCTGTATATACCTACCTTATCACGTACTGAATTGCTGGGCTGAAATCATTTTTCTAAATTGAATGAAACTGAAACCACACATGGAATTAAAGTTATTTCCTATGGGCTTGTGTTTATGCAAGTGTTGCTGAGCAGTTTGTCATTATTTTGCAGTTTAGTCCAGATTAGAGGTGAAATCTGTTCGATTGCTTCAGTGCTGAAAAGGTGTTTAAAGAGAAATGTTCTTTTCTTTTTCCCCAGAGATTCCGAGAGAAGCTCCCCTCATATGGGATGAGAGAGGTGAGTGTGTGTTTAAAGAGAGAATCCATGGTGCTGTGCTCCAAAACAGGAGAAAGCTGTTGTGACTGGCAGCAATCCTTTGTGGCCTTCAGGAGGGGGAGAAGCCTCCCAGGTTCTGACCCTGGGGCTGATTTCTTTCCAGACTGTACCAGGGGCTCATTGATCGTGCTATGGGGCTCAGTACAGCATTCTCATGGGAATGTAACTGGGAATACATGGCTGCTACATACATTTAATAATAGCTCTTCTTTTTCTGCCAGTTAAACTTCTAGAAGGCTCTTGGTTACTCAGATTGTTGTGCTTTCTTCCGTGGATAAAATTGTGCCCTTTGTTGTACAATTAGCCAGTTTAGAATTGAATATGATGCCAATTAAGCCTTTTTAGCTTTAACCACAGACTTAATGGCTGCACTGCTGGCCTTCAGTGCCATTAGTTTCCCAGTCACAGGGTAAAGTCAGAGGCAGTAGGGGCTGTTACTAATTGATGTTAATTCTTCAGGTGATATCCCCAGTATGCAGTAGAAATGGAGTATTCTGACATGTTTGCTTTTGCAGGCTCAGCAGATGGTTAGTGAGCTCCTTCCTACAGTTCCCCTGTTTGCCATAATGTCCTTTCTGTTAGCATTTGTTTCTTAAAATAGTCATACTCCCCTTAACAGTCCTTGAGGTGGGGAGGTGGAGGCTGGGAAACTGTCCCTGTTGGTATGAGAAATGTTAAAATATTGTGCTGAAAACCTTTAGGTTGTGCGGGCTTGGAGTCCAACCAGGCAACCTTGTGTTCAGTCTCCAAAGATCTACAGGAGCCAAGTAGGACATGGAAAGGTTAAAAGTGTATTTCAGGCTTTCATTTTAGTTCTTTTATGTTGTTTTCATACAGAATCTAAAGTATTTAAAGCTAGTGTTGAGGTTGGGTGTGCTTTAAACCCTACACATGGGAAGTGCAAATGTGCAGAAATTACTTCTGTGCTGTTTAAACTAAACTTCTTTTGTAGCATTACAAGAAGCAGCTGAGCATTTCTTCAGCTGCTGACACTTCGCTCAGAGTTCATCCCACAGGAGCAGAGAATTGTCCAAATCCTCTAAAGTCCGTTTGCAACAACAGCACGGTAATTGTTTTGTCTTCGTTGGGGCCAGGAGCTTGTGAAGCTGGTCAACAACAACCGCGTGACAGTGATCAGCGGCGAGACGGGCTGCGGGAAGACCACGCAGGTGACGCAGTTCATCCTGGACGATCACATCGAGCGCGGCCTGGGCTCTGCCTGCAGGATCGTGTGCACCCAGCCCCGCCGGATCAGCGCCATCTCCGTGAGTGCCGCTTCCCCCGGCGCTCGCTCGGCGCAGCCGAGCTTCTCCGTGCCCCTTCTCGGGCGCCTCCGAGTCTGCTGCAAGTCCCAGCGCTGTTAATGTGCGCTGACTGGATATTCACAGGATTTGGCCGTTGATGGAGTTACTGGCAGTGCAGCCTTGTTCTTCCTTGGCTTTAGTCATGGGTTACATCTGTGATTTTAATGGATTTGGGCAGTGCAAAAGTCAATTAAGATAAAAACTAATGTTGTGTCAGGCCCTCTAGAGGTGTGTTAATGAGCACGAAAGAATCCAGCTTTCAAGTGCTCGGTAGTCACTGTCCTTGATAGTTCAGCGTCTCACGGCAAAGCTCACCCTGCTGAAAGGGGAATGTGCGGCTAATGCCCGAGTGGGTGTATTCCTCTAAAGTCTTGTCCCTGGGTTGCTGCTCTCAGGAGAGAAGAGGTGGTTTTCAGGGCATTTCTTTGTTATTTACAAACCATCTCAGTTCCAGGTGGTCCTACTGATGAGCAGCTCAATCACAGATCAGCCTGATTTTCCTTTTCCCCCTCAGGTGGCTGAGAGAGTGGCTGCTGAGAGGGCAGAGGGCTGCGGCAGTGGCGGGAGCACGGGGTACCAGATCCGCCTGCAGAGGTGAGCGCCTCCGTGGGAAGGGCCTGTTGTTACCCAAAGGAGACCATTTGAAAAGTAGTTCTAAAAAGAAATAACTGCTTTGCTGCTGATATTTTCCCCTAAAGGAATTCCTGCGAGGAAGGAATGAGGTTTTTGAATTTTATGCAAAGGTTTGAGTGCAGTTGCTGTGGTTTATGCCCCATGTGACAGTGACTAGCCCAAGTTAGGCTTTGTCTAATAAGTCCTGTTTTCAGCTCTTGTAAAAGGTTCTGCTGTGGGCAGAAATAAAACTGATGTCCCTAATCCCATGAATTTCAAAGAGAAGTGAAAATGCTAAAGGGGAGAATGCTCCAAACCATGTTTCTGTGGAAAGCTATGTATTTGCTCCACATATCTATGGACTAATTCCCTGGGACCATGTAATAGGTGCAGTGACAGGAGCTTGCAGAGCAAAAGCTCTTACATTTGGAGTCAGCTATAATTTAAAAAAGTATCTGAAGTGGTACCTGCACATAATGGAAACCTATTGCTGAAGCAAAACTGCTGGTGAGAGAGGACACCTCAGCCCTCCCAGCATTTTAATTGGAGTTCATAGAATCTCTCTGCTATTTCTCTTTGCTCACAGTGCTGTGCATGTGAGTGCCCTCTGTTCTGAGCCTGGAGAGCTGCAGGAGCTGGGGATCAGCACCTCGGTGTGCAGGAGATGGCAAAGGATGTCTGGGAAGTCAGGGCCTCTCCCTGCTCCATTCCCCATCCACAAAAGTGATGCAACAGTGGCCTAATTCCTTGTTCCTGCCGTTGTCCTGTGAGTGAGGGAGGCAGTGAGGCACATGTGCATCATGTATGGAGTGGCACCAGCAGTTGGGGTCTAAGCTTTTAAAGTATTTTGTTAAATACAAAGGAGAACTGAGGAGTTCTTATTGTGTCTCTTTCAGTCGGTTGCCAAGGAAACAAGGTTCAATTTTGTACTGTACCACGGGAATTGTCCTGCAGTGGCTCCAGTCAGATAAGTAAGAGCTCCTGTTTAATGAGACACTGAATGCAATTACGAAATGAGTCCTGAGCTGTTCCAAACAGTCATGGCTTTGCTTTATAATTTTTCTAAAAACAAAAGTCTTACTTCCCCCCCTTCTATTTTAGGCACTTGTCCAGCATCAGTCACGTAGTTCTTGATGAAATCCATGAAAGAAATCTTCAGTCAGATGTTTTAATGAGCATTATTAAAGATCTTCTGAATGTTCGACTGGATCTGAAAGTCATTCTGATGAGTGCTACTTTAAATGCAGAGAAGTTTTCTGAGTACTTTGGTAGGTGAAATGCTTCTTAGGAATGTTCCTCTTAAGTAATTTAGGCTTCTACAGTATAGTGCAGTTCTTGAATTACAGAATTTATTTGTGTCAAAAGAAGAAATTACTTCAATTTTACAAAAAATTGCCAGCTGCTGGAGATGCAGTTTCTCTTAGTTTTATCTCCTTATGACCCGATATGGCTTCTGGTTTTGCTTTTCAGACATGTTATGGAAGCAGAATCCAGAATGTTTTCCTAGTAAATATTTACCATGTTTTAGCATTCTTGGTGTGAGTGGGCAGGCAGATTGAACTTTTAGTTGTTCAGTCTCCCAGTTTTTTCCAGTAGCTGGAACCAGTTGAACATCCTGGTGTGCAAAATACTGCCTGCTGCCTGTGCTTTTTTATTCAGCAGCCTTATTTGAGGGTGAATTTGGAATCTTCCTTGACAGTTGGAAATGTCCTGTAGACATGGCAGCTATATTGCAGAAACAGTGAGGAATGTTTATTACTTCTATTCTTTCAGTGCAGTATTTCATCTGTAGTTTTAAAACCGAGTTCTGCCTCCCTCCACAGACCATTGCCCAATGATTCACATCCCTGGCTTCACTTTCCCGGTGGTGGAATATCTGCTCGAAGATGTCATTGAGAAGTTGAGGCAAGTGTTTTTTCTGAACATCATTTCAGAGAGTGTTTGGGGAGGGTTTAGCTTAGTGTATGTATGCTCAAAGATTAACTTGGCATAAAGAAGAATTGCCTGTATTTTTCAACAGAAAACCTTCCAAGGGGGGCCTTGTACTGTAATTACAGATGGCACACAGCTACCTGGGAATGTTGGCTTGAGGGGAAGAACAGTTTCTCTGTTGGTGTGGTGAATTTTCAGGTCTCTAAATCAAACTAGTCTTTCTTGCTGGTCACTTTTTTTCCCCTTACTGGGGTTGGGCCCTGCTTTTGTAAGATTTCTGTCAGAGCAGGAACCGAAGAATCTTTCACATGGTGTAGCACAGCATATTGTCCATGGTTTGGAAAGCCGCTGTGCAGCTGCTCTAAATTCCCTCAGTTTCAAATGGAACTGTGTTTGCTCCTCCTGTGTAAAGGTACACCCCGGAAAAGATGGACCGTCGGCTGCACTGGAGGAAGGGCTTCATGCAGGGCCGCGTGAGCAGGCCAGAGAAGGAGGAGAAGGAGGAGCTCTACAGGGAGCAGTGGCCAGGCTACCTGAGGCAGCTACAGGGCAGGTTGGGCCCAAGTTTCTCTTCTGTTTTCAGTTTCAGGCAGCTCTGAAGTAAGAACCATAAATCAGTGCTGTATTGTGTTGCTGGGCTTTAGTAATGGTGGGGTAGTGGCTGTTGTGGAAAATGATGCTGGAATTCTCTGTGCACTTGGCTGGCAACCAGTGAAGTGCTTTAGAGACAGCAGAATTAGCTCCCTTTGAGTCATTCAAGTTAAATTTCAATTCATTACCTAAATATAAATTGCCAGTCCCTGGCTCATCCATGAGAAGGAGAGAGGTCATGTAAGTGCTTCAAAGACAGTTCAGTCATGACATGGTAATTCTTCAGCTGTTCTGAACTGACAATAATCACACTGAACTAAGTGTGGAGAGTGCTTTGGAGGTGCAGGAATTGTTCAGACAAAGAACTGAGCTGACTGGAGGTGGGTTCCTGGCTGGGTGGCTCACTCAGAGCCTGGCAGCAGGAGCAGGAGCCCCTGGCTTTGCATGTTCCAAGGGACCAGTGTGTGTGCTTTCCCTGCTGCAGGTATTCAGCAAGTACAATCGATGCCCTGGAAATGATGGATGATGACAAGGTGGACCTGGACCTTGTAGCAGCACTGATCAAACACATTGTGCTGGAAGAGGAGGTACAGTGGGACTGAGCTGGGGCAGTGGCAGTGCCAGAGCTAGCCATGACTTTGACTGGTCACACAGAAAGAAGAGAAATCTTTGTTTGCTCTAAGTAATTGGACAGCTTTGAATTAATCTTACATTCAGATAAATACATGTAGGTAGCTCTTTTAGAGAAAAAAACCTTGATAGACTGTTCCAGACTGAGTCAGTGAGGTTTCAGATCTCACATGCCCACCATGTATCAGTGTGCAAGGAGCTGGCTCTCTGCAGTGTGTGATGTGTTCTGACCTCTCTTCCCTTCACTCCCTCTTTTCCCTGTAGGATGGTGCAATTCTGGTGTTTCTGCCAGGCTGGGATAACATCAGCACTTTGCATGAGCTCTTGATGTCACAAGCCATGTTTAAGTCAGGTAAAACCCAAACTCTGCATGGGAGTTCTGGCAGGAGTATTGGTGGCAGACTCTTTTTGCATGGGGTTGCTGCTATTGCACTGCATTCATTGTTTCCCTCGTCTCCCCTCTCCAAAGCATTCAGCAGTTTTTGTGTGTCTGTGGTATCTTTCCTCTGCTAACAACAACTCATTTTCCTCAGTGTGGGGGTGACAATCTGAAAAACAACCTGACCTGCATCTTCTTCCTCTTGTCCTTTCCTGTAGCTGGGAGAACTCCCATCCAAAACAGCTCCTCTCTGCGTGCGCTTCCTCTGCACTTCATCCTTGAGCAGCTTCCCCTGCTTTGCTGATAGTTCCCTTAAATCCTGTTTATTTGAGAAGCCTTCTTACAGATTCTCAAGTACTTTGTGCCTGTCTGCCACACTTCAGCTTCTCCCTTTGCATCTCTCGTATTTCCATCTCACCTGTCTTAGCTGGGCTCGACTGTTCACATGTTGACTTGCAGTGTGGTTGTGTACATTCCATAGATGCAGAATTCCAGTTTATTGAAAGATTGAGTGTCAGTTTGTGTATTAAACTTGACCAATTATTAAATAACGTCAGAATTTAAAAATGAAATTTAAATTACTGTATATAACTATATTTCCTTGAACTTGTCATGTTATAGCATCACAAAAAAGGCCTTTATACCTTTTTACTTTAGAATTTGCTATTATGATACAAATACCTGTGATCTCAGAGCAAGAAACAATAGCCTGACTTGCAGCCTATTTTCTCTGTTTTGCATAGTTGATGTAGTTGATTTTCCTGTAAAATTGGAAGTTCCTGTGCTTACACCGTATCTTTTACTGATTTTTAACTTTCAGATAGGTTTATTATCATACCTTTGCATTCATTGATGCCTACTGTTAACCAGACTCAGGTACGCTGCTCTTTTATTGCAATATTTCACAACTACAAAAAAAAAAAAAAAGCACATGGTTTTGGCAAGCATGTAAATGGGCCCTGGATAATTACAGGTGTTCAAGAAGACCCTGCCAGGAGTGAGGAAAATCGTAATTGCAACCAACATTGCAGAGACCAGGTAAATGCCTGCCTGCCCAGAGCCAGGAAAGCTGGGTGTTTAACAAAAGAAATGAAAGTGATAATTTAAAGTATAAGCCTATTTGGTGTTCCCAAAAATATGTTTCTGTGTTTGTGCCATTCATTTATAACACTTTGTCTTTAGAAATACTTACAGACTAAACAGAGTTTTCCTATAATTGTTTTAAACAATTCGACCAGCTACATTGTTCTGAACAATTAAACTACAGGAATCCTAAACAATTACTAGAATGACTTGTACATGATAATCTGAGCTGCCTGTCCTCTCTTCAGAACCCAAGTGGGGACTTCTGCCAGACCCAGGAGAATAAACCAGCTCTTTCTTGAACTGTTCAGTAACATAGTTCTTAATGAAATTCCAAACGCAGATTTTTTTTTTTAATTGCTGACTCTGTTTGGGAGGGGATAAAGAGAGGCCAAACCCAATCCTAGGTCACTCTTGCAAAGATGAAAAGTTGCTTTTTTTCCTCTTCAACAGCATCACAATCGATGACGTCGTGTTCGTTATAGATGGGGGGAAAATAAAGGAGACTCACTTTGACACCCAGAACAATATCAGCACCATGGCAGCAGAGTGGGTCAGCAAAGCCAATGCCAAGCAGAGGAAGGGTCGAGCAGGAAGGTGAGGACAGTGGGGTGCTTAGGGGAGTTTGGGGATGTTGAGTTTCCAGCAATGCTGAAGGTTCTTCTTCATTATTTGCATGTGCTGGCACAGCTGGCTCCTGTTCCTGGGCAAGAAATGGTTTCCTTGTCGTCCTAGGAAGCTGAATTGACTTGTGCTGCATTTAACTCCGGAGTTTCCCTCCTGTAGAAGAATGTCCTGCATTTTATTTTAATTTTTGTCACTGTTTCCCCTCACCCCTGATTTAGGAGGCTGATACATTAAAATGGAAATGGCGTAAGAATTAATTGCTGTGTTTCCTATGCCTTTTTCCTGCTGATGGGTCTGTGTTTCAGAAGACTGAAGTGGCTTTTACAATTGGATACACTTCAGTTCTAATTCCTTGAGGAGTTTTGGGAAGGTTGTTGTAAGCAAACACAATCATAATGTCACAGTTTCATAGGGGAAAAAGCCCCCACAACAAACGTGCAAACCCAAAGGAATTGTTTCTTTAAATCATTGCAGAGTTCAGCCAGGCCACTGTTACCATCTGTACAACGGACTGCGTGCCAGCCTTCTGGATGATTATCAGTTACCAGAGATCCTGAGGACACCTTTGGAAGAGCTCTGCTTACAAATCAAGGTAAACGGAGGAATCTTCAAATATGTTCATTATCATCTACTTCTCCATTGGGATAAGTGGTTGAGAGAATAAGTTAATGCAACTGTGACCCTAGGATTGTTAAGCCAAAATTCTGTTACACCAGAAATGCAATGTATTTATCCAATAATTGCAGCAACTTTTGTAAATGCACACTTGTACCTGGGTGCATCAAACCCAAGGGAAACAGAATTGTCTGGTATCAATAAAAGGTGAAGTCTACTAACAAAAACTTGGGCTGTGCTTTCCCCAAATAGCAAGTATCATTCAATCAGAGAAGCTTCAATGAGAATGCCAGTGAGTCAATTTATGTGATTTCTTAAAAGAATTTTACTACAAAGTAGTTTTAGAATTGGTGTGAATTTCCCTTTTTGGCAGTTTGCATTGAATTCCTTATGCAAGCAGAAGGAATGCTGTGTGTATGTGAACTGAATGAAGAATAGATCCTTCTGCTACAAATTTCATCACTAATACATTTTTTTTTGTCCTTAGTTCTTAACTAAAGAAATTCTAACTCAAGCTGTGAATTACTCACACTATTTCAATGAATGTGGTTACTGCTAACTAATTTTAGGCAACTGTCTTTCTCCAGTTGCTGTAGGCTTTTCTTGTGATGTTTCTTTCAGATCCTGAAGCTTGGTGGAATTGCCTATTTTCTGAGCAAACTGATGGACCCCCCGTCTCCTGATGCTGTGATGTTGGCCATAAATCACCTCATGGAGCTGGTAAAGCGTTGCTTCCTGCGCAGGAGTGATGTGTGCAGGGCCATGGTACCATGTGTGTTACCAGACAGCTCTGACTGCACAGCTCTGGGCACTGCAACCCCTTACCCTTTGTGCAGAGCCCTGATGTGCCCTCACTGCACAGAGGGAGCACTTGACATAATCCATGGTGCTCATGGGCTCTGCAGCGTGGTTCTGAGGGACTGGTTAAATGCCTCCAAACAGACCCGTGACCCTGCATGTAAGTTCCCTGCAGGTGTTGATTTAACTCCCTCCTCCGTAGCCCTGCTGCCTCCCCAGCCTTCCTGTTCCAGGTGGATCAGTGAGGAGTTTGAGACAAATGAGGCATGTGGGAGAAGTACCTTGTGTGTCATTGTTCCCTTGGGTGCTGGGGAGGGAGAGATTCGTGACACATTTGTTCTGCTGGCTCCTCGCTCTGGTGTTATTTGTACAAATGAGTTGTAGCCATAAATAGAAACATCTGATTTGGATATTAGTGGGTGATATCTGTGTACCAGCGGCCTTTCCAAGGAAATCCTTCCCATTCCACATGACGTGTTTGTTCTTTCCTTTCTGCCCTTGTCCTGGCAGAATGCTCTGGACAGGCAGGAGGAGCTGACTCCCCTGGGTGTCCACCTGGCACGGCTGCCCGTGGAGCCGCACATCGGGAAGATGATCCTGTTTGGAGCCTTGTTCTGCTGCCTGGACCCCGTGCTGACTATTGCAGCCAGCCTCAGCTTCAAGGACCCTTTTGTCATCCCTCTGGTAAAGTCTCACAGACAGCAATTAGATGTGGGAGTTTAAGAATCTCAGGAGGATACTGGGACTTGGTGAGGTGTTGTAGTTTAAGAGCACTATCATTAATGTCATGTTAATTACATTTTTACTAGTGAGATTGCCTTCATGTACTATGAATTGTCATTTTTCCTATGGAATGTTGGAAATAACTGTCATTTTCATGTATGTTACAAAGTACGGCTGTATAGATGTACCTGAATTAGGAAAAAAGAACTGTCATGTCAGTCTGGGTATTATATAGGTTCTAATTTTTAGGGCAAAGAGAAAGTTGCAGATGCAAGAAGAAAGGAGCTGTCAAGGAACTCGAAAAGTGACCATCTGACTGTGGTGAATGCTTTCACTGTAAGCATGATTTCATGTGGGCTTTTTTTTTCTTCTACAATTTTAATTCGAGTAATATAGATGATTCTAAGGAAAAAGCTGATCGGTTTGTGCTCTGTAGGCTTTCTTTTTTGGCTTCTACAGAAACATAAAACCAAACTGATTTTCACGCTTCTAGTGTTGCAGAATCTTGTCTCCAGGCTTAGTGGATTTCTGGTGGATGAGTCTGAAAAAGACAAAGGAAACATAGTGTTATAGTTACCTTGCTGAAGTTGTTCGTTCTTGTCCTTCTGGCCTCTACAAGAGGCTGAAACCACTTTCAGAAGTGTTGGACATTTTGCTGTATTGTGTTGGGGTGAGGGGAGGAGGAAATAAATGGCCTGGAAAACGCAGTTACTGCCCAGGACTGTTAATTACAACAAAGGGTGCTCTGGCAAGCGCAGCCAGGTACCACTGCTCAGCAGGGAAAAGCGAAGGTTGTGATTCAACATACTGTGAAGTTATGTTTTTCTGCACTGTGGTGTGTGCACATATACAGAGAATCAAAGGTTTTACTTTCTCCCTGGTAGGGAACACGTGACTGTTGTTTGTTGACCTCCAGTTTTCGCTGTCCTTAGGTTTGTAGTGTGTGTTCACTCACAAACACCTTGGAACTCCGGTTTTCACTTCTAGGGCTGGGAAGAGGCTCGGCGTTGTGGTTACTGGATTGAGAAGGACTACTGCTGGGAACATTTCCTGTCCTCAAACACCATGCAGGTAACAGCATCCTGCCAGGTTAAAACAGGATCCTGTCTGTGGGGAAGAGGAGGAGCCTTTGGTGCAGCATCATTCTGGGGCAATTTTCGTTGTTTCCTAGATGCTGCATAACATGAAAGGGCAGTTTGCTGAGCATCTCCTTGCAGCTGGATTTGTGAATAGCAGAAACCCCAAGGATCCCAAATCTAATACCAACTCAGGTAACCGTGGAGGGAAAGGGAGAATCTATCCCAGCTGAAATCACAGCTTGCAGAACTGCCTCACTTACTTTGGTCTCCCCTGCAGGGAATGAGAAGCTGCTCAAAGCAGTCATCTGTGCTGGCCTCTATCCCAAAGTGGCAAAGATCCGGCCCAGCTTCAGCAAAAAGAGAAAAATGTGAGGGTTTGGTTTAATGTTGGTTTGTATTCAAGATGTTTTCTACATGGCATAGTTTTTCAAGGTGAAGCAGTGGCTTGAGCGCATGAATGAATCTCACTTTACAGTTTGAGTCATGGTTGTGTGTTACTTCCTCTGAGAAGGGTGGGATTGTTGATTTTTTAACATCTGGATTCCTGCTAACACCTGAAATAATTTGTGTGACCTTATCATGCCATGGATAATGTTACAGCATCTCAGTAGCACTGCTTTAAAAGGGGTTCTACAGCAGCGCTTCAAACACTGTCACTTCTGGTTATTTGGGAAGAGAGACCTCCGGGATCCTGCTCTGTTGATTTATCACTTCTTGCATTATCAGACTCTTTTGTTGTTGTTTTTTCTTTGAAGGGTGAAAGTTAGCACCAAGACAGATGGACCAGTTAATATCCATCCCAAATCAGTGAACGTGGAGGAAACCGAGTTCCATTATAACTGGCTTGTGTACCATTTGAAGATGAGGACCAGCAGTGTGAGTCAGGGGTTGTGCTTGTGGGGTTTATTTGTTTTATTATCCCTTTTAAAATGAGGTTGGATCAGGGTTCAGAGGGGATGTGAATAGCCTTTGTTCTGGGGCCTTTCCTGTCCTGGGCCATTCCTTGTTCACACCATCAGATTATGTCCTTTGTGACAGTGGGGCTATTGTACCACAAATAATGAACTTCTGTGGTTTAGTTCTTGGGGGCTTTTGGAGGATCTGGGGTTTTTTAAGGTCTGGCAATAACAGGTGTAAACTTTTTTATTTTAGTTTATTTTTTTCATTTCAATCCAGTCTTAACACTTCTCAATATGCTGACATTTTTTCCTCTCATTGTTATGGAGCATCTGGTTTGATTTCACCGCTGTGTGAAAGACTTGGGACCATTTTTGCTCTTGTTCAATTTGGTTTCATGTAACTTTTTTTGAACTGAGTTGCTTCATGCATCTTCAGAATTTGTCAGTAACTGAGTGATGATCTTCTGGAATTCTGTAGGAGTCTCATTAAGGATTACTGATGGCACTTGAGATATTTTGAGGGTGATCAAACAATTCTGTTGTTGTGCAGATTTACCTGTATGATTGTACTGAGGTGTCTCCATACTGCCTCTTGTTCTTTGGAGGGGATATATCCATTCAGAAGGATAAGGACCAGGACACCATTGCTGTGGATGAGTGGATTGTTTTCCAGTCTCCAGCAAGAATAGCACACTTGGTCAAGGTAACTTTCAAAATAATGTACCTGGAAGGCTCATTTTAACACTGGTTCTGCTTGGGGCTTTCTGGATTTGATGTTCCTGTGTGCCTATTGATTCATCACTCAGGGAGATGATGCTTGAAATGCACTCCCAGCAAGCAGTTCAAGCACACAAAGTAAACAAAAGAGATCTAATTCTGCACAGCAGAAGCTTGGTCGGTCCAGGAAATGTCCGCATGGACATGGAAACATGATGGGGCTCCTCAGTTAACAGGAATAGGTTCTATAGAACTGATTAATATTAGATTCCAGAAATCATACCTGACTCTTTTTTTAAATTTTATTTTTATTTTAAACCAGTCTTTTTAATCCTGAAATAGTCAGCTAGTGGATGTGTCGGCTTTTAGAGGCATCACATCCAGAGACGGTCATCTCTCATCAAAGGTAACACTGCTGGGTTTTGAGACACAGTGTTTGGTGCTGAAAATAGCAATGTGGAAATGAACTGATGGGAGAAGAGCGGGTGTAAAGGTCAGGATGACAGAGGGCCCGAGGCACTGGAACCTCTCTGTTGATGCTGTGTGTAGCTCTAACTGCACATCTCTTTCCTTTTTCCTTTTTTCCTTTATTACAACACTTCCCAGAATTTAAGACAAGAACTTGATGATCTTCTACAAGAAAAAATAGAAAACCCCCATCCTGTGGACTGGAATGATATTAAATCCAGGGATACAGCAGTGCTGACAGCTATTATAGACTTAATCACCACGCAGGAGAACGAGGGTGTCAGGAACTTCGCGCCGCGGTTCCAGGGCGTGCGCTGCAGCTGACACACTTCCCCCGAGCCACACTGCCAGCCAAGTCACCTTCTTTTTTATAGCATTTCTTTAGCTAGAGGAACAACTTTTGTAGGGTAAGCTGGTAATTTCCTCATCCTGAGGAGCAGTTATTCGGAGCTAGTTGGCAGTATGTTTACATGCATGTGTTGTGTGCTCAGTGTAGCTTTGTGAGGGAGAGAAAGGCAGTTGTTGGATGGTGTGTGGTTCTTGTCCTGCTGTAGCTGTTTTCTTTGGGTTTTTTACCCATCTGGTAACATATTCAAAAAACCTGCTAAAATACTGCTTAGTAATACCTAAACTGTTTTGGGTTTTTTTTAATGGGGTGTGGTGAGTAATTACACTTGCTGTGTTGTTCCAGCTGTGCAGCAGTCTGCTCACCAACACTTCCACAGAAGGTAATTACAGCTTAATTAAACTAAACTTGAAAACACTTGTTGAATTTGTACTGTGGGAGGAAACAATCTTCAGAAATTCTTCTCCTTTTCTGCATTTCATCCCATTCAATTAATCTTCCTTTGCTTTCTGTCCCCATCCATCATCACTACTGACTGAAATTGCAGATTACAGAAAGTCATGTTGGGTTATGCGTTAAGGTTTCATTGCATTCGAGTTGGGTTTTTTTTTTTTAAGAAGTTCATGTATGGGTTATAGTATTCCATTCAAAGTCTTTTTTTGCAAGTCTTATTTCAACTATTCTCAATGTTTTGAATGTCGTTCTGTTTTGAATGATTTCCAGCTATGGAAGAATATTTGAATAACAAAGTTTGTTAAGGATTTTGAGGTTTATCCTCGAGAAAAAAAGCTCTTGTGTCTCCTTTTGTTTGCCTGGAAATATAACTTTTCTCCCTTCTTTGGTGTTTTGTTGGTTTTTTCTTTGCAAAACTGACCTTGATCATCAAGCTCAGGAGGATTTATGCTCTTTATCGTGAAGAAAGCAGAGCAGCTCAGGTGAAACTTCTTTTTAATACAGAAATAAGTCGAAGTTACTGGCTAGACGGCGCTTTCCATTGGGTTAACAAGGGATGGAGGGTGCCAGGCTCCTCGTTGCCACTGCCAGCTGCACAAAGCACACCGTTTAACCTCCCTCCCCGCCACCAATTGACTGTTGCACCCTCAGGTGTTTTAAATGAGGAGGCGGAGGAGGAGCATCGCCCTGCCCCGGGGGTTGGGGGTGCCGGAGGGAGTCTCAGGAGGGGGGAAAGAGGCACCGGCGGCTGCAGGGAGGGAGGAGCCGGGTCCGGAGCGTTCGCTGGGCGACAGCCGGGCTGCGAGGGCCGCGAGGCTGCGGGAGAGCCGGCCTGGAATGGCTTCGCCACACCCGGACATTCTGGCGCCCGGGGCTCTGCTCCGCGCGGGCCGCGGCCCCTCCGAGGATGCGGCAGCCACGGTGTCCCTGGAGGTAAGCCCCGGACTCAAAGGGGAGAGAAAAGGGGATTAAATTAGTTATAACTGTATGGAAATGGGAACGAAATAATTTGTAGTGGGGAATTTCTGTGCTGGAAACAAAAGGCGTCGCTGGGGCAGGAGGGAAGAAAATGGCGCCCAGCCGTGAGGGGCAGCGCTGGCCCCGGGCCGCGCAGGGGTGCGGGGCCGGGGCGCGGGTGTGGGGCAGGGCAGGGTGGGCTGCTCCCCTCACAAACCGGTGCTTTATTGGGGAAAAGCTGGCGGTAGCACTGTTACTGGTGGAGCTGGATTAAATGTCATAAAAAAATACAGGCTGGCACGTGGTACCTGCATTAATTCCCCTTTATCGTGATTTTTGCAGTACTTAAATGATGGCTGATTTTTCTAATTAATAGCACAAAAGGAGGGAAAAAGGAAAGGGTAGTGATAGAGCCTGGGTAAGAATGGCAGTTTTGGCTGAAGATGAGTTCCCTCAAACCCCACATTGTGGAGGCTCAGGGTCAGCAGTGGCACAAGGGCCACCCCAGAAGAAAGGCTCAGAGCGGTCACAGGTCAGATGTTGGGCAGTGACTGAAGTGTAAATAGTGATGCCCGAAAAATAGGCTGGAAATGAATCCCCATCGACTGATGTCTATAGGGCAAGTATTTGTTTATTGCAGCGCTGGTGGTGAGGGGGATTTTTTCTCCTAACTCACCCACCTTTGTCAAGTACTGTGCTATAGTTATACAGTGAATTTTGTTTAATGTTGCTGTGTCATTACAACATCATCACACATGCGCGGGAACTAATTTACCTAGTACGATCTCACGGTTATTAGATAATTTTTTGTACTGTGCTTGCGCCTCCCCAATTTGGGGATCTTTGGGGGTCTTTGATGAAGGCTTCTAAAGTCTTCTTCGCACTCGAACTTTTCAACTTTGTCTTTGGGGCATGCGTAGTTACAGTGCTCATTGGTCTCTCTGGTCTTAACTGGTTTAAATTCTTTGTTTTGTGGCTAATTGGCTTTGCACTTGCCAGTTTCTCAATAGTACTACACTTATCTATCTCTGAAGCTCCACACCTGGTGAGTCTTTTCTCTCTTTTTGTCTATTCAGCATTTAAGCAACTAGTTAACTATATGCTAGCCATTACACTGTCTAAAAAGTTATTCATATCATGTTATATAGGTATCAAAAGTTACGATTCAGGTTCTACAAGTATAGAAAGTTATGATTCAGGCTACATAAGTAAAAGCTATGATTCAGGCTATGTAAGTATATGCTTCAGGTTATATTGATAAAAAATAGTGATTTAGGTTATATTGACATTATGTTACATAGATATCTTATAACTCAAGCTCTATAAGCACTTGTAACTTTGACCTAAGTTACAGAGACATCAATAGTGATATTGCTGTACTTTTTCACAGTGCTTAAAGCACACAGCCTAATATACTCTTTTATGCAGAAAGGTACCAGAAACCTCTGTGTCCTTCAGAGTTTGAAAATGAGCATATGTGTTAGGGATGCTGGATTAGAGTTAATTTTCCTTGCTAGCGTGTGGTGCTGTGTTTGGGTTTGTGATGGAAATAGTGTTATTCCAGGGATGGCTGAGCAAGCCCAGGGTCTGTCTTGGTTCTCGCCTTGCCAGCAAGGGTCCTGGGGTGTGCAGGGGGCTGGGGGAACAGCCAGGACAGCTGCCCCCCACTGCCCCCAGGCCATCATGCTCAGTGGATAAAGCAGGAAAAGGGGGGATGGTTGGAGTGATGCCATTTGTCTTCTCAAGTCCCCGTTCTGTGGATGGAGACTGTCTGTCCTGGGGCTGGCTGAACAACCACCTACCTGTGGGAAGTGGGGAATTCATTCCTTGGTTTGCTTTGCTTGCACATGTGGCTTTTGCTTTAAACTGTCTTTATCCCAACCCATGACTTCTCTCGCTTTGACCCATCTCTCTCCCCTATCCCACGGTGGGGATGAGTTGCAAACCAGGCTTAAGCCATGGTATCAGGTTATTAAGATAGCCAAGAGGTAAGGTTTGTAACTTGGTTTTTATATAGCCAGCCCCAGACCAAGAATGGTCAAAGTCATGTTGTACTTAAAGAAGGCTGCTTCTGTCTGTGTTATTTTCTAGCACCTTCTGGAACTCTGGGTTATGGAATGAAAGAATTCAGTGTTGTAGTAAATTCTTCCTGACCTTTATGTTATCTCCAGTTTGCCTGAATGATGAAGTTTTGATACAGCTGTTGAAAATCATTTGCAGATCACAGCAGATAAAGCCTTGGAGTTCCTCAACCTTGGTGTCAAGATTTACTGTTTATTTCCAACACTTGTGTTCTATCCACTTGTTTTGCCTATGTGTGTTACTTTATGAAACAGGATATACCTGAGAAGCCCAAGCACTTTTATGAATATATTTTGTAAATCCAGGATTTAAGGTATGTGTATGTGAGTGTGATGCTGAGCAGACTGTGCTTTCTGAGCATGTGTATGGTGACTAAAGTCACACTATTTTTACCTTTTTATTTTCAGCAAATTAGCTTTGCATAATAGAAACAAATGTACTCTATGCCATAGAAGTCAAGCACAGCACTGCATTACAGCATTTGTTAAAGTGCAGCAGCTAAAAATGTTGTATTTGTTATGTTCCGGGGCTGGTATAAAGCAGCAGAACAGACAGTACTAAAAACTGTTCTTAGGCGTGCCAGAACTATGGAGATGCTGGGCCAGGCTCAAGTCAGGGCGCTGGATTTCTGAACACGTGCCCCTGTGGAGCCACCAGCCACACGGAGGGACCTCGACTCACCTGGAGATTGGATTTAGGCAACTGAGAGTCTTTTATTGTTGGCAACTTGCTTCCTCATTAGAGAAGTTATAGAAGGAAGGGGACACACATTCCATGCCCTGCAAAAATGAGAGCTCATTTTACAGTAATAAACTCCCAGCTGATATCTGTCACTGCTGGGCTCTTAATTAAAAAGGAGGTACTGGTTTAACACCCACCTCCAGTTAAAAAGGAGAGTGTGTGTCGGTGTGTGTTCAAAGTGCACAGGGAATAATGCAGGTGTTGAGTTTTTTAGATGATTTCCTTTGCAATAGAAGTGCTAATAGAGAAGTCAGTGTTAAAAATGACTTTTTTTTTTTTTTTTGCTAATGAGAATATTATGGGAGTGGCTGAGCTCCCTTCCCTGGGCTCCAGGGACAGGATCCTGGGGCATAAGAGTTAAAGCTGAGGGCACGAGGAAGCAGGGCTTCACTGAGGGAATGGGCAGACCTGGGAACAGGCACCCTGGAGAGGTGGTGATGCCCCACGTCTGAGGGTGTGTAAGATGCTTTGGGGGCCCTCAGGAACAGGATTTAACAGTGGGTCAGCCCTGAGGTGATTGGACTGCACAGGGCTGTAGGTCCCTGCCAGCTGAACTGTGCCAGACTATAGGACGTAGAGGGAACTGAAGACTCTTTCCACCTCCCTCTTACTGGTGGCTCAGCAACGAGATGCTGTCCCAGGCCCAGTCCAACAGGTAAATGTGATCTATGGCAGTAGGAGGCAGGATGGTGCTATTTATCTTTATAGAACAGGAAAATCTAAAATGCCAACATTTACTGAAGAGGTTTAATTTCTCTGACAAAACTGACATTAACAACCCACAGTTTTCTGGTATTTAAAAAAAAAAATCAAAACCTTTTTTAGTAAGGATTTAAAAGCATTTTATTGATTGTTGTCCTATAAAATCATAGAAGTCTTTTAATTCCTGAAGAACTGTGTCCAACAATAGTAAAAATGAAAAATGTCTTTACAAAACATTACAGCATTTTTGGAAAAAGTAGGTATGAAAAATATATACAATGTATTAAAAAATCTGAATAAAATTAATGCCTGGATTTATACATTCAGTTATGTGTTAAACATCTGCACATAGAGAATAAAATTTGTTAAAACAGTAGCAGTATTTTTATGTTAAATAAGTCTTTGTTCAATTTACAGTTTCTCTCCTTACTATTTTATCAGTCCACTTATAAATTAATTTGCAAGGCTGTATAACCACTGTCACACTGACCAGGTAAGTATTTTTGTACAAAATTACTGCCTTCCTAATGTAGTTTAAATTGTTAGAGATACACATCTTTACAAACACCCAATTCACTCAGCACTCAAATTGGCATCTTGCAGGATAAAAACCAGCATCCATACCCTGCACAGAGAATAAAGCCTTGGTACTACAAGTTGTCCCCTCATTTCTAGTGAGCAATTTCCACACTGCTGCATCAGCAGCTGGTCCTTAAAAGGGAGGGTTTTTATCACAGACTCACACCTCTCTCCAGCCACCTGCCCTGAACTCTGCTCATGCTTGAGTGCATTTGTTCCCAGAGCAGTGAGTGCATTTCATGTTCTCATCACACCCCTGCTCTGAAGCACTGAGTGAAGTACAAGACCTCATCAGACTCCTGAGGACACCAGAAACAACTGCCCCCACTTGCAGCAGTCACTCTGCAGTAAAATACCTGTGCTAGGATGGATCAGCAACACCTGTGCTGCAGAGTGTGGTACCTTTTGCTTGCTTTCAGAAATCCTTTGCCCACAGAACTTGGAGCCCGTCTGAGCAGCCTCATGGTGTCGGAGACCACCCCCACTGGAGGCACAGCTCTGGCCAGACTCCTTGGTGAGGTTGTGCCAGCTCTGCCTGTGACAGGCCAGGGACATCACTGGATTTGCACTGGAGAGGTAGGTCAGCCTTTACAAAGTACAGAGCTGGGCACTTGAGTTCAGGTACCACACAGGTGCTGACATGAGGGGACGTGTCCCATACCACAGTGGCTGGGGCTGTAGCACTGCAGATCCTTAGGAGCAGGAGCCCCAGCACTGCTGTTCACCACCAGCTCTGGGCGTGGGGGCAGGGGGCCCAGTCCCCTACAGAGTTCTGCTGCTGAAAACAAGTTCAGATGCTCAGAACCAGAGAGAGCAAGAGCGTAAGGAGGCAGCGATGGAGGAGCTGCAGAAGAGTGCCCAAGGCACTGCTGCAGTGTGCTCCTGGTGGAGCCAGGGTTCAGTGGGGAGCTCTCGGGATGCCAGCAGAGGAGGGATGGTGAGTCCAGCGCGCTGCTGCTGGGTTGTGGCTCCGGTGTCCCCTGTCCCAGCCGCAGCCTATGGCCGCAGCCCCCACGGTGTGGGGAGAGGACAAGACTACACGTTAGTTTCCAGCCCCAGCAGGCGCCCCATGCGCTCCATGTTCTTGTCCAGGGTGGCCCTGCAGGTGATCTCCTTGGCACACTCCGAGGGGAACCAGCCCCTCTGGCCGTCCCGCAGCCGCTCCCCTTCGTACCAGCCTGCGGGGAAGGGACAACAGTGACATGGCTGCAGCTGACCCCACACCCGGCTGGTGGCACTAAGGTGACCCAGCTGACGGTCATCATGTACATTCTGCTTTTGCGTGGCTAGGAATCAAGTACCAGTTTAGGATAGCTGTGGCAGATTTTTTTAATACAGCCAGACCAGGAAAGAAATAATATGTGCAAAGTATTGCACAGTTCCCCTATTTTTTAAAATATTGTCATTCAAATATAGTCTGAAGTAATGCTATAGTACTACTGTAATCTGAAGAGAGCAATGCAGCACAAGTGACAGGATCTCTGATTTCACAGGTAATTGAGCAACAGCAAGTTAGAATGTAGTTCCTCAAGTGCTGACAGTGTCCTGCATCCCTGAGCCAGCACTTGGTGCTATCACTGCAGCTGTGGGCAGGTCCAGGTAAGAGTCGCTTTGATCTTGGGATACCTGATCCTGTGGAAAAGCTCAGCAACCACCCTGTGCCAGAGCTGTAGCAGCGGGAAAGCCCAGGCCATGGCACGACAGACTGGGGCTGTTTTTCTTGGACAACACTGGCACTTACTCAAATGTTTTTAGACAAATTCAATTTCCTGTTTGTGGACACCTCCCATGCCAAAACCAGCCAGCAGCCACGTTCTGCAGCTGGTTGTACCTGCTGCTTCCTTTAGAAACCTGAAACCAAATGCTCATGTTTTCCTTGGAAGCTGAACCTCTACTCACTGCAGCCCTGTGCTATTAGGAAACAAGTTTTTGTAGCTGGACCCCCCTGCAGAGGTGACAAATGGTTACTGGCAGCAAAATCCTCACTCACCATCGTTCACTTTTTGATAAACCAGAACAACATCAGCAACTTGGAGAGAGAGTTCATCGGCCTGCTTGGCTGTGTATGTTCTGATGATCTCCACCTGAGCCAGTGCTGGGGAAGGAGCGAGCCAGGCTCAGTTAAACCAGTTACAGGGCAGGGGCTTTTCTTACAACATATCACCATTTACTTAAAAATTTTCCACTTTACGCTTCCCCCCATCCCTTATGGTAGTTCAGCCCACCCCAGCCCCCAGTGGGGGCGGTGCTGTTCCCCTGCAGAGCACAGCCAGGTCCCAGCAGCTGTAACTTACTGGTCCTGTCCGTGTGGTGCCCGTCGCTGTCCTGGCCCAGCGCCGTGATCCAGCGGGCTCTGTCACTCCTGCAAAGCAGAACCCACTGTCCCGACTCATGCCCTGGCTAATGGCCAGCACTGAGACTGCCCTTACTTCTTCCAGTACCAGCATCTCTCTCTTCAGCACCTGTGAGTAATCCCTGTGTACCATCCCCTGTGGATTCTGTGCTTTCTTCACAGGGCAGTACAAAGTTCTCAGCTGACACTGGTACTTTTGTCCTTGGGATCCACATGCCACAGGAAGTGACAAAAGGGGATCAAACTGTACTGGAAATATTTGTGTCAGAGAAAATATTTCAGTTTTACCTGCACAAAACTATTCCAAAGGCACGCTCAACTCTCTGAACTGTTTGGCCTTAGAGATTCCCTTCCCATCCTTCTCAAGGCACAGGATAAGAGTATAAAAATAAAATAAATAATTTATTTTAAAATAAAATAAAAAAATAAAATACAGGAATTCTTTTCAGACTCTTGCTCTGAGTGACAATCAGCTGGACTGCTATTTATACTGCAAACAGCATAGAACAAATCAATAATAACTCTGCAGAACAAAATGTCTTTTCATACCAAGCCCAGACAACTAAAAATGTCCTGCATTTTTTCCCCAATAAAATTGCATTTCCAAACAAGTCTGAATCATCTGGTGCCTTCATAATGAGACCTTTAATAGAAAGCACTGATGATCTTTAGTTCCTTTCACAGTTATTCTAAACTTTGAAAGCCAACCTAAAACTATCGATTTTTCCAGGCAGGGACATGTCTGGAGCACTCCCTTTCACGTCTCTGTCCCATCTCCAGCTTCCTCCAGAACAAATGAACTCTTTCAGTGCTGGGAGGTCGTGTGGAAGCTGATGGCACGTGGTCACCCCAGAGCAGGCACTGGCTGCTGCTGGATTCTAAGGCAGGACACTCCTCACAGTGCCCAGGAGAGCAAGGAGCAGGGCTCCTCCTGCATGAACCCTGCTCTGCTCCCGCTGCTGCACCATCCAGCCATCCCCACCGATCCCCACAGCACCCTGCTCCGGGCCCAGAGCACTTGGGCTGTGCTTGGGGACACTCCTGTGCCACATCCTGGTGCTGTGCCCGCACAGTCCCCCGGTGACACCCACCTGGCAGTGCTGACCCTCGGGGTGAGGGCCCCGAGCACAGGGCTGGCCCTGCATGGGAACCTGCCCGAGGCACGGCAGGCTAGACCCATCTCTGCGGGCAGGGTAATCGAGGCCTTGCCCAGTAGTTTAAATTAATAAACTAGAACAAGTAGTAAGAATAAATAAATAAATAAATAAATGTATGTATGTTTACTACTTCAGCCAGGGCAAGAGGGGCAGCCTGTGGAGACAATCGGGTGAAGAAATCCCTTAAGTAACTGTACTCACTGAGTCTCTGCTCCCAGGAGCATCTCCACCCTGTCCCCGGCGTGGTTGCTGAGGAGCACGAGCCTGAAGAGGTGGGATGCAGAATTGCGAGCGGAGTGCAGCATCCCTGCCGCGTTCTTCCCGGGAGAGGAGCCGGGCTCCTCCCCGTCACACGGCACCACCAGCAGCTGCTCCCGCAGCGAGTACTCGGTGACATTGTAACTCTCCTCACTGCAGGGCACACCGGGACAAAACCACCAGGTAAGGCTTAGTTTCCCATTGACTTTGTCACAGACACCACATCTAACGCCACGGTAGGGACAGCTCTTCCAGCAGAGGGGTCACCAGCTTCTGCCAGTGGTTTGGTGTAACACAGAGTCCCTACTTCAGCTCGGGGGGGGGTACATTTTCACTGGTGTTCTGTGAACTAAACACTGAGATGGCTTTGGGTTCTTTCTGCAGAACAGCTCTGTGCACTCCCAAATGATGGACACAGAACACGCTTCTAATGGAACCAATCCTGCTCAGGTGCTCTGAACCAGGGAAAGGGTTGGTTGGGGCTTGGGTTTTTTGAGAGAGGTAGGTTTTGTTTTGTTTGGGTAAGTCTGGGGTTTTTTGGGGGTGTGGTTTTTTTTTTAAAAGAAGTCAGTTCAGTATTTTAGTCTGACTAACTCCTTAGCCAAGGGAAGGACTGGCAATGCCAGCTGGGAGTGCTGCCATCACTACCGGGGAATCTTGTGTCTGAAAAAGAAATGTGTCTATGCATTTGTGCAATGAATAACAAATGCATTTTTTATGAATTAATCAACTAGTCTGTACATGTGCACAGCTGATCATAACAGCATTTCTTACTAATTAATCAACAGATAAACCTCTAAAAATCTTTCCAACTCCTCACCTCCATCCCACAAACCAGTTGGATCAGACTCCTGCTGAAGGGAATCCAAACACATGTAAAAGCAGTCAGTGCACTTCAAGCGAGTCCCTGGAGTCAGTACTGCACTGATTGCCCCCCACCCTTCAGCTCATGCCCTAATCCAAGCCACAGCCAGGTCTGTGAGCAGGAAGGGGCTGACCCTTCCCGAGCAGCAGCCACACCTCGGCTGGCCTTTCCCCAGGATCCAGCATCCCTATCCCTGCTGGCACTGACTGCTCCTGTCAAGACACTGCATTAGTGCTTGGCAAGTATTAATGTCTTTTCTTCATGATTTTTTTTTTTAAATCAGGTTGTGCCTACACACAGCAGGGGCTACAAGGACAATTGGCAGAAGAAACATTCCCCATAAACTAAAAGCTGGGCAGTGGGGAAAAGCAGATTTTTATCCCTCTTCAAAGCCTTGTGCACTGTGACACATCCCAAGTCCCCGTGTCCCCTCCTGCCCAATGCCGGGGAGTAGCCCCGTGACTGCAGAGCCCTTTGGCTCCTCCTCTGCAGGGTCTCCAGCAGGTCAGAGCCACAGTTCCTGAGCACTTCCAGCACACAAGAGCCAGGAGAGAGGCAGGAGAGAGGCAGGAGAGAGCCAGGCAGTGGCTGCTGAGCCGGGGCTGGAGATGAACTCCGGGTAAAGCCCCAAGTGCAGCCTCAGCAATGGCCACTCTTAGCACACAGCGAGGAGAGATGCCTCAGTGCAACGTTAAGAATCTTCTGAGATTCAACTGCTCAAGGAAAACCACAAACCTCCAACCTCAACTAGCAACAAACATTTCTGTCCACTGCTGTGGTGCCATGGCAACACCGTGGGTGGCAGCACGGCTCACCCAGAGCTCCAGCACTGCCAACGAGCCACGGTACTTGGCAGAGGGAGCTTCACGCTCCGGGAATTGCGGGAAGTGTGGAGGGGAAAGGACATTCCCAATACTTTATCCTTCCCAAACTTCTGTCTTTGCTAGGGCATCAAGAATGAACTTTTTAATTAGTCTGACAATTTGGAATCTTAATTGTGTTTGCCAAAAGTAAATCCTGTTTAACAAGCAGTTACTTGTTATTTGTAACCCATGATAGAGACTCAAATAATTCCTGAACTCATTCCACAGCCAGGATCATGTTAAAAGTCACTGCGGTTCAAGGATTTACCACAAAAGCAGTTTTATACTAGTGAAGCTCTTACCTCTTCTTCTTGGTGATGATGAGGACATCATTGAAGAGGAAGAAGTACACCTGCTGCTTAGAGGTTCTTTTGGAGAAAAGTCCAGTGTCTTCTACATACGCCATTAATTCGCCCCTTTTCAGCAACCACCGTGAAGAGGAAACCAATGGAAATGGCTGCAAGGCAAGAAAATCACATTGTAATCCTTCAAAATTAGAGCATTTTTAAAAAATAGAGAACAGAGTATGATCTACTTGGGAAAAGCGCTTGAATAAACTCAAAGCTCAGAGATTACAAACACGAAGAGGTTACCAAAGTTTAAGGGACTCCATCATTGCTACAACACACAGGTAACAGCTGCAAATACCTGGGAATCACTCGGGCACCTGTCATCACTGCTCATCGAAAATGGAAGTGAACAGACCTGACTGCTCACACTGGGGATGGAACACACTGTGAGACCTCCTGAGGGCACAGAGCAAAGCCCGACTTCAGGAATGTGTCTGCAGGGTGACACAGGCTCCTGAAGCACGTGGATTGTCCTCAGTACCTCGCGGCTCTTCTTGGAGCAGAGGTGACATTCCCTGTGCTGGTGTCACCCGGGAAAGGCGGGCAGGGCTGCACAAACCTCCCTCCCCCGGGAGCTGCAGGCACAGCCTCCTTCCTTCCCACGCCTCTGACATGCTTCTCCCTTGGCAGCACGAGGGGAAGGTTTCCGTGGCCTCGCTGTTCCCATTAGGGGCTCCTGAAGTGTCTCGGTTACCTGTCAGGCTTTACTTCAGATGGATAATTAGGGATCCTACAGCTCCTCTCTTTATCCAGCTCATGTGGAGCAGGAGCTCCCTTTTCCTCTAGGTGAGGACCAGCACCTGCAGCAGCTGCAGCAGGGACCCAGAGGATCTGAGCTGCCTGAGGTGAAGACTTGCCTTTATTAATCCAAATTATTCCCAGCTGCAGGAGACACAGAGCCCCACAGGAGGACCTTTTGTTTCTCTGGGCCGGGAAGATGGAGGGAGATGTGGGACAGTCCTGGTCATGCAGATCCCTCTCAGGCTGCACCGAGACAGACGCTCCAGGCAGGCCAAGGTCCACAACTGCCTGTTTTCCCCTCATTTAAGCACCTTTCACATGCTTTTAAAAAACATCCCTTCACGCAGTTAGTCAGCTGCCTTTCCCTATTCTGCATGAGTTGGCTTTTTGTATCCATTAATCCCTTGGCTGAGCCAAGTGCAGCCTGCCTGTACCTGCCGAGCCAAACCCAAACCCAGTGCTGGGACTGAGACCTCGCTGCTGGAAGAACGAACATGGACTCCCTAAAACAAACCCCCACAACTTCTCTGGTGCAAAAGATGCAAAATTTAAGAATAAAAACTGCTGAAACTTAATTAAAAATTTAATTCTACAGTTGAGCCATGTAAAAAAGCAACACGAGATTTGAATCACTTCCCTCGTGCTCCCATGAAATTCTCCGCAGTTACATCTAACAAAATAATAAACAAATCCCCAAAACTCTCTGAGGCTGGGCAAGAGCAGAAATACTTTAACTAATTTATAATGGCTATAAAACAGAATTACAGTCCCATGATGACTGGTTTACAAGCAAAAAATACTTTCAAAAGTTCTATTTGAGGATGAACAAAAAACTCCTCTAATCTGTACTCCAAATGAGTTCATCCCATTTTCCTAATTGACTCTCTTCCAGAGACAGCTTGGTTTTACTTAAATTTTTCCTTAACTGCCGAAGGAGCACATCACATGCACCATGTCCCTGCTGCAGAGAACAGGCTCTCAGGAGTGAAAAATGCATTTAACCAGAGAGGGGCTTCCCTGCCCAGGCCTGACCCACGGCAGGGCTGAGATTTGGATGCACAAAGGGAAATCTCACAGCAAAACACAGAAAGACAAAGCCCCCAAAGCTGCTGCTGCTGCCACGGCACCAGCACGAGCTGCTCATCACAGGGTGGGGTGGGGTCACCCAGGAGCCACAGAGCTGGGAGGGACAGAGGGGGATGGACAGGGACAGAGAGCATGGGAGGCACAGCCAGCACGTCCCCTCCCAGGGGAAGGTGAGGGACTCCAGACCCTGCAGGCCCAGGTCCCAAGGGGCTCCTGGGATCTGAGTGGAACCACAGAGCAGCTCAGCCCTGGCACTGGGCTGGACGCACTGAAGACTCGAGTCTGTTACCACCCGTCAGGAAATGCTCTGGTGTCACTTGCCCAGAAATGTTTTATTTGTTGTTGCTGTTGCTATAAGCAAATATTATTACTGTCGAGTTTTAGTCAAAGTTTGAGAATAAAAATACTTTAGGCAAGTTGAAAATGTCTTTTTGGAGGCAGCATTTGCCACAAGCCTGACCCAGAACCTTCCAAGAGCTGTGCTTTTAAAACCATGAACCTCCACTCACTGCACACCTGATAATGAAACAATCTTCTCCCAAAGAATCCTCATTGTGTAACGGTGTCAGACATCAATTACAGAAACGGGACTGCAGCAAACACTGAACAGAAACAATAACTGTACTTGAACAAAGTCCAATAAACGTCTCCCACCTATGACTGGGTCTGCTGTTATTTCCTATAAAAGACTGATTGTACAGGATGTTTTTAACAGAAACCCGTGATATCCCACCCTTAAGGGGAAGGACAAACACTCCCAGGATCCTTCCCGGGCCTGGAAGTGTTTTCCCAGGCACATCTTTACCATCAGATACATAAGCAAGTATCAGCACTGAGCAGCAGCCTTTGGCCTCTCTCCTAATGCCAAAATCTTCACAGCAGCCTTATCTTTACAGCAAAGAGTACCCTTCACTCAGTATTTATTCAAAATCCCTTGTGCTGTAGCATCACCTTCTACTAAAATGAAAATACTTGACCAAAAGTTTTAATTTCTGTCCTGCCACAGCTGATCACTTCTTTGCAAGAATCACTGTGGGATATGACCATGCTGGGAAAGGTCCACTGTTCACTGTCCCGACTGGTCAGGAAAATGATCCTCATCCTACCTTGATTTTGAATTCCAGCTGGGAGTTAATCGTGTACATCATCTCTGTCCTCTCCATCTTGCGGGCGCCCTCGTTGCACAGACGCACGAGCTGCAAACGAGACGGGGCTGAGCAGGGCCCGGGGCTCGAGCTCCAGCACAAACTGCTGCTGCCTTGGAAAAGGCACAAACCTCTTCCTTCTGGGGGCACAACCCCCAGCAGGGGCACGTCCACCACGGCGAGGCGTCTGCAGGGCCCCAGGGACCAGGGCTGGCCCTGCGGCCGCCCCGCCCCGAGATCCCCCTCACCCCACGGTCCCTCAGGGCCCTGGTAATTCGTGATTCTCCAGGGGGAACAAAGCCTAAGTTCTGGCTGAGCAGGGCCACTGCTCTGATCCAGGCTGATGATCAGCTCCAAACACACGCCCTCCTCCCAGCTGGATTAACTTCCCACACCGCTCCCACACACAAACCTGGAACCACCACGGTATTATCCAGTTTGGGATCTTTTCCCAAGTAAGAACCAGTAATTCTGCACAAACCAAATCCCCAGGGGCCTTTCTTAAATACAACAATGTAGAGCTTTTATGCTTCAGTGCTCTTCCTGCCTGCATAATTTATGCATGGAAAACATCCATTTTTCCCTGGAAGTACACAGGAATAACTTAACCTAATAACTTGAGAATGTACCTTGCTGACTTCTTTCAGAGCCTGCTTGCAGTTCTCGTATTTTGCTGAATCCTTGGGGGTTTTCTGGCAAATAGTCTGAAATAAAACTTCAGTTACTTCAGAGGACCAAGCAGCACAGATTGCAACCCACAGAGATTTCACATCTTAACTGAAATCCAGGAGCTGAATCACAGCTGTGGACTGGGATAAAGAGGGAACACTGGTCACTTGGTCACACTAAGGAATGCCTCCCTGGAAAGCTTTTGGGAGCAAAGTGAAGCTTTGCACCTCTCAAGACAAGGTTTACACAACCATCTCCAAACAAAAAACAAAACTGAAAGAGTGGGAAATAAAATGCTTGATTTGCTTGTTTAGATTATTTCAGCCAAAGAGCGGAAGGAGGCGTAGGAAAGAAAAACCCAAGAAGGGGAAGACACCCCCCCTGACACACTGCAGGAATACTGGATTATTCTTCCATTTTTTACCTAGAAATGTACTGCAGAGAAGAGGGAATTCAATGTCCATGAATGAACTAACTGTCCAGGTGATCAAACTGAGTGCTCAATTAAAAAATATACAGAACAAAATGATCACTTCTGTTTCTGGCTTCTACCAGTGCCGGAATGAGAGCCTGATCACAATCTGCACTCCTGCTGGTGGTCCAGCTCCTCCTTTAGTTCTGGCACCTTAACTGAAATACCAAACTCCTGGTGTGAATTCTGCCTGACGAACACTCCCTGGCACTTCCATCACTCTCTCTGAGTCCCTGGTCACTGCACGGGGAGGGACAGCTCAGTGCCACTCACACACAGCTCCCTTGGGAATCGAGTCCATCCTTCAGCTTCCCAAGAGTATTCCCTGCCAAAGCACCCTCACCCAACCCACACGACAGCAGGTCTTGATTTTCAGCTGCAGGGTTCATTGCAGTCCTGGCACTACATACAATTTCTGTGCTGGTTCCTCCTGAGTTTCAGAACCATTTTGACCCTTTACTGTACAATTTTCCTATTAGGACATCCAAATATTTAACTTGTGAATGGGGGAGCAAGAGGGCCCAGTCCCAGGCAGCAAACAAATGCAGCAGGACTCCATAACCCACAGCCCAGGACTGGTGTGAGGGAGAAGACACGAAGAGACTGGAGTGAACCAGAACTGAGTATGAGAGAATGTTACCACTGTAAGAACATGCAGCAAGGAAAGAGGGAAAAAGGTGTTCTCACATCCATCAGTAAGGGGAGACGAGTGACTCTCTGCATGGGGAGGATGAGGAAGGAGATCATGGGCAAATTCCGGCAATCCTCGTGGGACTCGATCCGGGACAACACCTCCTTAAACGCTGGATTTGTGGCTCTGGGGAGAAAGAGGGTGAAAGAATTAAATGGTATGTTTTACCAAACGATTGTGCGAGTTGCTAAATTTTAAATAAACCATTATTTTGTTAAAAAGGAAGCATGATTTGCCAGAGTCAGACCATCCCAGCCTTCAGCTTTATTCCCTCAGATCCACCAGCCCAGCATTGACATTAAAGCTCAGGCACTGCTGCCCCTGACCGTGAGGGCAGACCCAGGTGTGCCACACAGGGCCACTGTCACACTGTGTGACACTGAACCGACGGAGGGAGGGCAGTGTGAGCCATGGCCTCCGGCAGGATGGGCTGTGCAGCCAGGAGAGCTCCCAGTCCCCTCACAGGAAGGTGCCCATCAGGGACAGCCCAGCCTGTTGTGCCAGCCTGGCTGGGAGCCACGGGTTTGGCACCCAAGTGCACAGCCCACTGGTGCCTGCCCTGCAGCGAGGCTCTGCAATGCTCACAGCAGTCTCTGCAGGGTTCTCTGCTGATACACCTCGTTGGTGCAGTACTTCACGTAGGGGTCGAAGGTGGAGCCCGCGTGTCTCGCCACGATGTCGCTGATGTCATCGATGAAAATGTTGTTCTGGTGCCTTGCCTCGAGTTCTTCAAAGAACCTGTGGGGTTAAAAATCAACTGCTCACTTTTACACACAAATAGCATCTTTCTCTCACAACAGTCACCTGACACAACCCACGGTGCTATCAGCTAAAGACAGCTGCACTGGATGTGAGAGGGTGAGATCGTCCCTCCCTCCCTCGGCCTGGCAGCCAGGGCAATCCTGGCAGGACACAGGCCTGGGGTGCTGCTGGCCCCTGGCAGCTCAGCAGCAGCGCTGGCAGAGGCACTTCCTGCTCTCCCACTGCCAGAACCAAACGGCATCACTGAGCTGGTCAGACCAGAATTTCCAGAAATGGGGCTGGAAAAGAAATTAAACTACTTTAAACACACATTAATTGCAAGAGGAAATGTGTTAAAGGCAGCACAACACCAGAAGTGCTCGATGAAATACAGGCATGTGTGGCTGCTGAGCCAAGGACAAAAGCCACGTGGTGGTGGAGCAGGACACGCTGCTCCACATCCTCCAGTCCTCCACTGGAACCAAGCATGGATTGGAAACACCGAAAATGGGCAAAAAACCCAAAAATCCTGAGCTGGCTCTTCCCCTAACCATGCTTGTTCTGACAACTTCCCTGTTGTCCGTGCTCTGTTCCACGTGAGTCTCTTTAGCCACTGGAAGCTTCCTGCTGCTTTTTGCAATGTTCCCAAAGCACAAGCCTTGATTTCCATGATGCTCGCTGGAAATCCCCCACTGTCTGGGTGGAACAGCTCACAGATCAGCTCTGCAGGTCACTCCTCACACGTGAAAAGCTGTCCTGGCTGCAGCCTTTGTACATCAGCATTCACTGCAAGAATCCTCAACTCCCTGGAGTCAACAAGCTCATTAAAAAATTCTCATATAGCACAGAAAACATTAGGGAAATACTTAGAACACATGAGCTCACATTAAGCTCCAGTATTCTGAAATCTGCTTTATTTAATTTCAGTCCTTTATTCCATTTTTTCACCATTAACAGTGGCTCTTCAAATCTACCACCTTTTTTCAAGTGATGTTCTCCATAGTTTGCTTTAAAAACACACCTCAAAGCTGTGAGAGGAGCAGAACAGGATGAACAGCAGCCCACCACCCACGTGTGCAGCAATGGGGTGTAACTAAATGAAGGCACTCTCCAGGTGTGCTTAGGAGCAGCTGCTGCCCTGAGTGGCTGCCAGGCTCTCACGGGGTCAGAGCCACGATGATCAAGGGGATTTCCCTGTCACTGCTGAAGGCAGAGTCCTCCAGCACCCTTCTGTCCCCCACACAGCCCCTTCCAAGGCACAACATACTCTGAGTTGTCACAGACTTGTCCTGTGCTGGGGATTTGGGGTTCAGTGCCAGGACCAGCCCCAAGGGGCACATCCCACCCGCTGCTCTGAGAGCTCCAGCACACAGGGACAAACCCTGAAGGGAAGAGTTCCCTGAGGTGTCACTGGGGTCCAAGGAAGAAAAAAAATAGATAAAATTACCTAAAAAAGAGCCCGTAAGGATGGAGTCTGCAGTGTCTCAGGAGCCACAGCAGAGCCCCACCACTGACAGGGAACTGCCACACTGGGATTTGTTTCTCTCTGCTCAGACATGTTTATGGCTGGGAGAACCTCCCACTGCTGCCAATTCACTTTGCTCAGGAAATGAGGAAATCCAACATTTCCTGCTGTGTTATGGCACACTGACAAGGTGTTGGACCCCGCTGGGCCACAACTTCCACCTTTAGAATTTATCTGGTGCTTCACCAGTGACATCACCAGAGACAGTCACTGTAAGAACAGTAAAGATCTGGCAGAGTAGAAGACTTTAAAAAAAGAAAAGAAAAAAGGGAAAAGAGGGACAAAGAGGAGCAGCAAATCCCATCCCAACTCCCATCTCTCAATATGTCCTATAAGGAAATCCTGCATCGAAGTTTGAATCTAAAGTTGTGGTTTTCCACATCTAATCTGCTAATTATTAGATACAATCAGTGAAACAGACACATCATAAACCCCTTCACTAACAATTTTAGGACAGATTGTATCATAAAGCTCAGGACTGAGGGATGGAATGATTCCATTCAATTTAACCAACAAGGAATTTGCTGTGATGTGTGCAGCTTTTTTTGCTGAATGCCAGAAGGATTTATTACAAACATCTCTCTCTGTTAAATCCAGAACTTTTCTGGTTAAAGTTAGATCCAATTAAGTGAAAATCAAACAGCATCATAGGACAGAATTTGATTTCCCTCATCTTGCCCTTATGTTGTTTAAAAGAACCATCCACTCTGCAACACTCCTTAAGGCTGAGGGGTAAATTCAGAAATGCAGGTTTAGCTCCAGGGTGCTGCTGACACCACCCAGGGACAGAAACCACTGGAGTGGCAGCCAGCAGAATTCAGCTTCTTCCCCCTGGAGATAGGGGCACTGGAGTAACAACTGCCAACTGGAGATAACTAGAAGTAATAAAGATTTCTGATTAACCTCTCCAAATCTGAATCCTCTCGTCAGGAACAGAATCTGAACATCTGCAACACTGCTGTTTTTTACGGAAGGGGAGGGAGATTTACAATAGTAAAAATGGGAAAAATAGACTTATTTCCATAGAATTTTTATGCTGAATCAAAATCAGTTTTTACCCCCCAAAAAATGGCTGGAGAGAGGGTGATTAAAGTGCAGAACTGAAATCAGTTTGTTTGGTGAGTTCCCACAATCTCAGTAATGGAAACCAACACGTACCTACACACACAAATATAACACCAAACCCTGCAAACTCACAGCCCATAAAACACCTTTTACTGGGCAACACCCACGGAGCAGCTACAGAGCCAAACAAGGGAAAGCCGACCCTGCTCCCTCTGGAACCCAAGCAGCTCTGGGCCAGCCCACGCCCCAGGGCCTGGCCCACTGGGGAGCCACTTGCCTTTCCAGCTATTTATAGTGCCCTGGCAGAGATCCAGAGCCACGGAAAGGCCACAGCAGCCCTGCCAAGATATCCTGTTCCAGAGAGATTCCCGAGACAGCAGGAAGGTGCCCACAGCAGCCGGGCAGAGGTGGGACCTGCAGGACAACAAACGTCCACCCAGCCAAGAAATGCACCCACAGACACTGGGACAACGAAATGGGAATCTTTGACAAGTCATGAACCCATCACAGCCAGAGTGTTCATGTTCTGTGATTCTAGGATCAAGACACAGAATTTAAACACAGTCAGAATCTGTTAAAATGTGTTTGTTAGTATCTTTTCCTGCTAATGCTGATGTGGTATCACAGAAGCATTTGCCTTTTGCTGGCCTAATGGCAGAGAAGGTACAAATGCTAAAGCTTTCCTTTCTCCTGACAACTTGGAGATTTCACCCTGCAGACCAACTCATTTCCCTGTAACTCCTCTTTCCCCAGAGAGGCTCCTGGGGAGCTGTGCCCTCTCCTGGCCCCACGTCCCGACCCTGACACTGCTTTCTCAGGCTGCACTCCCCACTCATTCCTGGCTGAGCTGCTCCCTGGCATCCCCACCAGCCCAGCCCAACAGCTCCTGGCTGGGGCTGGACGTGTGTGAGTTTGGGTTCCAGCACTTCTGAGCTGCACCACGCAAGGGCCAGTGCAACTCCAGCTTTCCGAAGCTGCCTTCCCAGAGGTTTCCATAAACACACACAGCATGTGCTGCACAGACTGTTCATCTCCACTCCCCTTTGTCGGAGACATTCCAGGGAGCTCCCAAAAGCAGAGACCGTCTCTGCTCTCTGCATTTTGCTTCCAACAAAGGCAGCTTTGTTCCCCCAGGAATGGCCCTGTCAGGCACTACAGGCCTGTCCTGGTGCTGCGGGAGAGTTTCCCTTAAACACGTTCCAAGTCCAAGTTCCCAGACAGAGGCTTTGAGCAGTTTTGACTAAAGGTTGTTATAAAGTATTTTTATCAGCTCAGGTTCTTCAGCTCACCAAACTTTTGTCTGAGCAACCAAAACCACTGGTAACTACACTCATACTCAGGTTTTGTACTTTCAAGCAAAGGCTGCTTAAAACACAGCACAATGGGACAGATGCTCCATTTTCTAACAAAAGGCTGGATTTTGCTCCTTTGAAACACCTTGAAAATGGAAAGCAACAGTTTGGAGATACCAAGAAAGAGGCTTCTGGTTTAAAATCACTTCCATTATTTACACAAATGATGTTGCTCAAAGCCAGCACAAAGTTTTGTTTTAGTTTAACAGTATTGCACAACTTGGGAAAGAAATTATGTTTTCATTTAAATTTAAAAAGGAGTTATGACTTCTGATTTTACCCCAAGTCATAAAAAACCAAGTTCTTAAACCATTAGACTTCACAGACAAGAAAGAATAAGATTATAATTCTAGGCTAGTGTGGTATTTTTCCATTCTTTTTTTTCCTCCCCCTCCCACTTCCTTTGAAGACTATTAATCAAAAGGGATGTAAGAGTTCCCCTAAGAGTATTGCTCTCCCCACCCCTATTGTCCTCTACTTTTACACCTCACACTTCATGTGAGGAGTACCTTTAAAAGGAACTTTTCCTTGAAAATAAACACTTTGATAAGCTGCACTCCCCGACACCAGTGCTGTCAGCCTGGGGGTCTCTGGGGCCACACAATCCCCAACCTCTGGCAAAAGACCTCAACTGCAAGAGACACCGAAAGGGGAACGGGGAGGAGAAAGGAAGGTTCCCCAACCAAACCCAAATGTACTCCTGCTCTGTGGCTCCTGAACTGGGTTTGCACTTGACACAACTCATCAGCTTCCATGAAACAAGACCTTGTTACTGCATGAACTTCAGAAGACAAAAGTCCAACTGCTGCCCAACAATGTCAAATTCCAGAGACATTGTGGTGTCTCAGAGAAAAAAGCCAAGAAATTACTTTATCGTGACTGGGAACACAGAACTTCACAAGTTCCACCAAGGTAAATGAGGGTTTAATGCTAAAGAATTCAGAACTTTGCAATTGCTACAAAGGGGACAAAAGAAGGGGGAACAAAATCAAAAAACATTCAGAATCCTTATTCAACCTTCAGCCCCCCCTTCTCAAAGGAGGCCAATATTTCTCTGTTCCACAGGTAAAGAGATCTGTGTAAAGCTGTACAGAGCTACAGCTGAGACCACTCAGTACCTGCTCTAGGCCATGTGCATCCTCAGCCACTGTGCTCACTCCAGACTGGAAATCAGGGATAAGAAAAGCAACACAGACGTTTTGATGGTTTAGTTCTGTAGCACACAGTAATCCACCTGCTGCTGTGAACGCAGAACAAATTGCAAGGAAGCAAAGCTGCATTAAGCAACTTTTTGAAAGAGAGTGTGAAGTACTCTGAGAGCACATACATATGTATGTCCTGGATTAAATAACATTGGCAGTAATTACCAGCCGTAAACAAGACTTTTCTACATTTGTATCGTGCAAGATGTGCCATTTCCTCCTCCTTAGGCACTGTCTGGAGTGTGTCTGTTTCCCCTGCTGGCTTCAGGCTGAAGGAATGAGCCCAAAAGCAGCAGCAGAGCAGCTCATCCCCGTGGCAGCAGAGCCAGGCCCTGCTGCTCACACAGGGAGGGCAGTCCCTGAGCACAGCACCCTCTGCATCACCTGGCACGAGCCAGCTCTTCAGGGCAAGTATGAAACTCCAGCCCAACTTTTAACAGCTCAACAAGGCAGACTAAGCTGTATTTGATGCACTGTAAGGAGGAGGTCTGAATGCCTGATGGATCAGCACTTAGCCAGAACCGTTTCGATTTGAAGGACGCCAATTTCCATTACAATTCACTCTGTGCTTTCCTTCCCTCCCCATTTTCAGAGACACAAATCCCAGGCCACCCCCTTAAAGGTGAGGCTCTCACACTCCTGTGCATGTCTCTGCCACTTGTACTTTCCCTCTTCAGACCAGCAAGAGTTTTGGAAGAAATGGTCACCACTACAATGGTTACCTCAGCTTCCAAAGGGAAGCCTGCTGTTGTGTTTAAGGATGTACAGTTCTGTTAAATACAGAAATGCCACACTTACTTTTTGCTTGCTTCATAAACATCTGTGATGTTGGAGAAGAGATGGTGGCTCTCTGTTTTGGTCATTGTGAGGCTCAGTTCCCTGGAATTTTTAAACATCCGGATCAGAATCTCCAGGCTCAGCAAATAGGAGTGCTCAGAAGATATCACCTCAAATATTGCCTGCAAAGTGGAGGGGGAAAAGAAGAGACTTACTGGTGACTGGGCTTTCTTCCTTAAAAACAAAAAGAAAATGTTGAGCAGGGGTGCAGAGCAAAGTTTTGGATGTAAGCTACAGTTCATAACATAAATATTCATCTCTATAATAGTTGCATCATTAATTGGAAATAAATTATTTAATATTAGAAAAGAAAGTATTTTTTAAGAAGTCTGAATACAGAGTTTTCAATGCAACTGCAAACCAGGAGTTTGAAGACAACTCAACAGGCGTGAGCCCAACAGCACAGGAGTGAGGCTGCAGGCACGAGGCTGAGGTCCCTCGAGCCCTTCCCAGACTGGGAACAAAGGCGCCAGCACAGGCAGGAATGGGGCAAAGACACTTCGCTTCTAACGTGCAAGGGAGGGAGGGAGAATCATCTCACCATGACCCAAACACATTCTGGAGAACAAAAACCAGAAAAAGGTGCCTGACACACACCCAGGGGCTGGGGGCAGCTCCCTGGTGCTTGCTGGGCGTTCCTGGGTGGCCCCTGAAGCCACGCTGGGGTTCATCTGCACGAGATCAGGGTCAGCAGATGAGTGAACCCCAAGGACAGTAACACTCTCAGGGGGCCGGGTGCACGCTGCAGTTGGTACACACATACACAGGTACCTTCAGCTTGCAAGGAAAGATCTACTGAAAATAATTTTAGTTCAAATCAGTCTGTGACACATTTTCTTTAGCCAAAAAATGCACAGAGATCCATCTCACTAAGAGATTCTGAAAGATGGGATGTGTATGAAGACAGGATATGGATATTAATCAAGGCAGAAAACCAACAAATACATTTTTCTGCAGTGACAATGTATATAATATAATTATAAAATAATCTAATAGGCTCTAAAAAGCAATTTAAAGAACAGATAAATAATAAATGATAAAAGGCAGTTTAAAAGAAATACAGAAAAAGCATGACTTGGTAATGTAACTACAACTTAAGAATATTTATTTAGGCTCCCTCTGAAAGAATTGGCCTCTAAAATTCAAATAAAAACCCCTCAGGCCTGAAAACATTTTTGGTAACATTAAAGACTTTACATTTAAAAGGCATCCAAAGAACTTGTTCTTTTTGAAAGGATGCAAGTGTGGCTCCAGGAAACACAGACTAAAGGCTCCTAAAGGATATGACTGAAATATATGCCTTGTCTCAAAAGCTTCCCAGCAGGAGGAGGCTGAGGTATGTCCTGAAGAGGAACGAAGATACTGGGACAAATTCCCATGGCAGGTAATGCTACAGTGCTCCTACTAAAGCCTTGTGTTTCCTGTGGAAGGACATACCTCAGGAAGGAGCTGCAGGGACACAGCTGCCTAGGCCAGGCTACGCTTTTCAACACCTCTCATGCACTCTGACATAGCCCCTGCAGTGAGGAAGGAGGGTACAGCAGATGAAGTGGACACAAGGAGCAAAGGGGAAGAGGAAAGTGGATGAAGAGGACAAAAGGAGGAAAGGGAGAGAGAACAGACAAGCACCCCAGGGCTGCTGCTGCCAGCACAGAGGCCCCTGCCCTGCTCCAGGGCACAGGGACCAGCTGGGTCCCAGCAGGTACGTGGTGCTCACGTGCCCAGCACCGCTCACAGGGGCAGGTACAGCCCACGGGCTCTGTAAAAGCTGCTCTTTGCTCCTCACTGCTATAAAAATTCATGTGCCACCTCCTCCCTCTGTGAGCTCAAGGTGAAAGTCACCCCTTCCCCGGCACAGCAGTGACCCTGGTGCTGCCAGGCTGCAGCTGGTGCAGGGAGCACCCCAGGAGCCCCTGGCAGGGACACAGGCACCTCAGCACAGACTGGGTTTATTTTTTCTCCCTGGGGAGAGAGAACACTTCACTGGAGGGCAGGAAGCCAAGACATGAACTCTTATCAATGTCTCCTCATCAACAAACAGAGCCCTGACCCAGGCGAACAGCGCAGCCCTGAGCAACCAGCCCCAAAGCACAGAGTACCTCCTGTCTTTTCCTTTCCTCCTGGCTGATCGCTTCTGACAATCCATTCTTCTTCACCTAAAAAAACAAATCAATCAATATTTTTAATACCTTTTGTGGAAAAATGTGATTAAAGAGAGATACAGGGCTATCAAAACCCGGAAAGCAAAGCACCAAGGAGGGCCTGGCTCTACAGGAGTGCCAAACACAGGAGCCCAGAGCAGGAGGGACACCAGGGGAAGAGAAGGGAAGGGCCACAGCACCACACAGGTGGAAGGCCCCATTCTCTTTGTGGAGCAGAGACACATCACAGACACAAGACTTCACACGCACTTCCCTCCTCCCATTTCTGTCAGCCTTCTCCAAAAGCTTCTAATACACTCTCACCAACAGCTTTCTCTTCTTGCTCCACCTGTTCCCTGGAGTTGTAAAGGGTATCTTATTCCTCATTTCATTCCTGCACACCAGGCCCCACAGTGCTGGACAGCAGGAGTAAAGAGGTGCCACCCTTTGCTCTGCACACCGAAGGACAGACTCACAGGTAAATGCGTATGAAAGGAACAGCAACACTCCAGTGTGGGAGCCACTGTCCTGTGAACAAAGCCACAGATGCCCGTGGCACCACAAGCAGACTCTTCTGGATGCTGAGCAAGAACTACTTAGATGCCTTTCTATTAAGCAATTCAAGTACATTTCAATCAGCAGCCTGAACACTTCAGAGCATTCCCGAGGAAGCGCAATGGCACTGGAAGGTGCAATGTCACTTTTTCTGGATGCAGTGGAAGAGTTTTCTAAAAACACACCAACACAGGAAATACCTACGAACACATCCCCCAGATTTCAGCGCTCCCTGTTAACACAGACACTGCCAGTGCCCAGGGAGGTCCACGTGGCACCTGCTGAATTCATGCTCCAAACTGCAGCTGTGCTTCGTGGTCACTGCTGTCACACGTGGGTGTGTCTCACAAAGTACACAGGAACTCATGGTACGAGAACTCACAGGCCAAGGGCCCAGCCTCACACTCCCCATCAACAGCAACACCTCCAAAGAGACTGAGGCCCAGATATGGAGACTACTTTGGGCATTTCTGTGAAAGAAAATTCAATACCTAATTTTGACGTGTCCAAAAGGTTTAAGCTGAAATAACCTAAAAAATATCCCATGTGTGATACTAAACAAACAAAAACTTCATTTAAGCTAAGAATATGACCAGAAGGAATGGAAGAGGCCCAACATCACAGCTACTAAAGCTGTCTGTCATCACACTGGACTGGCTTTTCCCCAGCAATGACTGATTCAACCACGGAGATGACGAGCATAGGATGAAAGGAGGACAGGTGAACTCTGGCTAGGGACAGAAAGTTCCTCCAAAAGGAGGTGCTGAAGGGGGGGAACTCACCAAAAATCTACTAAGTGGCTGCACATACGCAAAGCGAACATAAGCCCTTTGATACGGGGAGAGAAAGGGGAGCCAGTGCAGAGATCAGCCCTGAAGGCCCCCGACAGTCACACCAGGGGTCTGGGCTGGTGCCACGGAGAGGACGCAGCCCTGGACAGGGACCCTGTGAGCGGCTCTGGAAGGAGGCAGCCCTGGACAGGGACCCTGTGAGCGGCTCTGGAAGGAGGCAGCCCTGGACAGGGACCCTGTCTGTGGCTCCATAAAGCCACTCACAGCAGCTGATTTTTACATAAATGAGAAACCAGTCACAACCAGGATCAACCTCAGTTTCACACGTGTGAATACACTTCAGCAAGACAGAAACACCCTTTTTTATTACTGTTATAAAGAATTTGACAACTCCATACCTGAAAGACACTACCCCTCAAACACAGCGTGGTCGGAGCCGCACCAGCTGCCAGGGAAACCTGCAGAGAGAGGGGATCCCTCTGCATCTGCCCTTGGTTTCCCAGCGCAGGCACTGCTAACAAACACCAGAACCATTATCCTCCTCCTTTCCTAACATATGCTGAAACCCAGGACTGACATTTTCCAGCTGACTTCCTGCGACAACTCCAGACTCACTTTTTAACTTTTTAATACACATTGACAGCATGTAATTTTTCCAGAGCTATAAACACAGTCACTATGAGTCTCAGATTCCCAGATTTTGTTTTCTCCATGCACCACCTTTTCCCACACACTCCCCACTTCCAACCTTGTAAATCAAATACAGACAAGTGCACAAGTTTCTGTGCAAAGAGCAGTAAAGAACAAGTTGGTTTCTGTAAGTGAAGCACAGCACAGAACAGTTCTCCTCCCGAGATGGTCTTCATGCTATTTTTGTCTCACAGCAAATTAGTGTTTTGAAATTATCATTATTATTACTAAATAGCATTCCTTCCAAAATACCTCAGCTGTTGAACATTTAACTGCTAGTTTGCCCAGAAGGCAGAAAAAACAATTTGACTCCATTATAAACACTTTTTTTGCAACATGAAGCAAATGAACTATATTTAAAGTATTTGATTGTTGAAGAAAAGAAAATTAAAGCACTTCTTTTCAAAACCACATTGTCTTGCCTTCTTTATAATTACTGAATCAGAGAGAATTCATCTTTCAATACTTTAAACTGCAAAAGGTCATCAGCATCTGTAGGACAGCTCTGCTAATCAGACCATCTAACCAGCCTTAGGGGATCCCAATGAGGCTTAATCCCTCATTTATTGGGATATACAGGGCTGATGTCAAATACTCCAGGTGATCTCTCTAATGCCAGAGATGAGGATCTACAACATTCTACAAGTTACGTAACCAAAAAACAATCCCAAACCCTTCATTTCAGGGATATCCCTCCAGAAGCCACAGAAATGATCAAAGAATAACCACATAAACACAGAATTTTTATGGTTCCTTCAGTCCCAAAATCATGTGTACAAGAAAGAGCTGTGGCAGTATCAGCTGTTATCAGTAATTTGTCAGGTTATTAGCAGGGAAGGCAGCAAGACTGCAGCACTGATGGGAACAGCTGAATTTACTTTGTTTAACAATGCTGCCCCGCCAGAGCCCTGCAGATGCTTCCCAGCCTGTGCAAGGGACAGCACAGCACCACCAGCTCCTCTCTCCACTTCTCAAAATGCTTTCCATTAAACATCTGCACTCCAGTCAGCTCAAGAGCTGGTGTGGAGTGATTTAGAACAATTCAGCAGCAATGTGTTTGTAACTAACTGAAGCCTTTCTTTAGTATAATTCACTCTTTTAGTGAACTCACACAACCCTATTTTTAATGGATCAGTAAAGTTGTGTCTTTGCCAAATACAGGACTCTAAAATGAACTCGGTTTCATTGTTTTTTATGTGAAACAAAGACCAGTAACTGATTGGGACTTCCATGTCGTTCTTATGAGATTAAAAAGATGATGACAAATTTCAGCCAAAAACTCCAGCAGCGAGTAAGAGAAGACTTTGCTTCAACCCACCCTGAGATCCTGTCTCTGGCCATACAAGGATCACAACTCACCACAGAGAGCTGGCTCCACGTCGACCTCAGGGGCTTATAGTGAAAAACAACCTTGTCATCCAACTTCTGCTCTTGGGGCTCAGACTCTTCATCAGAATCTATGTCCAGAGCTTTTTCCTTGTAGTTCTGATATAATACAGCATTTTCTGTCAAATAACAACAGTATGTCAGTCATTGCTAGAAAGTTAGTTTAGTTGCTCTCATAAAAATTTAAAGTAACATTTAAACAATGAAAGAAACCAAAGTGTCACTGTGCTGCTCACACTCCACAATACAAAGATAGCATCTGATTTGGGCTGGACAATGGTGCAGTACAGCGACAATGGATCACTGTACCCAAAGATCCTCCCAGACCGAATTAAAGAACAGATGTGGCCTTTGTCAAGAAAAAAATAGCAAACAATTTTTTCTTCCTTGGTTTGCTGAACCCAGTTCTGCAATTAGCCAGCAATTAGAAAATGGGATCATGTGTCAGTGGAGCAGTCATTGATCTGCAGGTCTCACTATTTTCATGTCCAGGAAAAGCACATTGCCCACTCCAACCTTTCTTCTGTCAACTTCAAATACTGCCTTCACATTCCACTGTTTCCCAATTTCAGAGATCTGAGGTCAGAACTATTCCAAACAGAAAGTTAAAAGCTTGCCTGAGTAAGCACAAGACCTATGAACCTTAAGACCAAATACACTCATCATGTATTTGAGTTCTGCCATCATTAATTCCGTACTATCAGTGGCAAAGGAACACAGGCATGGAGCACTCCCGCTGTTTCCCAACCTCCCTGGCCACACACCCTTACAACAGCAGTGAGCAAGCACAGAAATTCAACACCACAAAATCCCACAGACGCATGAAGCCATTAAGCAGGCAGGCTCTGAAAGGTACTTTTAGATGGGCCAGGCTTTGGATAACATCCAATCTTCCCCTACAAGAGAAAGGGGAACTGAAGTGGAAGTTTGGCTGCTCCAGGCAGGGCCCCAGCTCCTGCAGTCCCACACCTGGCTGGGTGGGTCTGTCCCACCCACTCAGACCTACAGCCCTGCCCCAGTGCTAGACCAGGTGTGGCCTTGGGGGCACTTCTTTGGGAAGGGTCCATAGAGTTTATACACCTTTAACAGAGGAAACTGTTACAGCAACTGAGTTCTGGGAGGCATTACAGAGAAAGTTATTAGCTGGGATCATCCTAGACAGAAAGGAGCTGTTGGAAGAGAATCTAAAAACCATCATCAGGAGATAGTGTGAGAGGAGATAAAAATAAAGAGTAAGAAAGGGGATGATGCAAAGAGAACAGAGTGGGAAGCTTTGAAAACAGAAACAAGAGGAAGGTAACACAGCAGCTGAGATGACCTCAAAGAGGCATTAAGCAGAGAAAAGCCAAGAGAGTAGCAGTTATTAGAACTTCTGTGGACTCATAATAGATGTTTTTCTTGTTGAGATATTGGGAAAAGCAGCAAACTTGGCAAAGCCCAGAATTAATGAGTAACACAAAAATACAGATCCACAGACAGTGTTTTTCTGGCACTTAAACTTGAAGCCTAGGTAGCAAGAAAAGAAAATGCTTACAGCGTCCAAGGATTCACCCCAGCACCCTCAGCTGATGAGAAGGCAGAAACAGCTGTGTGAACCACCAGCCCAGAGTAACGACTCAGGTGTGTGCTGAGGGATGGCCCCAAACCCACACAGATCCACAACGTCCTGCACCTGGGCAGAGTCCCAGGGAACAGGCAGGAAGGCAGTCCCACATGGAGGAGCCCACTATGGAACTGCATGGAGCCCTCAGGGCTGAGGCAAACACAGCCAACAGGTCGCTTCTTGGGAGGGACAGGAGCTTAAGCAGAAAAGAAGCCCTTGACACACCTTTTTAGTCTGCCACTTTATAGTCTTAAAATATCCCTAAGGTATGTCTAGTGCCAAAATTATGGTCCCATATGGCAGTCAGTTTACTGAAAAACAAGGCACTGAGTCTTTGACTGCATACAAAGAAGTGTGCGAACAATCCTGAAGTTCGGTTTCCTTGGCAGTTATTAGCAACAGAACAGGGCTCACCTTCCCCATCGAACGTCCCTTGTCCTTTCAGCATCTTCTTCAGATAATTTTAACAGAAAAGAGAGATATGTTAGAAGGAGGAGAATGCCAAATAACCACAGTAACAACAACTTCTGTTCTATTCAAGACTTGGGCTCCCAATCAACAGGCTCTAATCTGTAAACTTCAGATGTTGGACAAGAGTTCAGTGAAAACAACTGTGTCACCACAGAAAGTGAAAAGCTACTCTAGTTTCATTTCTCTCATGCCTTGTTTATATGTATTTTCCCTGTGTTTCAAAAGCACACTATACTGGCTTGAGAAGGGTTCTGTGAACTTGCAACTCCATCCCACTGTCTCGGGGCTTTCCGCAGAGGAGCAGCACTGAGGCTGCCCTTCCACACTCCCAAACAACCACTGCGAGTACTTTGTAAAGGAGCCTTCTGAGAGCACAACAAACCTCTGAAATAAAACAGCTGTGCTGGAGCAACAAGTCCGAGGGCCCAAGAGTCTGTTTAATAAAACACTACTTGCAGAGAGCTCTGTAAGGACAGGACAGTGTCATGTCCTCCTATCTTAAACATAACTCACTGTTCTAAGTCTACCACCAAAGCAAACCACCCCACACTCTGCAGCTGTTCACAATTCCATCGATTTCTACTGCACCGCTTGCAGTATTTTCACAGAAGCATCCACTACCATAATTTCAAATTGGCTGAAAACTGCCATAAAGCTGATAATTATTTTAAAAGCTACAGCATCAGCTCTTGGCCTGGTGTACTTTATTACACAATTCCAAGCACTCCACAGAAATATATTAATATATTTCATAGAGTAACGAATTATATTTAAAATAAGGAAATACAATATTACACTATGATAAGTAAAAGAATACTATCAATATGTCTTTATAATTTAATACATTAACATTCAATGTAAGTCTACCATGAGTTTCTAACGGATTACAACCAAGATTTAAACACAGGCATGCTGCTTTTACTTTCAGGCATTAAAATTAAGACACCCAAAGTGATTTCTATCAATTCAAAAATCACTCGGTGATTTTTAAAAATACTTTAAAAGTAGTATCTCAGATAGAGGAGTGAGGGAGGAAGTCCATTTTCCTGTCTCTATTCTATCATGAAGACTTTTTATTAAGACAATGTCCCTTTTTTTCCTGTTTATTCCTTCCTGGGATGCAGGCTTTAAGCCAGTGGTTCGGTTGTGAAAACGGGAGAATCCGGCAGGAAAGGCGAGCAGGAGGCAGCCAGCAAAGGCTCTGAACCTCCTGGATTTCAACAGAGCTGCGTCCCTGCTGTCTCCAACATTTCGCTTGGAAAACAGCACTTGTAAGACTCACAGTAACTACGAAAAGTTTTGTGTTAGCAAAAAACAAACTGAAAACCCCCAGCATTTATGGAAAATGCAGAAGCAGCAGGCCACGCTCCCGCGGAGCCTATACCTTCACCCATCAGCGCACCTTACCTTTATCCTCCCCAGGCTCGAGAACTTCTCTTTATCTTCAACCACCGCTTTCAGGATGGGCTGGGACATTCTGTTTTTCTTCTTGCAGTTGGCGGAGCCATCCAGGTCCCCGCCGCTCACCACGGCCCGGCGGTAGGACGTGGAGCGCAGCCCGCGCCGCNGCAGCGCGCCCGGGCTGCCCGGGCCGCCCTCGGGCTCGTCCTCGGGGTCGCTGCCGAGGGGCAGCCGGGGGGTCTCCACCAGGCTGCGCACCTTGAGCCCCCGCTCGTGGCCCTGGGCCCGGCCCGCGGGCCGGCTCTCGGCCAGGCTGCGGGGGATGAGCTGCTGCGAGCCCACCCTGCGCGCCGCGGGGCTGTGCGTGCTCAGCAGCGCGGGGGGCTCCGCGCACGGCACCGCCGGCGGCCC
>VWZW01003578.1:223801-236293 GCA_013397115.1 Edolisoma coerulescens | reverse complement strand
ACAGCCCCTGCGCCCGCCTGGGCCGGGCTGCCCCGGGTCCCTCCCCTACCCCGCGCAGGTAGCGCGGCCCGCGGGGGGAGCGGCGTGAGGCCTCGCCGGGAGCAGCCGCGCGTTAGCGCGGGGTCGGGTGAGGGAAGCCGCGGGCAGGACGGGCAGCGCTTCCCCGACCCCTGCGGTTCCCAGCAGCGACAGCCCCGGGCTTCCCGCGGCAGGGATCCGCAAGTGGCCTCCCGGGGAACGTGTTTGATTTTACACTTGACGCGGGGCCGTGGCGGCAGTGCCATCCCCTGTGCCTCAGCTGTGCCGGCCCGGGCAGGGGCCCCCGTGCCCCCGCGCCTGCTCGTTCATTAGAGGCACCTGGCCGGCTGGGGCTGCCTTCCTGCCTGCCAGCCAGTGGGAGAATGCTGGGAAAGGAGCAGCTTTGTGGTAAAAAAAATTGGACGTAGACAATGAATCTGCTGGGAATTCTGACAAACTACATCACCCTGAAAAACCTGTGTCTGTAAAGATGGTGATACTTGGCTGTGACTTTGGGACAACGTATAGCTTAAACATACATCAAAGGAGAACAGAGTAGATTTTAAAAATTAAAACAAAAGATATGCTCCTGTTTCTGTGCCAGGACGCAAGCTCTGCCCACTCTGGCATACCAGCCAAGGGTCCCTGCACTCCCAGGAGGGGAGAGCTTCAGCACAGGAGTCATGAAATAAAGTGACACAGACGTTTTTCTGCTCTGTCACGTTCAGTAATAATTACAACATGCCCTTGTTTTGTTATCTGCTCTTCTGCAGTTAAAATCTGCCTCTGCTTCCACCAGAAAAAAATAAGGATCCCTATGTTTTAAAAGCCGTCTTCTCACAGCACAGGGAGCAATTAGCATGAGAAATTAGCACCACTATTAAATGCCACATTGGCTAGGAATGTAAAATACAATATAGAATGCTTCCCTACTACTGAATTGCAAAGCTGAATTGTTTGTCAGGTTTCCCTCAAACGCATGAAAGGCAAAATCTAGGTGTGATTCTGTTCCTGTGCAATGAACACCTCCGTCTGGGTTGGCAGAGCAGAAATAGCTGTGCTGTTGGGAGCTGCTGGGGGCCGGGGTCTCTGCGGGCAGGGCTGGAGCTGGGCCGGTGCGGGGGCACAGGCGGTCATCCCCAGCCGAGGGACCCGCAGGAAACAACGCCGCTGCAGCAGGGGAGGCTTTGCTGGGAGAGCAGTGCCCTCACCCCTGGCGGGAGGGCACTCGGCTTTCATCACTGCCAGCTGCCAGCGCGGTTTCTCCGCAGCCGTGGACTGGAAGCAACACCCAAAGCTGTGATGCAGAGCCTCGGCCTGCGGCGCGCACCAGGGATGGGCTAGGGCAGCGCCTGGCTGCTGAGAGCGGGACACCTCCTGGGGGTGCTCCTCAAAATGACCTGCTTATTTAAGGGTGGTCACCCACTTAGGCTCCTGGCCGAACTTGAAGGGAGAAGGGACAGAAAAAAGATTGTTAGATTTGTAATTGTCCTCTCCATACCTGCAAGACTTGAATTTGCCAGATTTCATATATCACTGAATCAGGAAAAAAAAAAATCAGAGTAGGTTGAAAGTACTTTCTTATCTTTTTACATATATGAAAAATTTAATTTATACTGAGTCTGTTTAACAATCAGAAAAAAATGTAGAGGAAAATGTAAGGACCAGCCAACCCTGTGTACATGCACTTAAACCTCAGACATTAATTCTTCTGCCACGAGAACCCAGTAAAACAAAAAATCTTGCTAAGAATCAAATTAAGCAACGCACAAAGAAATTAAAATGAACAAATGTGTGTGTCCACAAATGAGACAAGACTGAAAATTGCCACTTCAGCTTCAAACAGCCAGAGCTGAAGGGAGAAGCTACAGGCAGAACCTAAGATGCTGGTTTAGTAGTCACCTGGAATTTCACAATGGATTATTTCTAAAATTATCTCTCAACTTTCCACATGAAATTGCCAAGGAATTGGATATAGTTGCAGCATATTACTTAAATCATAAATCCTAATTATTAATGAATGAGGTAATCAGCTTTTACAAATTATTCTCTTGCACATAGTTATTCACTGTGCTGCAATTACAGGAGTAATTTTGATTCCTGAACAGCCACCTCAGTGTTTCATTTCATACACAATAAAAGAGAAATAAAACCTTACAATAAAATTGCCATCATAAGAAAAGTAAAATCAACTCTGTAATTTAAGAGAAGAAAGAAATGTGAGCGTGGTTTTTAAGCCCTCGTACAAAGCCAGGTCACTGTGAAATCCCTGCGGCTCTTGCGTAGCAGTGCCCAAACCTGAGCTGCTCAGAGCCCAGGCAGGGCAGCGTGTCCTTCCCTAGGGCCAGGTCCCTGCCCAGCGTACAGCCTGGAGTGCTGCACCCTTGGAACCTGCAGGGGAGCTTTCCACCCATCTTCACAGCACTCCACTTAACCCAGATATTGACCTCGAGCATTTATGAGGGAGAGTTTTAAGTGAACCTCCCATTTCCAAGACACAAGACCTAAAAGCTGGTGTCAGGAATTGGCACCAAACCAGAAGCATTTCGATACCTGCCTGCAGCCAAACACTCTGTGATATCCAGAAGCCCACATTTATTGTAACCAGCATGAGGCAGCTGGAGGTTCGAGGGTGTGCACAGATGTTCAGTGGGGAATGTGGTTATTGCCTGAAAATCTACCGAGGAAAATGGAGGATTTTTCATCTTCTCCCTACATCCACATGAAAAGCACGCTTTGCCTCTCTGTGCAATCAAAGAGTAAAGCCAGCAGTGAGACCTGGCTTTATTTATGACCCAAATGCTTCATGTCTCAAACACAGTGCTCACTGTTTGTGTCCTGTAGGATGGTTTTTGATCAGTGTAATCAGTATTGTGCTCTACATATTTTAGGTCCATGAAATACACCATTTTCTTCTCTCCAAATCAGTACAGCAGAATGGTATCTTGTCACTAAGAACAAATGAGAGATTCTCTCAAGATAACAAGCCCACGAGTAATAGGTTAAACGTAGCTTTGGAAAGGTTACAGGGTTGAGTGTACTTTTGTGTAAGATCTTAATGTAAAAATCAGATTTAAATGTTCATGCAGTAACTTAAGGGAGATGTAAAAAAGACTCAGAGTCGGGACTGTACTTTCTGGCAAAGAAGAGAAAAGGAAGAGAAGTCCTTGGACACTTTGGATGTTCAATTTCAGAACCATTTCACAGGTACTCTCCAGCTGTGGGCTGTCTCTGGTGTGAGCTGGGCTATAGCTCTTCAATCCTGCAAACACCTGGAGGCGTTGGGCAAACACCTGTAATTCAGTGCTTCTGACTAAACTGACTTCTTCTGTTTGCCGTGTCAGTACTTCTTAACCCGCTTTGATCAGTCCTCTCTATCCCCCAGCCACTTTTGGGGTGTCAGGAGGTGTGGAGCAGAGTCTGTGCAGTGGAAGCTGCAGCCAGGAGAATTCCCGTGCATGTGCTGTGAGCTGTGTTTCTTTGGAACCTTCCCCAAAGCCAGGTCCTGGCCATGCCCTGCAGCTTCAGAGTTGTGCAAGTGACCCTGGCTGCTGGTTGAGGCCCAATCCCCGCTGCCTCCAGCCTCCCCAGGGCCATTCCCAGCACATCTGTCCCCTCTGTGCCTCCCAGAGAGGGAATGGCTCCAGGGGAAGTGCCCAGCTGCTGGTTAATCCCCGAAGGAATCGGCTGTGTGTCCCATCTGTACGAACTGCCAGCTCGGGAGTAGCAATATCAATAATATCCTTTTGAAACTCTTCTGTTTCCCTGGCTGTTCACAGGCAGCTGAAGAAGAGCCAGCCGTGCTCTGCTCAGAGCAGGTCTCTGTCCCAGAATTAGTATGCAGGGGGAATAAGGCTCCTTCTGTCCCACAAAAGCCCTCCCCAAGCACAGGAGTGACAGGGGTCATCACAGGCAAAGAAAAGACGAGATGTCAGTGTGACAGAGCCAGGCACTGGTGAAATCCTTCTCTCACTGGTTTCACTGCTTTTCCAGGGACATGAACCAAGGGAGCGGAGCCTCTTTCCAATGCAAGTAGCAGGATTTTCCCAAGGAGGACACGGTTACTCCAGCAACACAGGCAATCCCACAGCACTGCCAGCCACAGCAGTCAGGAAGGGTCGAGCCTTCCAACCTCCTGCCCCCTCTTTCTTTTCTCTACAACTCTATGTAGGCTGTGAGAGACTTTACTCTGAACACTGCTCAGCCAAATTTTAACTGTAAATCAATCCAAAATGGCAGAAGACATTTAATTATTCCTATTTTCCTCTTAATTGTTTTTTGCTGTTGCTAAAATACTCAGCAATAATAGAAAGCTTTGCAGCATTAACTAAAAGCTTTTAGGGGAAAACCACATCTCATTGTACTGCAGGAATAAAGGACCTGGTAATGCCTATGGAGCATCAAAGCTGAAACAAGATGCTGTTTTACTGCTAAACTGGGATGAAAAGAAAAAGAGTAAGAATGAATGTGTACCCAAGAAACACAACTGAGGACTGAGGTACTGCTGCTTCTGTCACTCTTGTCATGGAAGTTACAAATTCTTGTCTATCTTTGCTAATATTTAGACTGATATTGCTTGTTTCCCAGCTGATTTATCAGCACTGTTTCCTGATCACGTCTCTTCCTTTGCGGGTGCAGAGATTGTCTCCTCCGTGAGAGAAGGAGGGTACCTGGCAGCTCCATCATTTATAGAGTTGATTGGAAATTTTCCAACAGGAAGTGTTTGAGATTTCAATATGTTAACCAAATTTTGTGTGTGTGTATTTCATATTTTGAAGTGAAAAACATTTCCTGCCTTGCTTGAATTATATGTCCTTCTTTGGTTTTCCTTTTAATTTTCCAACAAAGTTTATATCTCCTAATACTTTCACCAGTAAAACTCCCACAGGCTTCAAGGCAGATAATCAGGTACAGTAGGATTAGGTCAGTCTAACATTAAAGCAGGTAATTTCTGTCAAAGGTTATAAAACTTTCCAAAAGTTACACCTATTTCTAATTTTTGTTCAGCGAATAGGAAATGAATCTGAATATTAAAGGAGAATTGTGAAACTGGGAAGTGTGTCCCTTCACCTCCAGTTTAGTTATGTACATTCTTTTTTCTAGTTTTACAATTCCATTTTGAAATTCTGGCAGTGAATTTCCTCTCAGTAATTCAAAGACCATTCTTTCCATAGGAGAACAGTTAAGAGAAAATCCTAGAAAATGTAGATAAAAACTCTTTAATCTGACAACTGCAGTTCATAAGGTGTTACTATTTAAAGAGTTTGCAGGATTTCAAACATCTCCTAACAAAAGGATGGAGGCACTGCTTGCCATAGCTGAAGACTTTCTGTGGTTGCCATTAGAAACTCAGGCAAGCTGGGAGCCTGCACAGTCTGTGCAGCTCAAGGATGGATTGCTGGGTCTGCTTTGTTCTCCCTTTGTCAGCTGTGCACAGAAATGCCTGAGCAAGTGACAGGGGGACAGGGGGCAGGTCTCAAAAGAGCTGCTGCTTATTCCCTAAGTTTGGTTGCTGCTGGTTTTTTTGGTGTGGTTTTTTGGGTTTTTTTTTTAAGGAATGAACATTCTGCCCATATAGAAATTAAAAAAAAAAAAAAAAGGAGAACCCCAATGTTTTTTATTTGTTTCCTTATTGGTAGATAGTAATTTCTGGGTGTGGTACATCACTGCCACCATTTGCAGTGGGAGAAGGAGAGTCACCTGCTCTCAGCTCCTCTCAGGCTGTGGCTCCCCAGCCCTGTGGTGTCCCTAGGCTTGGCCAGCTCTGCCCTTCCCAGCAGGTTCCAGGTACCCAGTGCTGACTGGACATCCTGGGCACTCCACAGGCCCCTCAGACTCTACAGACGGGGCAGCTGCTGTGAACAGAGGCTGAGCTGTTTCAAACCTGACTCTCAGGTGAGATACATGAGCCCCAGGGAATGGCTTACCTTGATTGCATGGCTCACCTCAGTTCTAGTTGACAAGGTAGAGATCAGTCAAAGGTTCCTAGCAGTCTTTCCCAACCTAACTGGTCTTGTGATTCTGTAATTGGGGTGATTTTAGAAATGCTGAACCTGATTTAATTTCAAACAACTGATTAACGTGCAGTTATGTGCCAGATTTCCCCTTTGCTGCATTGAAATGCTGGAATTTTGTGAATGCCATAGCAACAGAATCAGAAAGTGAGGAAATCTGGAATGCGAGGCAGGGAAGCTTGTGTCTGTTTTTCTCTAATGAGCTGAAGCTCTGAAGTGTGCCTTTCCCCCTTAAATTCCAGTTTCCCATTTGTACTCCCCACAGCCAGACTCCACGCCTCACTTGGCTGCAGTCCTTCAGTGGAAACTATGCATGGATGCGTGCAGAGCCTGGGCCTGCCAAGGGCTGGGGGACTTTGATTACTCACTTCAACAGGCCCGGGGTTTGGGCTGCATTAGGCCTAATTGGACCTAAATAACCACGAGTTTGACCGAATTCCCTGATCTGCTTAGCGAGAGGCCTCTCTCACATTTCCCCGTCCCCCTGCTCCTTTCCTAAACATTTTGAAAAATTGGCACTTCTGAGCTGTTTCAAACCTGACAAGTGTTCCTTGTGTTCTCCAAGTGTTCTCCAAAAGTGTTCCTAATTCAACTCTGATCCTACTAATTAGCTCAAATACATTTTAATTAGTGGGATTTATTCTGCTGTTGGAGGTGCCAAAATTCAACTCTATGGTTTCTCTAAGCTCAGTTTCTTGAGTTGTCTCCTTTCCAGTCAGAGCCAAGCTCTAATTTTCTAGCAGTCACTTCAGTGTTCTTCTCATTTGGAAACAATTTCTGTCATATTATCTAAGTCCTTTTTTCATTCTTCACCTTACTGTGACTTATTTCCTGCCCTACCACGCAGAACTGAGTTGAAATTCTAGACCTGATAGGTGCAGTGCTGAGGAGGACAAAAGGAGAGGGGTGTGTAAATGAGGATATTGCAGACGAGAAAGGCCCTTCAGCTGGAACAGCAGCAGGTCAGGAGCAGTGAGAGCCTGAGAATCCATACAGCAGTTCTAACAAGATGGAAAAGAGAGAGGAGAGGGGGGTAGAGACACTCGCTGAGCCAAAAACAGATTCCCAAAAGAAAGGAACTCTGGTTTCAAAAGGAAGGGGAAAAAGGGGTGGATAGAGCAAGTTCTGCTTTGCCAAGGCCTCTGATGCAGCAGCATGGCCAGTGCACTCTGCCTGTGCAGCAAATCTGGCTGAGACCATTCATTTTATCAGTGAAACAAGTCCCCACAGACACAACAATTTTATTGCTTTTTAGTTGGTTTCAAAATTAGTCACGGACTGATTTCATTCCTTAAATCAAACTGAAGGTGATCAAGACCTCGCAAAAGGCTTTCTTCCAGAGAGGCACGGCTGGACCCAAAATAAGCAGAAGCCTTGCCCAGCATCACTACCATGGAGAATAAACTGGTTTATAAATGTTAATAAAGAGTTTAAATGCTTTTCAAGTTACTCTGACAAAACTTGGCACGAGAGCCATGCAGAATGATTTCTTCCAGCAGATCAGCTGGCCGGCGCAGGCCTGACACAGGGCAGAGGCTGGGCAGGGTCCTTCCACATACTTTACCTAGTTGGGAAGAGCTGGAACAGGCAAGAGCCTCTCTCAGAGCACGAGGACACACTGCTCCGAGCTCCACTGGCTTTGCAAAGGCCTTACAAGTACCTGCACCGCGTCGGGAACGCGGCACCGCCGTGGTGGCCACGGGAACCAAAGAGGAGCTGCCCCAACCGGCCGGCACAGCAGCTCCCGTGTGTGCAGGATGCCCCAGGCTGAGCAGCACCAGCAGCACCACTGGCTGGCCCCAGCAGGGCTGGCTGTGTTCTCTGGGGAGCTGAGAAAATCCTCTGGAAGGGCTGAACCCCCACAGTGCCTCCACAGCACAGGGACACGTCTCTGTGGCCTTCTGGGTGATGAGAAGGAGCCTGTGGATTGTGATTCCTGTTACAGCACTGCTCATATTTGTACATGGTCTTACTGTGCTTTGCATTTCATTTTTACAGGCTGCTATTATCTATTTTGTATGGAGGGTTTTTAAATGTTGAATTATGCTCCTCTGGGGTATAGAAGACAAAAGGTAGGAGTGGATTAAGATACCAGGCACACAGCAAGAACATTTCTTTCCCAGAAAATGTTGCCTGGCTTCTTCCTAGCAAGTTCTGTGCTGTTAAATACCTCCGGATTCATCTGTGGTGTCAAAGTGCTTTTGTTTCATTTACAGCTTTACTCAGTTTCTCAGGCGATGAAAGGGAAATAAAGTGACTGAAAATGTTTTCCATGCAGTCTGAAAGCAAGAGAAACCTTTTGTTACATTGCTTGGAAACCCCAAAAAGAGAACTGCAAGGAGCAGTTTGCCTGTGAGACTCAGTGCTTCCTGTTCTTCTTGTTTCTGCATGTTCTTCCTCTCGTAAGAATTTAGACAAATAAGAAGAGGGATACTCAGCCACTGGCATGCTCTGCCCCGGGGTGCAGAATTCAGCTGGCACTGCCCAGGCCCCGTTCAGCACCTCCCCGCGCAGTGTCAGTGCAGCCACGGATAACATTCCTTGGGAATGCTGTGATGCACTTTATGATCCCGTGTTTTTCAGTGATAAAAGCCAGACACTGGAAGGAAATAGAAAACACATTTTTCCCACTAAGACAGAAGAGAAGAACATGTGTTACCAGCCAGTTTGCTCAGCTCAATACCTACTTGCTCTGTATCACAATTAATAAATTCTTCAAGTAGCAAAATAATCAAAGTACATGATTTAATCATCTCACTGTGAGTTAGATGGGCTCTTTGAACAGAGCAATTATTTTAAGCTCAGAGATGTTAAAAATTAGACAGAATTGCTTTCATGGGGTGAACTTTCATGTGCAGAGGGAAGAGAATATTCATTTTTATCAAACAAATTTTTTTCCATCCAGATATTTCTATGGATTTCCCTGAGTGCAGTTTTGCATGTACCTTGTGGACTCCGGTGACTTGGCAACAACTGCACAATAAAGCTCCCAGAAAGGAATTTGGTCTGACAGTGCAGCCTGAGCCTGGCACAACCCACACCTCTCCAGTTGTGCAATGAAGGATTCTTAATGTCCCAGCTCCTTTGGAAATGTTCCCAAAGGAGTTTGCTGATTTAGAATTAGTTTTTAAGCTAATGCCAAATATAAGTTTAAATCAGTATACAATAAAAATCAAGTTCCTTGTGCCCAGCTGGGATGTGAGGGGAATCCTGCAGCAGCTTCAGCACTGACCTTAGGCCATTGAGGGAAACATCACCCCCCAGAAACAGTGGAACAGCTTTTTCTTGTAGCTTCATTTATTTAGTGGGATAAAAATAAATAGTTTCTTAGACGAACTAACAATCTGAAGAAAAAAACACTAATTAAATGGGGTGTTTTCAGATCCTAAAGCCATGCATATGCCTTAATGAAACAGGCACACAACCCTTCAACTTGTACCCCGATCCTCTTTACTTTGCTGTTGATGTTTAACTTGATTTCTATCCATGGTAACATTCACTGCATCACCTCAGGGGAGGACGAAACTGAGTCTGGAACAGCCATTTTTTGCATTGCTGGAAGCCCTCAGCCCCAAAACATCACAAGAACTGGAAATACTCAGGTTCTGTCTTCAGGCAGAAACACCGGTCCCTGCTGTGCATCTTAACCACTGCCCGGTGTCCCCAGTGCCGCAGGCCCCAGCACAGCACCCGGCTCCCTCCCAGGGCAGAACCCACCCTCTCCAAGGGCAGAACCCACCCTCTCCAAGGACAGAATCCAGCTGCTCTGAGGGCAGAATCCAGCCTCTCCGAGGGCAGAACCCACCCTCTCCAAGGGCAGAACCCACCCTCTCCAAGGACAGAATCCAGACTCTCCAAGGGCAGAATCCAACTGCTCTGAGGGAGGCTCCTCAATCATTTTAACAGGTTTTGCCTGGAGCACAGGATGCAACAGTCTGCTGGGTGTCCAGCTACAGCCAGCCAGGGACTGAGAGTTCAAAAAACCATTCCCAAAGCTCCTGAGAATTCCAAAGGAATTATTTAAGGCGGAAGCAAGAGACATTAGAAAGGACAGCCAGCTGCAGATGCTCTTATCCTTGTGAGTGAAAACCTAGGAATACTTGAAATACTCCAGATAGTTATGACTGGGCAGCAAACACCATAGCAAAGATCTCTTTGTTTTAAGTAAATCATTAACACAGCAGCCCAATCTCAGTGATAAAAACCACACTGATATTCTTGGACTAAACTCCCTCACTGTAACTGTCCATCCAAAAGTAAAGCTGCAAAAACTGAGACGCTTCCAATAGGGGGGAAAAACACATAAAGAACAAGCTCCTGGGACACAAAGTTTGGAAAGCTGATCTTTGAAACACAGGAGGTTTACTAGAAGTATGTTGTATTACAGCAAAGGAGGTCTGCTCTAAAATTTCAGTGCAAAAATAGCCTTTCTTATGGAGTCCTACTCTGAGTGAATACATAATATTAATATAATGTAATTAGAAACCTTTCTTTGTCCTTTTCACAGTCAAATTCTAATTCTTAATTACCCAACTGATTTAATCCATGGTTATGTTTTCAGAAAGAAAAGTGTGTTTTAACAACAGTCCATACCTGGTTTCATAAACTCCTTGCATTATTGCACCTGGAGGGATTTAGGTACCAATATATTTGGCATTATTTACACTGCTCCTATTTTGAACCAAACAGGTTTGTAGAGGAAAAGAAAACTAATAAAAATAAGTGTTTCTAAGTTGTCCTGTCTTTTATGTCACCACATACACAGGTCAAACACAGCAGGGAAATAAGCTATGAAGGATCTGTATGGAAGGATCCGAGAGACCCTTCAGGGCTACAAGAGCATTGGAAAGTCCCCTGCAGAATGAGGGAGTCCCAGAGGGAAGCAAGGCTGGAAGGGGAGCTCTGGCTCTGTGCCCACTCAGCTCTCCATTCCTTTGGAACAGCAGTGCCAGGCCTGGTGCTGAGCAAGGGGAACTTAACGCAGGTTCTTTTCTTCTTTTGGCTCATGTATTTCGTTAGTCTCGTACCTGTGTGTGCTCATATACTCCCATAAGCCTTCATTAAAAAATGAATCCCTCTGTGTCAGGTTCTTTTTCCCAGCCCTGCCCTCTGCCCAGCTGAGCTGCCTGCTGGGGGTTTCCCAGAGCAGCAGCTCATGGACAGCCCGTGGCTGTTGGGGAAACACGAGTGTTCACAGCTGACCTGTCACTGACAAAGAGTCGGGGGTCCCTTTACCCTGGGACTGTTCTCCATTGTCCCACTCCCTCCCAAAGGGGACAGATATTTCTCTCATATATGCAAAGGCAGGACAGGCAAATAATGAATCCCAAAGTGGGTTGTTCCTTCAGAAGCTCCCAGTAACCAGAGGTGATGCCAGGATGGCTGTTCCCAAAACGCACCGAGCTTTGTGCAGGGCTGCAGCACAGGACAGCAAATGGAAAGCAGCCACTGCTCACACATAAAAGCTCCTGTCAGGGCAAAAGAAAAGCTCAGCATGGTTTTAGTTCTGTATTTAAAAAATACAGTAGGGAAAGCTCTTCACAAAGCTAAACAGAGGCAGCTGAGCTGGCAGCTACACCAGCCCCACATCAACAAGCTCGGAACAGGCCCGTTCCAAATCCATTAGGAGAAAGATTGCAAGATATTATTTTTAAAAGATCAGTTTCTCCACCAGGCCATGCACCATCATTTCACTCACACATACTTCACATTTTGTCCATTCCCATTCTCTGTGGAGAAGTGAAAAGACTGTTCTGAGAAACCAAAATGGAACAGAATAGATTTAAATGTGCCTTTGTGATAAACACTATTAAAGACTATTCACTTAATAAAGAGTAAATTATAAAAGGAGTCCTTTTAAAAAAATAGTCACATGTAGGGATAATCACTATGATTCTTAAACAACTTAGGAATTATTTCATACATTTCAATACCTATTAAGGGTAAGACAGAGAGCAGAAGTGTCCTTCCTTGAAGATTCATTTATTTTATAAGTCACTTCTAAACAGACACTGTGTCTTACAGGGAAATGGATGAGATGGAACAAAATATGACTGGAAAGAGAATGTCCAAGACATGGAAAAACAAGTGAAGAACAGGCAGTTCCAACTTCTGTATTCACAGGCCAAACCCCAGTCAGTGAAAATGAACAGATGACTTAATCACTTTAGTAAATAAGGGCTCTGTTTGGATGTCCCCAGTTTGAGAGAAAGTTCCTATTAGGCTCCTTGCTTTACCCCCTGCCCTGGGTGCTGCAGTGCAGGGCTCTGCAGGGCAGCAGGACGAGCTCCAGCAGCAGCTGCAGGGCACCAGCACTGTCCATCCCCTCCCCAGCACTGTCCATCCCCTCCTGAGCACTGTCCATCCCCTCCCCAGCACTGTCCATCCCCTCCTGAGCACTGTCCATCCCCTCCCGAGCGCTGTCCATCTCCTCCCCAGCACTGTCCATCCCCTCCCCAGC
>VWZW01003578.1:133464-223777 GCA_013397115.1 Edolisoma coerulescens | reverse complement strand
CTCCTGAGCACTGTCCATCCCCTCCCCAGCACTGTCCATCCCCTCCCCAGCCCTGTCCTTCCTCTCCTGAGCACTGTCCATCCCCTCCCCAGCACTGTCCTTCCTCTCCTGAGCACGGTCCATCCCCTCCCCAGGGCAGACGGGGCCCTTTGTTGGGTGCAGGTGGCCCCGTGGTGGCCCAGGCCACGGAGCACCATCCCCAGGCTACAGGAGGTGCTGTTCGTGCATCTACCAAATCCAAGTTGCATGTGGAACAAGTCTGAGTCTCATCCAGGGCCTGAGCCAGAGGACCAGACTTCTCTGGAACCATTGAGACACCAGTGTCCCCTCCCCTCCCCTCCCCTCCCTCCTGCAGGGGCCGGGGGCTCCCGGTGTGCCAGCAGAGGTGAGCGTGTGCCCCTCTGTGTGCCACTCCCGCAGTGAGTGGCTGTGAGGGACCTCAGCCAGCAGCGCTGAGCACCGGGCAGGGGTGGGCAAGTCTCAGCCCCTGGGGGCCCCTCAGGGAGCTGCTCTGTTCTGTGACCACGGGGATGGACAGAGCACAGCAGCATGTGGGCTGGAGCGCCCAGCAGCTCCCTCAGCTCATGGAAACGTTATCAGGTGCTGGGAGGTTTATGGAGCTACATCAGAAATCCCACTGGAGTTGCTTCAGCGAATGGCTTCACCACCGCCCTTTCCTTGCTAGCAAGGAAAAAGGGAAACTGTTCTTTCCTTCTTTGCCTTGCTCCAGGACACTCTGGCTTGCCCAGTGCCCAGCCAGCAGCACCCATCCCTGCTCAGCACCCGAGCTGTCAGTGCCAAACCACCCACGGGGCGGATTTGTGTGCAAGGAATGACAGGCTGACAGTGCCTGGGCTGCTCACAGCCTGCTGTGCAGGAACAGACACTGGTGTCTGGGACACCAGAATCCAAGGCCTATTAATCCTTTATTTCTTCTGCAGTCAAATTCTGTGGAAGATAAAGGGCTGAAGTTGTTCATGACTTACATTCCTAGACTGATAAGCTTGTTTCCAACCAACCTTTACAAGTCTCCAGATGAAACTGTAGTGTGACTAAAACTTCGAAGGTGGAAAAAGTGTGAAAGTGTTTGACCTTGGTCATTGGTTCCCCTAGTAGCAACAGAAGAATTACATTCAATCTTTTTTTCACCTTTCTACAATACATTTCAAAAAAGAGCCTTGCAGCAGGAGAAATGTGAAAAGCAAATGGAGAAAGTTGGATTTCCCTGTCCTTGAGGAGATAAAATTCAGCAAAGCCAAAGTGACCCTGGTTAAACTACTGGATAATAAATTGATAAGCCTTTCTCCCTAGCCTCTCTGGAAACTTAAGACTCATTCCTAACAGCATTTTTCATTTGTTTTCAAAAGCTGCCCAAGCTGAATTCACTGAGGTTTTTCTGCATCTGACTGATCTCACCTGGAGATAGATGATAAATAAGAGAGAGTCCATCAAAGAGTCCAAAACCCACATTCCTAGTCAGGCTAAATTACTGCTGACCCAATCCCACTTCAGTTCTGCCCACATGAAACAGAGCTGCAGCAAAGACACCCAGTGCGATAATTGCTATTAGACATTAATTATTAGCTATTTTCATTTTGCAGTGTTTGCAGGGACAAGCATTCACCCAACCAGCAATTAAATCACTTGCAAAACCCCAGTTCATAAGAGATAAACCAGTTTAAACATATCCCACAAGCAACATGTGTACGATTTGCAAAGACGTCGACTGACCCTGAGCTCCAGACACTGTTTTTTCTCACATTGCTTTTGACTCCTGCGATGCCTCGTGCACACTGTCCTTATCTGTTCCAGCCCTCCATCCTGCATTCCTGCTCCATATTCCCGAGGCTGATGCCTACCACTGCACAGACAGGGAAGGACAGGGTTTTCCTGGTTTCCCCTTTGCCTCCCCAGCAATCAGCACCATCCACGGCAGTTCTGGTGCCGTTCCCTTCTGGAAAGCCATCCACAGGCAAACCCCTGCACTAACCGGCTGTGCCCCAGATTCCTGCCTCCAGCAGAACCCTGTGTCTGGCCTGGGACCTTCCTGCCCCCTCCCTTCCCCGAGGCTGCTGCGAGAGCTTTCAGCACAAGTGCTGTTCAGCGACAGTTCTTACAGACCAGGGTGCCTTTGGTACAAGAACTTAAGGAGCAAACCCATGAAAGGCAGTTTGGATGAATCACTGGAGAGCAGTACCCTGAGATTTACATTTCAGACTCCACTTAAGGCACAATTCCTCTGGTATTCACTGCCATATTTCAGCTGTGATGAACACATGTGGCATTAATAAGAAACACAACAGACTGTAACAAGAGTCCCACTGCTGTCAATGCAGCTCAGGAGAGTAAATAGAAAACAGTTATTTGTAGAAACACTAAATCATAACAAGAGCATTCAAGAGCCTGTGACAGAGAAAGCTGCACAGTTTATTACTGGACTTGGAGTTTATATGAACCCTCAGGCAAAGATAAATAAACCTCCTGGCTGGGAGCTGGGGGTGTGGATCAGCCTGCACGATCCGTGTGTCTGGGAGGTTGGGAGAGCGCTGGGGAAGCCGTGGGCTGATGCTGGGGCCAGCATGGGCCCAGCATGAACCTGAGCTCCTGGGCAGGCTCCAGCTTGTGAAGGACACCACACAGATAACATATCGCACATCCTTTGTTTTATCAAAAAGCACCAAACCAGCCCTTTGATAGGAACTGGACCCACAAGAGCAGCAGCAGAATTTCAGAGCAGGAGTGAGCTTGAGGGAAGGCTCAGAGATGTGGCTGTAAGGAGAACAGAGGAGCTGCCGTCCATAAAGAGGCATGGATGTACACATTGGAACCGACATACTTGTTCCGAATTTGCAGTACTGATCAAAGGGTTGGCATGGAAAAACATCCCAGAATTTCTTCTCCCCTGTAAATTAGCAAGCTTCCCTCATTCAGTTGTACTTGATTGTTTGTGGGAAATGCCCTTTATAGCAAATAGGAAGAACACTGAATAAAATTGTCAGAATAACACTGTCTGTCATCTCTTGCCTTCCCCAAGGCTGTCAAAATGAAAGTGTTTAGCATATATAGATCACTGGAGCATATTAAAACTGTGAATTTTGGTTTATCTACAGACTATCTCTTTAAAGAGGCAGCTAAGAGCCCCTGCACTTTGAATAAAGCCTCCAGGAGCATATTGAAACAAATCTCTACACCACCCTTTGGAATTCAATCTGTTCCAAGTCAGGTCGCAAAAGAACCTTATTTTCCTTGTGCCTAGAGAGAGTTCAGCACAGGGCCAAACGAGAAATGGTTAGAAATGTTAAAAAGGGAGAGGAAATTTTAAAAAAAAGGAAAAAAAAATCTCAGGAGAGCAGATCCTAGAAATACTGAAGTTTAAAGCCTGAGAACTGGCAGGCATCCAAGTAACATAGTGGAGAGACAGTGGGGATTGCAAGGAATTGGCAGGCAGACAGCATGGGAGATGCCAAATGAGAGCTCACAAAGAGTGAAATGAGTCAGAACCTAGAGAAGGAGATGTGAGAAAGAAAACTCAGCACAAGGGAGAAGGAGGGAAAGGAGACACGATCCAGGACTTGCAGCTTCAAAATGTTGGACAGAAATAACTGAAAAATCCCAGTTCTCCAGATTCAGTCTGGGTTGTGGCAGAGAAAAGCAACAGCCCGGGGTGATGGGGCACACAGAGAAAGTCCAGAGAAGGCAATGGAATCAAAGTCCAGAATCTCTCCTGGGCAGGGGAGGCGCAAGTTTCTGTGACCACTTCTCTCCTTATCTCCAGGCTTCGCTATGCAAAGCGGGGCAGGGCTGCAGCGATGCTGCTGGAGGGAGGGAGGAGCAGATTTAACAGGAATGCATTCCTTTGGAAATTCTGTTGGCTCCATTGGAGATTTCAGAAAAACCTGCAAGTTTAGACTCCATATGAAAGTTGTGCTGTACATGACTCTCAGCCAGTCACGGCTTTATTTCTGTCTCTACCTTCTTGCCACGGTTAAGGAACAGAGCCTTGCCTGCTAAGAAAAGGCAGAGTCCTTGTTTCAAGAGAGATTTAAATAGAAAAGAAAGTGCCACTTGCTTTGCGATCTCTGCAGCATCTGCTCTTCAGCTGTGACCTGGGCACACAGGTAGCACATGGGTGCTCTGTGTTGTGGCTCACCCGAAATCTTGAGCAACTTCCAGTGCGCTCACCTTCCCTCTTTAGGCTCTGACGTCCGGTGCCTTGTAACCTGAAGTCACTAGACAAGGATACATGCTGAATCTTTACCCTGAAATAATTAGTGCAATCCCTTTATTATTCGTGCTCACTAATTTCGATTACACAGGTAGCACAGGTGGCTGTAGTCAGATCCAGCAGCTCTGCCCACGGAGGCACACGCACACATCCAACACAAACCACTACCTTCTCCCTTCACACCCATTTTCCCTTTTGACACAAAGGTGGTGTTTTACCATCAACATCTTCCATACAAGTGCGCTTGAATCACTCTCTAAGCAGCAATTGGGGTAGATAAGAGTGGGTGGGTGGGTGGGTGTGGAGGAGGCAGGTGGGCTGCTCTGGGCTCCCAAAGCTTGCTGAGCTCACAGCTCAGTGTGACAGAGAAGAAAAGCCAGACCCGGTGGGTGGGTGTCAGACTGCTCAGACTTGTCAGAGATAAGGCCTTAACACCTGGGAGCTGCTGAGGATGAGGAGCACCCGAGCAGCGAGCTCTGCCCCAGCCCTGCCTGTGCACAGGGGAGCACACACGGGTTTCAGTGGCACATTTACCCCAGCCGCAGGGCACTCAGGCTAGCAGTGCTGGCATCCAAAACCTTGGGATACCAGGACATGTGCAAACACAGCGAGCACTTGCTGTCCCCTTTCTCCAGGTGGAACACCAGCTCTTGCCTTTGTGCCAACCTGAGCACACCTGGAGGTGCACACTCAGAGCATCCCTCGAGGCAGGAAACCCAAAGCTGTTACAGAATAGCCACTAGCTGCTATGTGTGCTGCTGTTCCCATTTCATACATCACATAATGAATTTGCCGTACAAAAACCATGAGAAGAAAGGAATTTTTTGAAGAACATTTTTATAATTCATTTAGGTATTTCAGGGAAAAAAACTCCCATTCTTTTGTGACTTTTTTTTTTTTTTAATATGAAGTGATTTAGAATTTTTACAGTGTTTTAGAACACTTCAGATTGTAGCAAGCTGTCCACAGGGCTTTTGTAAATTGTAAACCAATTTCATACATCTTATATTCACTGTACAAAACAACGAGCCCAAAGGTAACTCACCATTTGGCCACATCCTGGGAGCTAAAACAGAGAGGGGCACACTGGTGTCCTGTTTGTAACTGGGGCTTCCTGAACCTCTCCAGGTTTAAAACTGGTCAAGAGAGGGATTCCCCCGCCCCAGTTTCTGGCAGGGTCCAGAATCGCTTCTCCAGCTGCGTAGTTTTGTTAAGAACTACACAGAGCAGTATCGTGGAACTTGCCCAAAACCCAAACCAAAGTGACTGTGCCATACAGCAGGCTGGTGAGCTGGGATGGATTTGGGACATGAGCACCAAACACCTCAGGGGGAGCAAAGCACAGGGCCCTCCAAATCACAGTCACAACTTTAGGAAAGGCAAAGCCTCTGGGATTTTTATTGCTTTTGGTGAAAATTAAATAAAGGCAGTAAAGCTCTTAAAAGAACAGAAAGCTCATGGCAGAGTGTGGCCTCACATGTTTATCCCATGTCTCCAGAAGTACTCGGAGTATTTACCATGTGGAAAAGCAAGCCAATCAGCTATTTTTAGGCTCACTTGATTCAACACATATGGACTGAATTCTGTTAGAAATAACGACCTTCTGATGTAGTTATTGCAAGTGCCACTAGACAGAGCTGTTCATCTGATTTCTAACCTCAGAAATATTTATGAGCCCAGTGATGTGCTAGAAATCCAGGAGGAGTGTGTATTACAGACTCCTTCAGAACAGTGGCACATGCCTGTAACAACTGCCTGGCATGTGCAGCTGGGGTGTAGCTTTGGCACACACTATAAATAATCTCCTCACTGGAGCTGAGAGCTGCATCTGCCCCTTATGAATTCTCTGGTCACTCACCAAGAGCGAGTGATAAAGAGATGACAGATGAAAAAAAAAAATCTGTTTTTTATTGGTTAAGCTACAGTGTATGTGGTGAACTTGAAAATGAAGAATACACCTGGAGATCTAAAAGTGCTGTGACAAGTCCCTGACTGTGGAGTTACTGTCAAAGACTTTTTACCAAAATTTGGGAAAGGCTCAAACAACGGTACCTTTGGAAAACAGAGAAGTTTTCATTCCAGGTAGGGAACATGCATTCAGACAGTCCTTAAGGGAGTGCCAGTGGACTGGACTCAATGATTAGAACAATGCAGGTTGCTCAAACCCAATATTGCAGTTAATCACTAGGTAATGCCTGACTGTGGCTGGTGCAGGATTGCCCAGTCCCTCCCACCAGGTAATGCAGAAATCACCCAGGAACTTAAACGCTTGGAGCTGTGCCGGTTGATAGCATCTAATTATCTGCTCTTTTCTCATCAATTTAAGGTAAACCACATTTTCTTTAAAGAAACGCAAGCCGTCATTTTGGGAGGAAGCAAAGAGAGATCAGAGTTAGCACTGGTTCTCCCGGGCTTACGCCCTGATTTGCATCACAGGCAACCCGAAGCAGGAATTTCTGGAATTTCTGCAGCTGTAGCTGCAGCCTTGATTTCCCCTTGCGATTGGAGCTGAGCAGCTGTGCAGCCACAGCCGGCTCCAGGCCATGCGCACAGAGCAGGGCTGGGAGCATTCCCAAAGGTGTCGGTTCATGTCCCTGCTGCTCCCGGGTGTGGCGTTCAGGTGGGGTTTCCGTGCCAGGCTCAGGGAATGCTGAGACCGGTCACAGCCTCTGCCGGGCAGGGACCCTCTGTGGATGTGCAAAGGCCGCAACAGGGCTGAACCAGCCCACACATCACACCTCAGGACCTCAGTTAATGTCTTTGTTACTTAAGAACATGCCTGTGGCTCTTTTTTCTCCCTTACTCAGCTAACTCCGACTGTCGCAGTTCCGTTCTGTCAGCCTTGCCCTGGTCCGGCACTGGCGTTTCCCGCAGTGAGCTGCTCCCCCCCAGTCACCCTCCCGTCACACTACATCCCGCTCAGCAATAACTAGAGGTGAGATAAAAGCCCCCAGGCTGACCCGGGGCTCCGTGCCCTCCTGCACGATACCGCAGGCGGTGGATGCAGGGCTCGGTTTTGCTCTGTCGGCGTTACCGCTGCCCCAGAGCCCGGCCGTGCCCAGCCCGGCGCTTCGGAGGGAGGAGCGCGGCTGGAGCAGGCGGCAGCTCCTGCTCTCTGCCCGCTGGGACAGCACGGCTGAGCTCCACCTGCTGCCCTGGGCAAAGTGCAGGGGCACGGCCCAGACACTAGCACATTAAACCGGGGTCATTTAGTAGTTGCAATTTCCAGTACTAATTATTGCTTTAAAGCTTCTGAACTCAGTGGCATTTCTTGCACCTATGGCCTCCTCACTTCTTGCTGAATTTTGAAAGAATTAAGGGGTTGGTCATATCCACGTGGAGATTAGAAAAAGGAAACTATGATCCCTTTGTCAGATCCTCTGATGATCTCTGGACATTGGCAAAGGATCAGTCCGGTTTTGTAGATGTGTAAGGCAGAAAGAAGCCGGAGGTTGGAGGGTGGCACCCTGGCGAGGTCAGTAGTGCTTTGGGAACACTCACTCGCTTTGGCCAAAGGGCCTGGAGGTCGCTCACCCTCAGGTCAGACCATGACCCATCTCTCTGCAGAGCCGGCCCGAGATGAGCCGAGTTAAACCACAGCTCAGTGTCACAGCTACTCGTTTCCGTGACCGTTCTTGGTAAAGGGAAATTTTCCGTGGATCTGTTTCTCAATCCCACCACGAAGTGGCACTGCAGCAATTGCCATCCCTTCCCGAGGAAGAACTGGTGACACTTCCTTGCACTTGCGTGAGCCATTTGGACGGGAGTTTTCCTGTCTCATTTCCATGGCAAAAACCTCTTGCATAATTTCTGCTTAGTCCTTCTCCCAGCTTCTGGCTAAACTGAACTAACAGAAAGCAAAATGATCTGTTTGCTTTAGCAGAAACACAAAGTAGCAGAGACACCAGTTGAAGGGAAACACAGCTCAGAACAGAGGGAATCCTTCAAAATCTCAAGCACTTTCTTCCTCTGAAGACTGAATGGTTTGGGCCCACTGAAACTCTTGAAAAGATCTCCATTAATGTTAGTGTCAGATAAAGCTGTATATAATGATATATATTTTATTTCTATAATGATACCTTTGTTCTCATTCCTCTCCAGTTTCAAGGCTATAATCGAGCTGTCTGCTGGCCAGCAGTCCCAGGTTTATGGCAGTTTGGAGCCAATGGTACATCCCTGGGGAATTTGCAGCTATCGTCACAGAGGCCAGCTCCCCGCCTGCATGCAGACATGCTGTGTTGCCACAGCAAGGATTATCTTTTTGGCTTGGCTCACACTGCTGCCTTCCTTACTATGGATAGCTGGAGATAGAGCTGGCTCTAGCAGTCCTGCCCGGGCAGCTGGCAAACCTTTCCTTCCAGCCTGCAGTTCCCGTCTCCCTTTCATCGCAGGACTGGTTGGGGATGATTTGTTGCCACTGAAATGCTGCTGCTCTCAGCAGCTGCCAGCCCTGTCTGGCAGCTGGAGCCAGCTCTCCTCGCGGTGTGGTGCCATCAGGGCTTGGCCTGGGGACCCCAGCCAGGCAAAGTCGTGCTCCCAGACCTAATCCCTCTGCAGTCACCAGAAAATACCCCCCGACTCGGGGGGGGAAAGCCGTGGAGTGAGAGCTAAAGGAACTAACAAGGGAATGGAGAAAAGGGACGGAGAGGGGAAGCCAGACCCTCATGGGAAACTCTTACTACTGGAAATGGTCTAAAATTAGTGTGAGACTGAGAGAATGAAGGAAACAACAGAGCTCATCAACACAGTGCCACAGATTTCATGCTACATCACATTCTTCTAATGTGTCAGCTTGCTCTGAACAATATGAGCTCATCTTTGAATTCATCTGGGGCGCAGCACATCAAAATGGCCCAAGTGTTTGAGAGAGAAGATGCCTTGTGTGGGCTCACCCTCCCACGCTACAATTGGAATATAGAGACACAAATGGAGCCATCTCGGTATGAATGAGTCCTAAGCTGGAAACCAAAAAGGCCAATAAGCAGAAAAGGGAGAGAGGGAAGCAGACTGTTATTTCTGAGGTCTCTCAGGCAAGAGTGAAGCACTGTGTTGCACCTATTTCATTCTGTCAGACACCCCTGTGACATGGACATCACTGCGCTACAGACAAATCAAGTAATTGATGAGCCAAATAGGTCTGTTCCTTGGCAGGTGTTTTTCCATCCTGGGTTTTTGTGTGAAATTCAGGGTCTGTGGAGCCAAGCAAACCTTAAACCTTCTGCTCTTCACCAACCTGCCTCCTTCCACACCGGCCTTCTTTTGGTTAGAGAAGTGGGGAGGGAACTGTGGCTCCTGGGGGCCTTCCCTCAGCAGCCAGCACATGCTGACTTTTGGAATGTCTCATTTGTAACTACCAACGTTTGCCTCCCAAACAGGGAAGATATTCCATGGTTCTACGGCTCTATGTCCTCTGAAATTCTTGCAGTTGGAAGTGCAATAAAATGCCAAGAGCTTCAGCAACTGAGTGGGATCACCTGGTGCTGGGGAAGGGGAGCTGGGAATAGCAGCCATGGGAACCAGCAGCTGGTTCTGGCATGACCTGCCCAAGGCTGGGTGTCCTGAGGGACAAGCACAGGAAGAGATGATTTCTGTTCCACCTTCTCTTGCCAACCTGGAGATTAGCTCTTTAAAACTTAACTCAGGCTGTCTCAGATCCATCTGGAATGGGCTGTGTCACCTCTTGGTGACAGAAGGAATGTGGGACCAGACATTGAACGGACCAGGGAAGAGGTGCCAGAGCAAACACACATCAGTGAACAATCCCTGTGCCCCAGTGCCACATGCTCAGAGGCTGGGACACTGGAATGGCTCAAGGCCCAACACACTGCATTCATGAGGCTTTTTGGTGGTGCTGTAAAGAACAAGGGATGTTGGGGTCCTTCTCTTGGTGCACCTCAAGAGCAATTCTGCCTGTGACAGGCCAAGGTGCTGTCAGACCAATGCGGCAGGGAAAAACTTCCAGACACTCTGTGCAAGTGGAGGCAGCAGGGACAGAGCCCCAGGGAGCTCAGGAGAGGAGATGAGAAAGGGAAGAGGAGCTTTGGGGAAGCTCTGAGCTGACATCAAAAGCTGCTGTCACTCAATATGCTTCAAAGCTATTGGTGTTCACTTAGTTTTTAATTGGAATGAAAAAAGCAATGTTATTTTTGCTTGCTATTGCTTTGTTACACTTGCCATCTAACTTGATTCATGGTAATCCTCTTACCACAGCCATCTGCCAATTTGCAGTCAATTACTCAGACGTGCTGAGCCCCTCTGGTTGCACCAGAATGTTAATCTGAAGCACCTTGCCTGCTTCCAATCCATCCCAGCAGTGTGTGCCCTTCCCTGCCACTGCTGAACAGTTCCCAACATGGACCTAAACTGGACAAGGTTGCTTTTCATGTATCAAGAATGTTTTATCCTTCCATTCTCAGTAATTAAGCAGATCTTGGCATATATTATTCTGATTTTTCAGCTGAGGTTAAATATATTTTTAGATACAACGTATTCTACCTTTCTGTAAATGTGCATCCTTTTGCTTTATTTATTTATTTTTTAATTTTATTTCTCCATATCATTACAGAGCAAGATAGATTTCCAAAGCTTTGAAGACAAAAATGAATAGTGCTCTGGATGTTTAAACTCAATTTACTGTCCAGGCAGTTAATGAATATACAGATCCACTCCTAAAGTTCAGGACCACCTGTGCCCCCTCATTTGGAGAGACAGGATAGGACTTACATCCCTAGAGGAGTGGGAAAGGGCTTTTTTGGTCATGTTTTTGTCATCAGCAGTTGAAGACAGTTGGGAATTGCATGAACCTTCTAAAGAAAACAAGGAGTTTTCTCACGTCAAAACATGGCTCAGACTTTGCTCCTGCTGAAGCCGATGGATTCCACTCCAGCCTTCAGAGCTGGAGTGGTGAGGGCTGCCCTGTGCAGCAGGGAGCCAAGAGCAGGGCTGACATCTGGGGCTGGGCTGGGAGGGGCCAGCAAACTCCTATTGGAATATCTGTCTGCATTGCTGCAGAACCAGAAAACAAGGACAGCTGTGATCCAGGGGCTGGGGCCTGCAGAGCACACATCCACCTCTCTCAGTTTAGCCTTTGGATTGAAATTGTTTTGGTGGTGCAAAACAGACTGGCTTAGTCCTCAGGCACCACTGAAACTCCAGTGACAGTGGAATAAACCCATCCTCAGCTACGTTCCCAGTCCAGCCTGCGCAAAGGAGTGCTTGGGCATCCAAAGGGAGCAGGCAGCTCTGGCCCAGCATGTAGGATAAACTGGAGTCATTGGTTATGTCTTTGTCTGTCGTTCCAACAGCGAGTGATTCCTGTTCCAAGCACTCTCCAGAGATGCTGCCTGAGACAGGGAGGTGGGACTAATCCTTAGCAGCCTCCCACCGGCTTTGGCCAGGGAGTTCCATTCCCAAAAGCATTCCACCCCTAATGAAGCCATTGCTAACCCCGAGCAAATCAAATGGAGCAGGCAGGAGCGCCCAAGAGGCTGAGCAGGAGCTGCTGCCCAGCTTTAATTCAGGAGGGGATTATTGACACATCAGGGCTGCCTAAACGGCTTAACAGGCCTACACAGCCCTCCTGCTCCTTGGAACGCTCCGAGTCCTACACAGATGCACATTGTGGGACTGTCAGGGTCAGAGGGGGAATAAAGGAAACAGCACATGCTTTCCAGTTGGCATATTCAAATGCTCTTCGTCTTCCTCTGAGACACATGCAGGTTAACTTCAGCTGAAGACAGATCTCTCATCCAAATGCTGCTCCAGATAACATGAAGCCATTATATTTACCCTGCCGTGAGTCTAAACAAGGGAACAGTCTTTAAATGCCATGTCTGTATGCCTGCAATTGGGACTTAAACATGTTAACTTTAAATACAGAAACAAGGCACAAAGTTCGACCCTGCCGCCTTAGTCTAATGACAGCCTTCCCTAAAGCAGCCTCCCAGAGCCCTGAGGGCTGACACCTCAGGGAGCAGCTGGCCCAGGTCAGACTATCTGTGACCTTCTACTCACGAAGCTGCTCAGAAATGAGCTGGCTGCAAAGCCAAGTGCCACATGTAGACGATATGGTAACCACATAGCAGACAATTAAGACTAATACAGACACAGTTCATGTCCTCAGTTGCCGGAGGCTCCCCACACGTTGAAGAGGAAGCAAGGTGGACCTTACAGCCGTTCTGCTCCAGTTTTGGTGGAGCTGTGCTCTGAACATGGTGGTTCCTGTGCACGGGGGAACAACCAGTGCTTTGAGAACCTGCTCTGTGTTCCTCAGGCTCACAGAACTCATGTACCTAAACTTTAAATGAGCCTTTCTGGATGGGAAAGGGAAAGGAAAAACTGTATTTGTCATCAAATTAACATTAATCTCCAAGTCCAAATTGCCAACAAAATATTTTGGAATGACTCTTCAGTGGCAATTGAATGTCCCAGGGGAGTGAGGTATTCAGTTTGCTGAGTGACACATGAGGCTTTATCATAACAATATCTGGAATAGCAATTGCTGTCATGTTGGCCATAAAGAAACACTAAACACAGGAGGAAAAGCCCAGTGAATTTCTAGAAGACTTGAATCTGACTTTTCATTTGTCCACCTATAACACTGTGTCCCTAGGAAACCCAGATTTTGCGAGGAGCTCGTTTTACCAGAGAAACAGCCTGCCACCATGAAATGCACTCTTCATTAAATGTCTTCGTCAGTGCTCAGTGAAATCAAAGACAGAATTCCCACTGACTTCAGCGGACAGGATCATGCTCCACACCCTGATCCAAGACAACAAAAGCCAAGAGAAGGCACTTATTGATTTCAGCAGACTTCGGATCATGTCAGGATCTCAACCATTCATCACTGCACATAAGGGAGTTCTGCTATTAAAATGGAAATGAAATATCTTCCCCCTGTATTATCAGGGGGGAAGTCATGGCATAATTGATGAAAAGACAAGTCAGAAAAATTATAATGTCTTTCAGTGAGGAGGAATGTTATCTTGGAAACCAAAACTCCAACATGAAACATCCATGAGCAAAGCACTTGAAAAGATACTCAATACTAATCATATGCTAAAGAGAAACAGCAATAAAGACCAACCCCCTCCTTGCTGACTCAGATAGGAAGCTGTGGTGAGGATGCCACAGTATTATTTATTTCATGCTTAACTGCCATGTAGAGTTGTCACCTAAATAAGCATCTTCTGAGCAACTGACTGTCTCTGCACTCAAGTGCTTTGTTGGCGGAATGGCTGAATAATTAATTCCAGAACCAGAGGTACTACAGTGTGAAAGGAACTACAGTAGGAAGACTGAAGAGCTAGGTAATGAGCAGGAATACGGGGCTACATCTCAGTACTTCACTTTTTCTTATATTGTATCTTCTATCATATTTTACCAAATACAATACAAATTTTAACTAATCCTACAGCTTTTCATAAAGGACCAATATAAGTAATATGGACTCTGTCTAACTGAGTCACAAAGGGGAGGGACTCTCAAATCTGCAGCATTTGCCCCTCGACAATACTGTTGTGTTTGCAGCTGCATGTCCACCACCCCCCCATCACTGATGTCCAGGTGACTGGGGCACCAAATCATGGAGGCTTTAAAAGGAACCAGCACAGAAAACAAATTGCTCACCAAAATTATTTGGTACTGTAAACTTGTGCTCTTTAATTGCTATGTAGGTAAACTTTTTGTCAATGTCCTGTCAAATCCAGGGTAGGACTGAGAGAGGCAAACCTGCGCTGCTGTCACTGTGCCAGGCTCAGCCTGTCTCATTTTGGGGTATTCGCATTCTAACTCGGCCCAAACGCACCCACAGATCCATCACACCAAAAGCCCCCATTCTGATCCATGGCCAGGGGACACAGCTCTCCACAAGAACATGCATCCCCTGTCCTCTTCACATGGGGTCACATTGACAGAGCCACGAGAGAGAGGGGCAGCAAAACTGCTGCTGAAGCTGCTCTGCCTGACCAGCACAGAGCACAGACAAGAGCTCACAGCTAATGGAGAAGTTCATTAGCAACAGGAACTGGGTTAGATTAATTTCTTCATAACACTGATTGACTTGGACAGCACATTTCACTAGCATTTATGCTGCAGGGAAACATAATTATGATTTCCCTGAGTGACAGGATAAGATGACACAAAACATGTAATCAAATTTTGAAAGGGCAAATTAATCCTGTAATTGTTTGATAATTCCTTGCCAGTGTTATTCGAGCTGTTTGATATATCCAATGAAATGAAGATCTGAAGTTGCATCAATAAACACCATTCACAGGACATTCTTGCATTTCATATATCACTCTTTCCACTGCTTGCAAATGACAACCTGGAGCTGTAGATGGCTGGTTCCAAGTGTCCCCGCCATGAACTTGGCCTGGGTTTGCTGCCATGGAAATAGTCACCTGCCAGACACTGTCTCAGATGCCCCAGGGCAGCCTTTTGATGTGCTCTGTGCTACCAAAGCTTTTACTCCACTAGGGCCTCTGTGTGTTTGGCTCTGACATTGATTAAAGGCACAACTTTGACACAGTTCGGCAGCAGAAGGAACTCGTGATTCTTAGAGCGGAAGGTATTTTCTACCAAGTGGCTCAAAGGAGGATGTGGCTGAGTCGCAGAGGTTCAGAGGTGTGTCCTCTCACGGCGCAGACAGACGCATCTCCTCCCTGCTTTGATTTGTAACGAAAGCATTTGTGATTATAGGAGAGGGATGGAGAGAAATCTAAATGCAGGCAGGATTTAACAAGGTTTGAGGGCACAAACCAGCACATGGTTCCCACTGTGCACCGGGGACGGATGACTGCAGAGAGAGCTTTCTGCTACAACCCTTGTCCACATTAAACTCAGTCCATATCATCATCAAAGAGGACATGAGAGACACCGGCCATGACAAACTCCGTGGACTGTTTGTTATGGCCCGAGCTGCACACAACAGTGGTTCTCCTTTGGCTGTGGTTCACTTTTAATGCAAAATGAGAATTTATTAAAGACAACTACAGAATAATTGATCAGGTTAATGTCTCCAAGGGCAATTCATGCCTGATGGCAGATGTCAGGTCAGACAGGCCCCAGCTGAGGCAGAACAAAGCCAGCAGAGATGCCCGGAGGAGGCAGCTGTGGCTGAGGGTTCCCTTTGTGCCGACTCTGCCCACCTGCTCCCAGATCCAGAGGCACAGCCGGGGGCCCTGGGGAGCTGGGAGAGCCGGGCAGGGCTGGGCAGGAGCAGCACCTTCACCCGCCTCCCAGCTGGCGCAGCGCCCGCGGCTCAGCCACCCCGTCCTGGCTGCTCCCTCCAGCCCCACACTGGGAATCTGTGCCAGTGCATCCCAGGACCCCTACGGCCCTGCACACACCTGCAGAGTGCTGCTGAACTCCCTGTTTGGATGAGTATTTACATGCTGCTGCTAAAAATCATCACTCTGGGTTTCGTCAGTTTTACGTTTAAGACGTAAAACACACTAAAGTGCCTGTGAACTCTGCATGTAGCACCCAGACTCAGAGCAGTTCGATGTGATGGTGGCTGAAAAACTGTCCAGATCTCAAGGGTTTGGGTATTTCTGACCTGGTAAAATGGAATTTTTGCTTGCATTAATTTTGAAGAGATCTTTCTAGATGAAACTGAAATTCTATGTGAACATGATGAGTTACACACTTCCAAGTACAGATCTGTCGGGATCCTTGAGGCCGACCTTATGATCATCATGGATTGAAGGTGATGATTAAGGATTAATTCTGCTTTGAAAAGCCATCACAGGAATCATGTGCTATAGAATATATAATGATTTATTTAGTCCCTCAAGTTCTTCATGTATGTGAGCCAATGGAAGATGGAATAGAAGATTCCATAGTATGAATGGACTAAATAAAATGTAAATTGACTTTACTAAATGAAAAAATAAAATGTGGTGTGATTCTTGGATGAATGTGTGATTCTCATTAACGTTGCAATAATAATAAATTAAATGCAGGCAGAGCTAGACAATGGCTGGAGAGGGGGATGTGGAGATGAGGCTGAGGCAGAGCTGGCAGCCCTTCCTCCCCCCAGGAAACCATCTCTGAAGTGAGCGAATTTAAAATCAGAACAGGCAGATAATGCAGGTGTACCCAATGATTTCTGCCCTCTCAACAGAGACCGTTTTCTCTAATCCTCAGATTCTCTCCCACCAAGGACTTCTCTTCTCTGGCAGATGTTGAGCAGATGCTTTTTATTATAAACAGATGGGAAAGATTTTTCAATTACCAATTATTCAAAGTAACAAAGAGGCCTGTTGCCTAACTTAGAGATGATATTGAAATAATATTTATGTACATTAAAAATACCATTCAAATAATATTATCGATCTGGATTGTATTAAAATTATCACTCTATTTGTCATATTTGAAATGTTATCCTATTCCAGTCCAATCCAAGAGACTGGACCTGTCATCTGGACCTATCTGGAGTAGGCTGGAGGTGCAGATTCTAAAGGCATCCCACCGCTCTGATCTACAATTTCAGCTTCTGCAGGAGGGTCTGTGAGGCAGCACAGCCAATAAACTGCATTTTCAGCACCACTGCCTACAGTAATCAATATTAATTACATACAATTTTTGATTTTATTTTTATAAGCACTGACTTGAGTGTGAAGAAGAGAGAGAGAGAGAAGAAAAGGTCACAATACAATTAGAAAATGTCAGTCAAGAGGGAACTCCCTGTACCTTGTTGAGATTACCCAAGACACTCACAAGGTCATAGCAAAGGAAGCCAGAATTATCCAGTTAGAAAAATTCAAATGTTCTAAGTTTTCTTCGCATTGTCTCTTTCAAACACGTTAAATCTCAGGATCACATTGGTCTAACACTAAATGAAGCCTTTGTTTGTTCACTGACTTTGGTGATGGAGTGAAGAAAGACAATGGCTTTTCTAGCAGCAGTGGTACTTCTATTTTACCTGCACAATCCCCAAGTAGCTCAGTGATTCTATAGAGCTTATCTGACAGCACTGCCTCTTTCAAGCTTCTCCACAGAAAATCTTCCATCTTACAAAATAACCCTCTGACCTGGATAACACTCAGAAGGATGAAGAACTAAAGCTTGTTCAGAAGCTAAATCAGTAACAGGGGATTAATTTTACTTTCAGGTTTACCATTCTTGCATCTGTTATTGTTTGGAATATTTTGAAGAAGGGGAAAAAAAGAGGTGGTACATTTCTCTGTTACCTCCTCACTAACACTCCTGTTACCATCATTCAATTATTTCAGTACTGCTGAGGCCCTGGAAGTTTTTTACAGGCATTGAAAATTCCGTGTATTCTCCCTCCCCCCAGTCACTAGTGGGAGCAAAAGCTTTGTGTGACCAAAGGAAATCACAGAAAGGGACCAATCGTTCAGTGCCCGACCATTCCCATCAGTGCCTCCGGCAACTGTACTTGTTTGATTTTCAGCAGATTTCTTTTTCAAATAGTAAAACAAGAACAGATTTTCCTCTTAATTCCTGTTTGATTGCAGAGGGAATTCGTGTCAAAGGATATTCCTGGAGATTCAAATGAGCTGTTAGAAATGATGTGTCCTAAAGTGTTTAGAAAACATACAAACAATGTGCATTCTCTGGGATTCTTTGTCAGGGCAGATGCAACAATAGACCTCAGGAAAGACGAGCAGATGTTATTCTGCACACTCTTCATTTCAGAGGCTTTAGAAATTCATGAGGTCTTTTGTAGGTTTTATGAATCTTCTAATAACAGTGCAGCTGTTCCATTCAGAACCCAAATTTGTCTTCAGACATTTACTTGCATCTGCAGATGTCAAAGGAATGGCCACATTTGACAGGTTTGCAAGATATTCTCTCCAAAGGCAACCAGGCAGTGCCTGTGAACTCTGTGTCTTTCCCTCCTCCCATGTCCTGGATTCTGCTGTTCCATGGCTGGAATCCTTTGGTAATTCAGTGTTGCATTGCCTCCATCTCTTTGACATAGAGATCTCAAAGACAATTCAACTTTCTCAGAATATTTCCACTTTGTACGTGGGCAGCATTATGATTATTTTCCTATTTTATGAAAATAACCATTGAAGCAGTCAACAGCAGCGCAGAAACTCATGCACTGCCACACACGAGTGTGTTCTCATTACATTCTGGTCAGGCAAGACAAATCACATTGCAGATGGTTTCACTGGAAAACGTGGATTTGATCAACAAATGCACTGTGCTGAAGCCGACTGGATTGCTCAGAGCCAAGCTGTTTTACACCAACCCTCCTCTGACAGAGCCACCATCCCTTCTGGGTTGTGAATGTCCAGATGGAATATTTAGATCTTTGCTCACTCTGCATTTTTGTTGTCTCACCTTGCATTCACTTTAAATTCACTGACTGGTTTATTTAGCTCTTTATTCTCCTGCTAACCTTGAAAAATGTTGCTTACTCTTATTCATGTAGTAGCTGCTGTAGCAATCGGATGGTCCCCAGAAGAAAAACAGACATTTTCAATATTGTGCTTGGCTCCTCTCCAAAGGTAGGACAGTACCTCACAAGCTTCTGTCTCTGCTCTATGGTTTGCAAATACCCTTCAGTGGCCTCCAGTGATCCCTGAAGGTGGCCAGTCATCCCTCTGGATTCAAAGCATCAGTGGTCATTCATCCAACACAGGAACCGTGCAGCAGAATTCCTTTGGTATGTGGTAGTATCAGTTTACTTTAACAACAGTAACATTTATTGAACCAAAAATATTTACATTTTGCATCCAGTGTATTTATTCCTCAAATGAGAACTTACCTGTCTTTTGTGTTAAATACTGGCAGTAGTAGTGTACAGGTAAGTACTCATTAATAAGTGTGAACTGAATTTGACATTCCTGAGCACAGAAGAGAGATGGAAGAAAACACACAATTCACTTAACAGGAAGGGTTGCTTTCAGAAACCTGTTGTGAGGTGAAACAGGCTTGGTTTTGCCATGAGACAAAATGACAGTACTTCACTTGAAATAAGAGCAGAACTAATGCTGTAATTGCTGGCCTGTGGCAGCACTGAAGTCTGTGGAGAGCATTAAACTTGGGATGAGGTTAAGGTGATCTCAGTTCAAAGGAGGGACAGACCCTAAGGATAGAATGTGCCACTGAGCAATTAAAACAGTGGTTGGGCAGGTCCTGACAGAATCTGAATGTACAGACAAAAGTACCGAGTGTCAGTGAACGAGAAATCTCACCCTGGATTTCCCCAGCAACCTTACTTTTCCTGGAATTAAAAACCAGAGCAGCAAGTGCACAGAGGAAGCCCTGGTTCCTGTGCCTCCCGGAGAAAGAAGCTTGGTCAGCCTGATGATTAAAAATAGAAGAAAGAAGTAGAACAACAGAAAAAGAACATGAGCTAGGACTTCAGTTGGGGCCTGATCAAAGAGCTGCACTGAGTCTGGGGGCTGTCAGAGGGCAGATCCCCACTCTTCCTTCCTTCCTGCCTCCCGGTGAGTCAGAGATGATTCGCACCCCGTGACACTCTCCCACCTTGCCATCCCGTGGGGGGTTGTTTTTGCTGTAGTGAGTTACCCATTAAAAATCGGGAAAAGCCAAGCTGCTCTGCAGGGAGGTGACACTGCAGGTCACAGCTACCCCGTGCAGCCTCGGCTCTGCTCTCAGCATTGTCGCAAAGATCCCTGTGCAGAGCCCACTGAGGACACGATGTCCCAACAAGCACCGCAGCTACAGAGATCCAGAGGAAATGTGCTAAAGGAATGAGAGGAAATCTGACAACTAATACTTCCTATTTTCCTAGATCTTCTACCCAGAGGAGCAAGCTGCCAGGTGGCATGTTGGACTGTATTCCCAGCCGGGAATAGACTGACATGCTGCTATTTTGTGTTTCCCTGAATCCCGATGGATACTAGCTGAAATGGTAACTATTCTGATTAACATTCACTTCATGATTACAGAATAAAGGAAAACAGCTTTTCTTTCTCCTCTAAAGACAGTGCCTGCACATTAGAGTTTGGGATGTCCGTATGTTTTCCAAACTCAGGCTGCAGCCCTGCATATGGAATTGCTGGTAATAGCTTTTACATCTAATTATTTGAAGATACTTAGGCTAATGAAATTATTTTGAAGAGATATCCAGAGTTTGCCAGAGATATCTGACTGTGTCACTGAGGTGGGAGATGAACAGCTGAGCTGCCTCCTGGCAGGTCCCATGTAGAGACCAGGAATTTGAGGAATGACACAAGTAATGGTTTTCAGTGATCAGAAATTTGTAACAGCTTTTGTGCACTTCTGGGCCCCTTTCCTTTACATGCCACCATCACCAAACACTTTGCAGCACTTGGAGAGGACCAAGTAAATACGTAAGCTTTCTGTTAAATCCTGAACGTGAGGGAATGCTTCCAGAGCTCAGGATGAGCAGGAATGGGAGGCAGAACTGGTGCTCTCCTGCAGATCTACACTTGCTCCCTACCTCCTCGGCCCTGATGTGGCTGACACACTCCTGTCTGTAACTGCTTCTTCCAGACACTCCAGGAAGTTCAGTGCTTGGAAAGAGAATGGTACCAGAGAAGCTAAGACTCTCTTTCTTCAAATACACTGGGAAATATCTCACAGACATTCCTCTCTGGAAGCAGAACGAGACCCAGCACAGATTATTCTGTTGTGTGTGTGCAACTCTTGAATTCGCAATATAATTTAAAGGAAAATCTGAAGGCATCTCCAGGCAATAAAATGATACTATTCCAAAAAATGGGCTGGCAGTGTTTCAGTGATAATATAAGGAGATTAATATCACCAAGAGGTTACACATTCAGCCTCTGACCCAGGGAAAGTGCTGGTATTCAATGAGAACACCACAAGCAAAAAGCTGTCAGCCAATCTATCACCAAAACAAGCAGCAACCACATCAGGCTACTTCTGAAATATCAGGGCCCCCTTAAAAACAATCTCCCAAATCTGAAGCCAATGAAAAAGAAGCGCCCAGCTGTGGCAGTTCAGTTCCTGCAGCTGTGGCAGGCGAGCGCTGGCCAAAGCCCTGGCAATGACTGCCCTGGGGTCCCCTCTTACCAGAGACAGATGCTACCACTGCCTGCCTGGGGGAAGCAGGACAAGAGAAAAGGGAAATTAGGAGTCTCAAAAATGCCTTTACTTGTGTAAAAAAAACCCAGGAAACTTTACCTTTATGCTTCCAATGCTTATTTTTTCTTTCTAAGAATTAAACCCTTGATATACTAATGAAAGGCCTGAAAATGTTTGTAGCTTCAAAGGGCTTTGTCCTGACTTTATTTTGGTGTAATAAGTACTGGCAAAGCTACTCTATAATTTTGATTAAAAAAAAAAAATCTATAAATAAACAAGTGTGGTTGATGAAGCAAAACTGCATTTCCAGCAGAGGCATACGCTCAACCACAGAATAATAAAGAAACAAAAGGCTTGATCCAGAACTTTCCAAAACATGTTGTCATTGTGCCTAGGGGCTTCAGCTGCTGGCTCCAGTCCTCTTCCCTTTGCAGCCAACTCCAGAGGAACTCCCCTCTCCAGTGCAATCAAACCCAGATTGACTGGTTTTTGGAAGGGACTTATTTTTATCGCTCCCTTTCATTTCAGGCATTTCCCCAATCCCAGACTCCCCGTCTCTCCCAGCCGGCCCCAGAGGAAGGCCCTGTCCTGCCTGGGCTGGGCACAGACTCTGCCCGGGATGGGAGCCACAGCTGCTGTTCCACACGCTATTTTTAGGTCCAACATTTTCTTGAGAAAACGCCTGAAGGATTCATTAAGGCGGCTTTTCCTCTCTGATCCATGCTGCCACATCGGATACAGCTGGGGCGGGTATCCTCAGAGAGTAGGGCTCCATCCAGTGTCTGCCGGGTGAGTTACTGAAAGCTCTGCTTACATTTATAAATTAAACCTCGGAGACTGTGCTTCCACTCCAAAGGAAAGTCATAGTCTTCAGTAATAGAACCAGTAGTAACAACTGGAACAGAATTCTCAGCACAATTCTCGGCCGGTGTGCCTGACAGGCAAACATCCTGGGATGCTTCCAGCCCTTCCAGACCTGTTTTCATTCAGAGAAGGCTGGAGAGGGAACGTGATGCTGTTACGAGCAATAGGTGATCAGACATTTTCAAGACAAGCCTTTCAAAAATAGACCACAGTGACATTCTTAGGTTTGAATTGTGGGTTTTTTTGGCAAAAGATGCCTTTTGAGCTTATCAGACCCAGTATTTTATCCTGTTGCTTTAAACAAGTGAGTCTAAGCGTAAGGATGTGCACAGCATTGTTAAGCACAGCCTCCAGGTTCCTACCTTCCCATGAAAAATACTCTGGCGTTTTGGTATCTAAAAGCTTGTTTTTGTAGTGAATATTGGGATGTTCTAAACCACTCTCCAATACAATCAGGTATGTCCCTGTCTGAAAACACTGCTGTCTACAGAATAAAACTGGATTAGCGTATTTATCTACATGAAAAATTGCCCTTTAATCTTAGTTCCACCCCGTAAAATGTAGGTTGCATCTTAAGCTGTTCTGTGCTGCTGGAATAGGTGAAAGGAAGCTCCTTTGTACTCCTCATCTCTCATGCACAGAGCATTAGCACGTGCAATTAGGCGTGACATTTGGGTAAATATTGCTTGTGTTAACAGCCAAAGCACCCAGGAGGCAGCGATCAGCGAGCAGGGAAAGGAAGGGGAACAAAGCCCTGACGAGGCAGAGTTTTGTGCTGGCAAAAGAAACACACAAGTCTGTGGATTATCATTTTCACCTCCACCCAGACTAAACTCCTGATACGTTGTCAGTTGTACTTACTCACTTTCTATGAGTATTACTCTTCATATTCAGCATTAACCTGAATTCTCAGGCATCTTATAAAACCCCAGCTACTTCCTGCTTTTAATATCCTGAATTTCTTACTTTCTATGTACAAAATACTCATATTCACCAATTTTATTTAACACTGAACAGTTCAATACTAAAGAGGGGCTGAGAATGGGGATGTTCCTGTTAAAAGTATGCATGGAGACAAAACAAAAATGCAAAACTAATAACTGTATCAACAGATTTGCTGCTAGGCACCATATTGGTTTAAAGGTTGTGCACTCTGACACCGTCATTCCGTCACCAAGGGCTGGACTGTAATCCCTTCATGCATGCTGGGAATTCACACCCTGGGGATTTTCTGCCATTAATTACAGTTGGGTTACTCAGCACCAAGGCTCTGGGCAGTGGCTGTGCTCAGATCTAGGCTACTGGGGCTCGCCTCTAAGGTCTTTTCAAAGAACAAAAGATACAGGTTGCAGTAAATTCCGAACTAAAAACTGCTTTAGTTTATCTTTAAAAGTGACACAAAGAAAGAATATTTTATCTGCACATTAAGAAAATGTCCAAATGTTCCCCAAAGGTATCCAAATTACCCTGTATATGAATGATCTGCTGTTTTGGTTGCTCAGGGTTTGTCTTGTGAAACCACACGAGATTTGAGACTGAACCCTTTAAATGCCCTGTTCAGAGCTTCCAGAGCAGAGACTGCTGGAGCTGCGGAGCCTGACCACCGTGGCTGGGTCACCTGCTGAGGGTGGCCCAGGAAGCCCAGCCACTCCTTTTCAGTGGCCAATTTGCAAAGCTGTGCTCATCTATACAAAGGACTGAGCTATTTTTTTCCTTTGTGGTCTCCAGATGTTTTGGGGTAAGTTTTGAACACTACATATTAGATCCATATTTATATTTTAAATAAAAACACACAACAGATTTAAAAATAAAACTTCTTGCTGGCTGCTGAAGATGATCAACAGTGTGTAAACATTGCAAATTTATAGACGCTGGGCTTTCATTTTTCATTCTGGTCAGTCTTGCATAAACTTTGCTTTTAGCTTTGTTTTAATCAGTCATGAATTTAATCTTTTTTCTATTCATAAAAGTGAGCTCTAGTGCCACCACCACCAGCTTTAGCTCCAATTTCTGGGATCTCATACCGTCACAGAGAAGGCCTGGTGTCAGAACACATAAATTCAATTTATATTATCACATTCATAAACTGTAGGTGTTTAAAAGTATAAGCTTTTTTCCTGTTAAACATGGCCTTTTGGATGTGGGGAGCAATGGGCACTGCAAGCTGGTCACACCATCATTTCATGTCAGGGCTGAGGACACTGGGATGAAACCCCCTGGGAAGTGCACATGCATTTTCAAAATGCTGTTCTTGAGATCCTTCACCAAAGATTCTTAAAAAACCCGATCTGTCATGCAAGAAGATGAAATGTAAAAAATGTACAACTCTTGCTTTTCACTTTCGAGAAAACTGTATCCAAAGGTGGAAGCAAACACAGAGCTACTTCCTTTCAGAGAAATTGTTCCTACCAGTTTTCACACTGCAGAATCCTTAATAGGCATTTGATGGACTTGCAACAGTGAATGAGTTTAGGATTGAGACATATTTCATTTTATACCAAACTCCTGGTTATTGTGGGGTTTCACAAGTGTATTGAAATTTTTCCGAACTCTCAGAATAGGAGCAAAAGCCTCATTTTTGGCAAACGCCTGAAGTTCTTGCAGAGCTCCACCAAGCAGCCACGGGTATCATGAACTCCCCTTTTCAGCCGATTTGTCTCTGTTTAGAAACTCGCATGTGCAAACCTCGTCTGTGGCACGGCTCCAGCACCATCTGCTCCCATGTCTCCGGAGCACAGGCAGTGAGGAGCTCTGACAAGTGAGGCTGGAACACACGGAGTGTTTATAGCACAGAGTCACTGCACACGAGTAGGCCTTGAAGGAGGGGGAGATGGTTTGCACTGTCCTTTCACATCCATTTTAGTATTTTTTGCTGTTTTGGTTGAGTACATTGGCTGTTGAGTTTAAAATTTGGCAAAAAGAAAATATTATTCCTTGATGTTTGCCTAAAAAAACAACACACGTGTTTTCAAGCTTCCACTTTGTGTGGAAAAAGATGAACAGGGTAACAGAACTACTATTTTTAATGCTTGAATATGTACGTCCAAATTATTTTGGTACAGGAAATCATATGAAGAGTTACAGAACATTTGGGTTGTGCAGAATGGAGCTCTCCTGCCATAGCTGTGGCTCTGCATTTAGCAGAGGAAAGGGGTGGACTGTCTCTGCATGGACACCTTGCTGTGCAGCCTCTGGAATCCCATCATGGAGATCACTGCTGTGCACAGGAGGGAGCTCCAGAGTCACCCCTTGGGCAAGGCAAGGCCAGCTGAGCTGCTCATTCTCCTGTGATAGCTTTCAGAGACATAAACAGCAAATAAAGCACTCCCTGTCCCTTATCATGTGCCCAACTCGTGAGCCCAGCCCTGCCCTCCCAGATGAGAGCCATGGAAAACATGGATGATGCACGACAAACTACAGTTCTGCCTTGCTTGGCGCCCTACTGAAGGCCACATTTGTTCTTGAACAACCACTCAAATACCACATTTAAGATCATGAGATCTTAAAGATGTGAGAAGAACGCTCTTAATGTGAGAGAGATCCATTCTATTCACTCTTTCAGAGCTTCTTCCGCAGCATTTTTCTACTGTGACAAAAACATTGCTTGGATTCTCCCAGAAAACATATGACCTCCAATAGTAAAAGGGTTGTGTAGAGAAAGACGATATTTCTACAGTGGTCATTAGTTGTTACAGATGGTGATTTCACAGCAGCTGGAGAAGGAACAAGGAAAGCCAGCCAGCAGCTCTGCAGGCAGCGTGGCCAGCCCACGGCAGGTGTGGCACCTCTGTGAGCACCTGAGGGCTCAGAGGGAGCACTCATTTTCTCCACAAAACTCCTGTACCTGGCGCACAGAGCTGCAGTCCAAACAACCTGTGGCATCTGTTCTAGCAGGGAATTAGATGCAAAACCAGGGAGAAAGGTGGGTATGTGAACTACCTGTGTGTCTGCTCAGTACTGCCGAGTTTGGCCAAACCTATCGGGAACTGACAGCAGTGAAAAACCTGTCAGTATTTACAGGCTTCTGGAACAGCTCCATTCTTTAATCATTTCTAAGCTCCAAGTAAGCAAGAAAGGACAAATGAACAGCTCTGACAACATACTGACTGACAACGTGTTAACATTTTTAAAGCACTCCAAGGGCACTTTCCAAATAGGTTTTGGAAGGTGAAAGAAATGAACAGAATGTGGTGTGTGCAGCCAGAAGTACCGTGTGATGGCAGCTTCAGCGATTCTTCTGCAGTACTGAACATTCTTTGACTTGCAGAAACTCAAACAATCTGTCTCTGAAGAAATAGCTCCAGGATGTTGCGACAGGAAGGAAATGTACTGTGTAAATGCTGGAGCATCTCATGGAGCTGAGAGATGCTGTGCCTAAGGAAAACTGATTAGGAAACATTTAAGTAATACACGTGTCCAAAGAACAGGATCGATATGCTCCGAAACACAGAAAGTTGATAAAGTTGAAATTACAAGACATACACCTGCCACCCTGTATCCATTGCAAAGTCACCTGATGTGACTCTATTTGCAGTGTGAGCTGTGACGTAGCAAAGCACAACCACAAAGAGGCCCTTCATTGTGCCCCAATATTAATTTTTATGTTTAGTCTACCAGCATTGAATTCCAGGAATAACATCTTCCAGGGGCTGTCCAGGTTAATTCCTAAAGAAGAGTAGGAAGGAGCAAAGAACAAGTGCTCCATGAGCAGTTCTGGGGCTGGCCAAGGCCAGTCCTCGCTACATTCCAAGCAAGGAACAAAATTAAATGCACTTGGAAACTCAATTTGACAGCTGCGAGTGCTGCTCTGTGAATGCTGGAAAGGGACCATTTTGTCCCTAAGGAAAATCCTGAGTTTCTTATAGGTGTTGAACTGTAAATGTTGAAGCTGCATTGAGAAATGGTGTCCAATGAAAAGGGAATTTATCCATTCTAGGCACCAGCCAAAGCCTATAATTTTTCCTCAGAAAATTCCCTATTGATAGCACTCACAACAGCTTTCCCACATCGATATTTTTGACAATGCTGCTTCTATTATCAGAATATAAAACACACCCATTTTTGCTATTGTGAGTGCTGCAACTACAAATTTATTCTCTCTATTAAACTGTCAGTAGCTTTTCACTGAAAGTGTTCTCATCTTTTGGAATCTGGCTGCCTTTGTCTGAGCTGAGAAATAAGGGAAAATGATCCATTTGAGCTCCCAGAAATCACTAACTTGGTGAAAAGTTTTCATGCTGTATAACCAGAGATTCATCTTCAAAATGCTCAGTTTACCCACCACCCAAGGCATGTGCAGAGGATGAAGTTTTCTACTTATGTTCTAGCACTATCCACACATTTAGAAATGACATCTGACTCAAACTCACACAAACATCTAAGCAACAAGTTACTAACNTTCTCCTGGAAAAGGAGGAACTGATACTCTGAGCAGGGCCTGAATTCCACACACTCCTCGTCCTGGGGTTCGGCTTGACTTTTGCAGCCCTCAGTAGCATTTTGGCTACATTTTCTTATTCATTGTACCTAAAAGGCGTCTTATTGAAGCAGAAAAGTTCTGTAATCATTTGGGAAACAAAGTCTGTTGGGTTAGGTAGGAATTCTAAGAGCCAAGTAAAGTAAATCTGAAAGTGATGAAAAGCATGTAATACCTGAGAATGCCACCTTGTGTTAATTCCAAGGGATTTGGGAGTGCTAGCTGAGAGTTAGGTCCTGGGGCAGCTTCAGGAAGGCTCTGCCAGAAGCACCATACAGAAATTCAGGTTATGTTTCATTGATTGATTGTAATCCAGGTACCGTTTGAAGTGAATAGTGAGTCACATTCATGACAGCTAACAGTCCATACACATGGCAGCCTACTACCCTGGTGGGAAATGGTGCCAAAATAACTAAGAGACAATTCCAAAACAAGCCAAGGCAGACCCGGATCCATGTTTAGCTTTAAATTACAGAGGAGCAGGAAAAAATACCAGGTTGTCAGCTTTTTATGCTTTACTCCATGGAATGCTGACAACAAGCAGGGTCACATGGCTGGAAACCAAAGTCGGGGCAGAGGGCAGGGCAGGGTCTGAGAAGAGCCGGAAAGCCCAAGTTTGAAGGCAGTACAGCGTGGAAGTTTGGGAAGTGGCCGAGCCCTCGGGAGGCAGTGTCTCTCTGAGGGGAAGGCACTGTCCCAGACAGCTGGGGAGGCTCTCCAGGCAGGCCGAGCCCGCGGCTGTGGCTCCGCTGTGTTCCAGGAAGGAGGGGATGGGAGCACGTTCCGCAGCCAGCCGGAGGATGGCTGAAACCACCAGCAGCCACAAGAGCCGAAGGAAAATCTCTTTAGACAAGCAGAACTAATGAAAGGACCGAGGGCTGGCAGACGATCGCCGCCAGTGCCAAGGCCTCCGAGGAGAACCACACAGCTCCGACTCCGTCCGGCTGAGCTGACAGCCTGTATGACTTTCAAATTCTTGCATTAGCAGAGATTTTTAATCATCACTTAGTGCTGTGTGGTCCGGGAGAAGAAGAGGAAGGAACTGTGTCTTCAGACGGGTCCCACAAAAGCCTTTGGTAGTTTCAGTTCTGCAGAGAATTGACATGCCCAGCCAGGGCATTAACTGCAGATCATTCAGGTTGATCGTAGATATTTACAGTCTTCCAAACAGCATATTCCAAGCATACAATTAGCATGAGTCATTAATCCTCCCATCCCGTGACAGCACAGCCAGATCTCTGGTTTTCACATGAGGGAGTTGCAGTAGTCATACACTTTGACTCTGATAAGAAGAAAATTAAGTATTAAAAAAAAACAAGAGGGTTTTTTTGCTATTTAGCCACTTAGCTACTGATACACATACAATCCATGGCTGGGGTTGAAATCCTCATTCCCACTGGTGAGGGTACTGGTTACAGGCACCCCAGAGCAACACTTTATTCAGGATGAAGGGTTCTGCACCTCGGGTGGGCTCTGCTCTGCAACACTGACGTGGTGTCTGCCTGCAGAACCCAGCCCCAAAGCCACACGTCTGCTGAGGTGCCCCTCCAGAGCAGCCCACAGAGCCACACTGGGGATTTCCCAGCGAGTGATCCTGACCATCTCACCCCTCTGGAAAGCACCTGCTCTGTTCTACTAGAACTAAATACAAAGATAAGTGGGCCATGTGCACTAATTAGGAAAACAGCTACAAGTAGATGAACACTGATCAGGACTGCCATAGCCTGATTTTACTGATCACCTTAAGTACAATTTAAATGACAAGTTTTTAGTAAGATACCCTTCTGATGATCTTGATTCTTAAGCTTATGCAGGGCACAGCACACAGGGATCTTGATCCCATCTCAAGCCTCTGGAATTACTGGGATACAAAAGTAATAAAACAGTGCTAGGCCAGTACAGCGCTGAAGGTTTAGCCCTTCACAAAACCAAGACCATCCGATATTTTTAAAGAAATATTTTGCTGACTTTGCAACAGTTAATTTTACTAACATATTACTTCCCATGAGAAGTGGAATTTTTTTTTTACTGTCTGTTCATAACAACAACAATAATAAATCAGTATATGCCTTCATATATTGAACTTAGAAAATATTTTTTAAAATCAGTCCCTTACATATCATCAGACAAGGGAATGCAAATACTGAGGAATTGTTTCTGTATCCATTTTCCACATTTCATTTATTTCTAAATTAGGGGTCATAAGCTGTAGCAAATACAGAGTTTAAAATCCAATTCATTAGCTCTATGAGCCAGCAGCAACCCTTATGATCATTTTAGGTACTGTAGGAAGAATGTAAGTGATTTGGGAAGGAAAATGTATTGGATTTTAAAATCTATTTGCCATTTCTGCATGAAGCAACAGCTGTTGTCAGAGTTTTAATGCTAACTTGAATCACAGAAGAAAATGTTAAACTAGTGCTTTAAAAACTCCAGTAGAATTGGAGCCCAGCTGTACTATGGAATACAACACATTTTCCTGTTCCTTCGCCAAATCAGCTGCTGAGGCTTTTGGAATAACATCCCTATCAGAAGGGGCTGAGGCAATGGAACCATTTCCCCACTACTCCACACAAATGTGGGAGCTGTTTCTCTTTCAGATAAAAAGCCAGAACCAAGCAAAAGAATCTGTTGAGTGTCAGGCCACGGCCAGTGGTGCTTTCTGTCCCCAGCAGAGCCAGGAAAGAGCCCCAGGGGCACATGCTGGGCCCTCCTCGTGAGGCTGCTGCACAAGCCATGCACTAAACCCAGGCAATCAGCCAGAAACAAACAGAAATATCACATAAAATTGCACTAAGAGCAGAGCATATGCAGGTAGGAGAGTAAATCCTTGCTGCAAGTCATCCTGAACATTTTGCAGCTCAGGAATCTCGCCTCCTTCTTCTCATCCACTGGAGCCACAAGGGACAGCATGACTTGAATAAAGGGTATCATGTGCCCTTCTGCTGTTCTGCAGGCTTTGCTGCTGGATCTTGCCAGCTCCAGCATTAACAGATGCTGATTACTCTTCTATAGGTCTTGTTAGACCCCGCTTGTACCCCCCATTCAGCCCTCACACACATTATACTGGGAAATCTTTTGACCATATGGAAAAATACCGTAGACAAGAAAGTGTTAAAAACCAGAAAGCCTTAGGAAAAACTGCCAAGTGGAAACACTTCTATTGTCTTTTTGGCTATATGAAATTGCTGTAGCTCAGTACATGCCACAAAGCACATCACAGAACTATTAGACCTCTTAACACAATATCTTGACATTTTGATTTCCAGACTCAGTAAGGTATGGTTGTTTTCCTTGCTAAAGTCACTCCATTTATATCTGAGTTCACCTCACTTTTCACTTGTAGCTTCCTTCATTCTCTTGCAATAATCCATCTCCATGCATTCTTTCTCCCAGTTACTCCCCTCCTCCTTCTGTATCTCTACTATTTGACAAATTTATTCAGTTTCCTTTCCTGGTACAATTGCTGATTTTTAATGCCTCTCCCTCTGTTCGGTGTGATGAGTCTTCTCTCTCCTCTGGCGGTCACACTGCCAGGCTTCATGTGCACATGGAACACTGGCCAGCAGGGGCCTGGAGGGCTTTAGATGCCCGTGCCTGGGCTAGGTGGGTACCACACCATGTTGTGGGGGGAAACCTGAAAATAAGGGCCTCATTCAAGTGAACATTTTGTCTCCTGCTGAACATCCTGCAGCCTACCAGAGAGCGAGAGGTATTCCTTCTCTTTGTGAGGTTTTTGACTATTTTCCCACTTTCAGAATACATAAAAACACTGCCTACTTTTGAAAATTCCTCTTGGGATTTCTTTCTCTATTTTTATTATAAAAATTATAAACAAGCACACTCACAACAGAGAACTAACACACGTTAGGATGTCCTACCTTGGTAATCCAACGAGGATGCCTCACACCCAGCCCCACAGGGCTGCCAGGCCATGGCCAGAACCCCCTGTTTCTGTGAGACCCCAGCCCCCAGGGAGCTGCTCTAAGGCACCAGCACGGCTGGTACATCACTCAGCCACATCAACACCAGTGGCACAGGAACCATTTGCATGTCAAATTCACAAATTAAACATGTGAACAGATGACAAGTGAACATCTTGATTCACACTGTGTTTCTCCTGCTTGTCAGCTCCTGGCAGTTAAGAACAGTCACTCCAAAAAGTGCTAAAAATAACACACAGGCCCTGCCTTCAAATTCTTTTTTCCTCCAATTTTGCCTTGATATTCTGCTTGACACTGCTAATAATGAACTTAACATGGCCCAGAAACCATTGCTATAATTTTAAAGTAACGTCAGAAATACATATTACCTATGAGCAGATGGAAGGGCAGAAGGAGATGCAAACATCAGCTAAGCCATGCTATCAGTCTGGACTGTTTTCTCAGGTCATATCAAGACAGCATAAAGAAGTATGAAAGTACAAAGACTCAAAGACTAATTTAGGATCTGACCCTTGTCTGGGAGAAGTGCAGATCCACTTCCTCACTCCTAGGATTATGGAGTTTCCTGAAGGCTTGTCCCCATTTCTCTTGTGCCACACGACATGCTGCATGAGGTGTTCTTCACTGTGATCTCCCACGCTTTCTCTACAGCCTTTTAAAATTTCCTCAAACTATAATGGTTTCCCCATCCCTTCCCTTCCTTGGATAACAGGCTCCTTCTTTTGCCACACAGAAAAGACTCCTGTGATCTCCTGTGATCTGATCTCCAGCAGTTTCCTTTTGTCTGCCTATGGCACAGGCCCCCTGCTCAGAGCTGGGAGCCACAGGAGTTGAGCCACCTCCCCTTCTCCCTTCCACTCCTCCGCTTCCCAGGGATTTCACACAAGCAGCCCCAGCTTCCCGCAGAGGCCCCGGCTCTGGCTCATGCAAAGACTCCCCGGAGTCTCCTGAGCACATTTCACGGCCGGCACAGCCGCAAGGCAAAGCCGACATCCTGCGGGAGGAAAACCATTCCTCACAGCCAGCGTCACGCTCCGGGACAGCTACACATAGGAGCTCTGGAATTACCAGCTGTGAAACAAAATTTCCACTGAATTAAGCCCAATTGATGCTCAGAATTTTTGATGTAGCTCTAGAGTCTTGAAAATTCTGCCACAAATCTCATGGAACACAAACGCGTTGGGAAAAATTCAACCAGATGATGAAACACTGTGTGTTCAAAAACTACAATTGCTGAAGCCCAAATCGCTGGCAAAAAGTGCAAATTAATAAATGGAAATGTCCTTTTCCAAAAGTGACAAATCATTATTACATTCTGCCTGAGGGAATCCTGAACTGATCTTATTGTTCAAGTGAGTAAGCACGAGGCAGATTAACAACGTCTCCTAAACAACATTAGTTTTGAAGGCTGATTGTAATTCCAATTAGGGAAAGGGGTTATCCCAATGCCAGTTGTGCACTGTCAGCTTCTGAGCAGAATTAGCATGCTATTAGTGCTTCTATGTGTAAAATTCTTGTCAAAACAGACTTCTAGTTTTTGAAAGAAAATAAGAGGCAAATACAAAATCATCAAGGGTTTAAATGAAATATCTCCTTGGAGTGAAATATTGTCTAAAATACCACATTTCATACAATGTGTTCAGACACACCCCGCTCTGCACATGGCACCTGGTATACCAATTTTATTTAAAATCATGTGTAGCTCACATATTCTAACAGCGAAGGAAAACTGGTCTGTAATTTTGAAGTTATTGAGCATTTCAAGTCCTGCCCAAAAGCAGCAGAATATTTACAAATTTCCAAGTGCTGTTAAGGTGAGGATTTCTGAAATAATATAATAGAAATAATAGTTAAATAGCATTGACTAATTAGGCTGTAGGAGAATATAATGTTATTGCTATTTATGATGAACTGTCCATTAATACAGTAAAGAGTAACACAGCAATAGAATAACACAGCTGTAAATACTAATTTTACAGCTTCAAAATATAGAATGAACTAAAAGGCAAGAGATTCATTCACTATGAACTGCAGAACCACCAAAGACTTTTACAGCAAACTTTAAAAGCCACTGTGGAAGTTGACTTTATAGCAACTATCACATTTATTTAATGCATTTTGTTTCTGCGGCATCATCAAGGGAATGCAAAATTCACACAGTGCCTTTTTTGTTTAATTATGATAATGATTGTTTATACCAATGGCATACAGACAAAAACGAAAGATATCAAGAGACTTTAATCTGAATTTCTTTACTGATGCTGTTATTCCTGCCTCTTTATGCCACAGGTGTATGTTGTATTGGTTAAAAAAGTAGACAAGATACCACAGATTTAGAGAGAACTGGTGATTGCTGAATGCTAAATTGAGAGATGCATTTTGCAGAAGAAAATTCCCTAATACTTCTAGCAATAATAATAAGCACATCTCATCATTGAAATCACCATGACTAAACCATGTGATGATCAATCTTGCCAAGACTGTATTTGTAAATTTTGATTTTTAGAGCATAACTTTTTTTTCACACTGAATGAGGAGATTAAAGTAAAGCAATTTGTTGTGCACTCTAGAGAGCCTGGGTACGTGAGGTGTTTGCACCAACAGCTCCAATACCTCCCACTGGCACCTCACTGCACACCCCCAAACCAACCAGGCTGAGACACACATGGGTCAAAAGGTTAATGGGGATGATGACCCCTGCTAAGCATGACACGGGAAAAGATTAATGTGGCTTTTGCTTGTCTACATGAAATTAAAAACTGCAGAGGATGAAGCCTTTACACTGATCTTTGCTGAATGACAACACAAAAATATCCCAACTGACTTGCTCATCTTTGATGTTTTTAAACTGATAAACAGTTTAGAAACATCTTCTAGGAAAAGGAGAATACACAAAATATTTTTGGCACCTTGGACAAAGCAACCAACAAAAAAGGGATGAGCATCACTAGCCAATAAACAAATTAAACCTCATCTCTATTGCTCCAATTCACCTTCTATTTCTAAAAAAGGATCATCATAAATGGCAATAGAATGTAACAGAGTGACAGAAAAACCAGTCTCAGGAGACCTGAATCTTACATTGCACTCTGCCATTTCTTTTCTACGAATTTAGCTCTTCCTTGCTTTATTTCTTCCTCTGCACAGTGGAAACGATACCACGAAACCCTTTTCTTTTGTCAAACATCCTGAAATTTGCTGAGAGGGAAAAGCATCCCAGAGAAAGGCAGTACAGTCACCTGTGTGCTGGGTGACACGGTTCTCATGGCACACAGACCCAGTACAGCCCGTGCCTGGGGGCACAGGGCACAGACCTTGTCACACACAGCACTTCCAGCCCCAGCACTTTGAATGTCCTGTGGTTTTGTTCATGACACCATTTTTCAAAAGGAAATATGTTTCCTTTTCAACAGAGATACGTTTCTTACGAAGGAAACCACAGTGTCACACTTTTCCTGAGCAGACAGGAACACAGCAGCACATGTCCAACCAGAACTTCACCAGGGTGTTCCTGAGGCCAGTCACAGCCCTGCTCAGGGGATGCTGAACTCCCACTGGGGCCGTGGAAAGGGGCACTGCATCTTCAAAGGAAACAGATTTGCTTCAGAAAGGGGCAAGAAGTTGAAGAAACATCTGTAAAGACTGATAATAATTTCACTTCCTGAAATTCTTCTACAACTACTGCTGTGAAAAGCAGGAAGTATGGGCAAGAGAGGGAAAGAAACTTGCAAATAAGGGAAGAAATCATTCTCACCCCAAAAATTGTCTGGATTGCTGAATGGTGGTGGAGATAAGACTGGAGGTGTCCTTAGTGGGATCTCTATCCTGATGATACAAAGAGCCAGCAGTGTGACTGCTGCCATCTGCCAGCTTTCCACCTGGACTGCAGGGCAGCAGAGGAGCGGTGATGGCACAGTGCACCCCCCGCCCGAGGCAGAGCCCCTTCCCACACCAGCCCTCGTCCTGCCAGCGCCAGCCGAGCCGGGCTGCAGCAGGGACGAGCAAACCTTTACCGAGGCACACTCACTGCAGGGCACGGCAACCAAAACCGGCACTCTAGAAAAACACCTGGTTACAAGGAATGCCAGCTGTCCCAAGCAGCACTGGACCTAAGAGGGTGAGGGTCTGTTGAATACGATGCTTCATCCCTAAATATCCTATTTCAGAATATTAAGTGACAAGAATGTATACAGATGCAGATACACTCTTTTCTCCTCTCTGTATATGTACTTTAATAAATACTACACAAATGTAGCAGGTACCCTCTATAATTTGGTCTTTAAAATAAGTATCCAGTGCATTCCTCTCCAGATTAATTGCAAATCTTCACAACTTGCTCTGGAAGACAAACTTGGCCAAAATTACCCTCTTGCTTCTGCTTTATGTTTTTTTTTTAGGAAATGCAATTCTTCTATTAATAACTGCTGTAGCACAAACCAGACTTCATCCCATGCTGACAGACAAATCCGAGTTTAAAAGGGATCTCAGTTACACTTGCCAACAAATCCTCCACACAGGCCATTTGATTTTCTTCTCTCCTGTGCTTTACAAAACTTCTCCAACTCCTAAATCTGCACAGCTCCTCTGAATTCTTTCACTGTGCATGTTCTAAATAATCCCAAGTGTTTCCCACTGCAGGCAGTCCCTTTGCCATGGGACTATGCTGCAGGTGAAGCACAGCTTGTTCCACCTTCCCTGCTTCCTGCTGCTCCAGGCAGGCACACTGGAATCCCCAGCTCCTCTGAAATGAAGCAATTCGTTTTTAACAATGAAGTTATAAAGGTGCAGCAAAACATCCATGAAATAAAGCAATCATCCTTTCTGCTCTAGCATAAAACATATCTGGTTTACTCTTCTTCCATTTCTTTATAAGGAGAATCAGTAGTTCTGTACTGAATAAATCCCTGCCCGGCAAACCAGATTGTGTTTCCTGCAGATGGTTGATAGCTCAGTCTGACTTAATGGTCTTGAGCCATATTGACTTCCACATTTTAACACAAGAACGCTGCAATAAATACCAAGAACAGTAAAAACACATGAGATCTTTCTCTGTATCTTTAAATGAAGGAAATTGATAAAATATACTCGAGCCAAGCAAAGATTATTTATTTATTTACGGCCAATTTAATCTGTGGGTGTTTCCCCTAATCTCTCTCGAGGCTTTAGCAATACCGTTTGGAAAGAACAAAACATTCAGCCAAAGATGTTGGCTGCAACCAAGAGACATCTTCCTTCCCCCAAAGAAAAACTGAGGTTTTCTGCAAACTTCATAATGTTTTGTGAGAATAAATAACCTCTTAGTCGTCCCCCACTGAGGGAAGGTGAGGTGAGGGGCCACACGCTGGCCTCTGCCAGTGCCACTGCTCTGCTCCTGGATGGAACCAGGCCCTGGAACTGCACACTAGCTAAGTTAAACTATTAAGATCTTCTACAGTAGCTCAATATTCTTGCATCAAACTGCACTCAGAAAGGAAACAGAAGCCAATATTGCCTATTAAGCAGAGACAGGCTAATAGCAAGGAAAACAATTAGTAACTATTATGCAAATTCTGAATTGGCTTTTCTATTCAGCCATTTTCTGGCATCCATGAAAACGGCTTTTGTTCACACTAATATTTGGAAAAGAGGTTTTATTTATGCAAATAGATGCATTTCTAAAAGAACCCCCAAAATTGCATGTAAATGAGTGTATTTGTGCATCAATTAGTGAATTTGAGTTTTCTTTGCTGCAAATACACATCCATTTCAAATGGTTGCAAATGACTAGTGAGAGGGACAGGAAAACATAAATGAGTCCATTTTCCTGAGCACTTGACAGACACCAAAATGCCCATTGTGGAAGAGATGGGGAGCTCTACAGATGGATAAAGACAGCAGCACAAAGCAGCATAGTCTACAGAACTGTAATTCTTGGTCAACCTTTTAAGTCTTCTGAGACACAAGAGAACAAATGGTATTCCAAAAAGTCCAAGTTTATTCTGCCTGTTCTGCTGGCTTGCTAAAAATACTCACTGCAAAGGGCATCAGAGATGTAACCAGACAGATACTTAAAAAATGACAGTCAACAGAGAACAGATTGCTGCTGAGACCAATCCCAACTGATAGGATTCCTCTTCTATCAGTTAGAAGATACAATAGGCAAATACCTCAAGGTGTAGCAACAAGCTCAAGAATAAATCCCATTAATTTCAATTTTAGCTTCCTCCTGAAGAGAGGCAGATGCCCCCCATATGGTCCCAGCACAGCAGAGAGGTCTGCATGCACCTCTGAGGTCTGACAAGGGGAAGCTGCTCCTGGCCTTTGCTGCTCCTGTTTTTGGAGGTCAAGAGCGAGTTCAGAGGTGCCTCACAAGCCTTGCGCTGCCATCCGCACACAGACTGGGCCAGCTGGTGTGGTGACCAGGGATGTCCCAGGTCCCTCCCTGCAAAAATACATCCCTGTCATGGGGCAGCCAGCCAGGCTGGGGCTGAGCCCAGCTCCAGGAGAGCCAAAATGTCCTGGGCACCCGTGCCTATCAAAAGTGATGGGTTAGATGCAACACGGAATTCCCTCCTGGGTGCTATCACTCAGAAGCAACTCCTAAGAGTGAGTTACTCACTTCACATGTTCCCTCCCATGTTAACTGCCCCCCAAAAGACTTTGCCACTGAAGGGCAGAAGTAAGGGTGCAATAATTTTCACAGTGAGTGGCCCCCCGGTTAAACTGCACACCAGGTAACAGGTGGCAATCCCACAGGGGGTGTGCAGTGTTTAGTCCACAAACACCAAGTAATGTGCAGAATACACAAATCTGTATTTTTTTGGCCTAATTTACATTACTGCTGCATATTGGATAGTCTTAAAAAATACTAACAACATATCTCTTGAATGTCAAACATGGCACTATCTCTGTTCCATTCCGCTAGTGCACCCCTTAATTCAGGGTTGTGAAATTCAGATTCCTTCTTTCACCTGCATGATTTCAGCAGAGATGTCTGTCTTCATCAGTGTACTGACATTTCTCTCACAGACTCAGTCACCAAACCCCAGTTACAAGCCTCTTCACACAGGGTTTCCAGCAGGTTAGCAGGTATATGACACACATCTGATAGCGGATAAAGCACATCCGTTCCTGTGCCTTAGGCAGCGATTGCTGCTCTCGGGGGCTGCGCGGGGCCAGCCGTGCTCCCGGCTCCGCGCTGGCAGCCGGCGCTCTCCGCGGGCGCGCTGCCCGCCCCCAGCGCCGCGCCTTCCCCGTGGGAACCGGGCAGCCGGGCACTGCCGGGCACTGCCGGGCACTGCCGGGGACTGCCGGGCACTGCCGGGGACTGCCGGGCACCGCCGGGCACTGCGGCACGGGAAGCCCGGCACAGCCAATTGACGACGTCCTATTGATTGTATCGTTTCTGGCATCACTATCGGTCTGATTTTGGGGTGAGTGTAGCTTTAGAAGGAAGGATTGAAACACACTTTATGAATTTCCTACCTACAAGGGACATTAGGTTACGGATTAGACATGTGGAAGCATTTATTTACTTAAATAAAATACTCTTAATTTTACAGTCTCTTGTTTTTATACACTGCAATCACAGCAAAGCAGCTGATTTGCTTCAGCAAATATTCAGATATCCCTTCAGTATCCCATCCACTGTCTGGGGAGGTTTTTATCCCCTCAAAAGTCCCCACATTTCTTTAAACAGTAATATAAAACACAAAGTGGGTATTTGAAAAAATATTGAAACTGTTCAGGCAATAATATTCTCATCTGATCTTAATAGTGCTGTTTATGCAGCATATATAATTAAAAGCATTTTCAGTATCAGCTTAATTAATCTCAGAAGTTCAGTATTCAAAGAGCAGAGGAAATAAGCTTTTGCCGCTCATTATATATCATGCAATTATATGATGAAGACATCCAATCATAATTATGTGCCACAATAATAATTCTGTGTCAAAGAAGTTCCATGATCTAGAGGAAATAAAAAGGCATGCCGTGAACAGTTTGCGCCTGAAGGGGCGATTTCAGAGAGACTCGGAACGCTCCTGAAAGGAGAGGAGAGAGCAGGTTGGGGGCGGGAGGATCTCGCCGCCGGGAGAGCACACAAAGCCTTCCCACGGCCCTGATTCCCAGGTGGTGACGGAGGGGCCCGGGCAGAGGCCAGCGACAGACGGAGCGGCTGCCGCAGCTGCCGGGGCTCTGGCTCTGGCTCCGGCTCCGCACACACAGCGCGGCCTCGGGCTCCACACAGGCTGAACTCTGCCTCCTGTTCTCTCAAGGGATAAACATGCTAACAGATGAAATAGAGTGCCTAAATGCCTCCTCTCCATAGGTTTGAGCTGCAGATCTGCATTCCAATTCACCTTTAAAAGTCGGGGTGTACCTGGGCGTGGGAAACGTCACCCCGTGTTCTCTCTGTATCAGCTGGGAACCAGTTCCCACCCCAGGGGCAGTGTGGGGGTGACTGTACACATAAAGGCAGAACACGTTTGCACCAATAGGGGAAAAGTGTGAACACCAGGAAGCCGTTCAGAACTACACATTGGTTAAGTTATTCCCCAGCCTGTAGCTCACGACTACTCCAAACCAGAAATCCCTTCATATTCAAGGACCCTGTCCTCAAAATCTAACTATTTAAACTGAAATACCTGAAAGCAGTAAGAGTTACACATCGAAAATGAATGTGTTAACTAATTTTGACAACCACACCTTAACTAGTTTTTCCAACAGGTAGAGTGCACTACTGTACTGCAGCATGTTTAGTGAATAAAAAGTGTTAAGTGACTAAAACATGCCACAGCTTTCCAGGTATTATCTGCATGCTGAAAGGTGAGAAGGGGCTGCTGCCAGCTCATTAGCCAGACATCACACAGTGCAGTCAACAGAGAGAGAAGAATTTGTGCATTTTGCTGTAATTATGCACATAGGAAAATCCTGCACACAGGTTACTAATAAAACATGAACTCCTGTAATTATCCCCACACAATTATATAATTATTTATCTGTTCCTCTCCTGCTAACCACCGTATGACACCCAGCAGTATGTACTGCAGAAAGAATCAACCTGATCTGGTTGATCCCCAAATGAGAACTGAATAGAAGCCACTTGCCAGGCTAAGCAATTAAAACTGTCTAATTTTAAGTGTATGCATTTGAGCCAAATGCTCTCCAAGGCCCCTCAGAAATTCTGAGGCAAAACTGTGATGGTAAATTAAATCTTTGAAGCCTACCTGGCTTCAACAGCCAGGGAAGCATCCAGGACTCAGCGTGAATTCATTCTTCCACCAAGGAGCTTGGTGTTGCTATAGGAAGTAAAAACTGTGGTTATAAAGCCAGAAGAAATGCAAGAGTAATAAGGATTGAAAATAAGACAAGAAATCTTACAATTCCAATATATTACATCAACCACTCACCATGTAAAATACCAGGTGAAATAATTGCTTCAGGTTAAATCCCAGTTCAGAATACAGAGTACAGTTAAGGCCACAGAAAAAACTGCAGCTAAAAAAGCCGTGATAGCTCTTGGAAAAGGGAAGCAAGTGGCTCCTGGATAGCCCTGAAGGTCATGCTGAAAGCTGAGGACTGGAAAGACTTCCCCAAATGAGGTGCAGTCAGCCTGGGGTATTTCTCACTGTACAGACCACCGAGCTGAAGAATTTTGAAAATGTAAAAATCAAGATGGGTAACATAGTTAAATCATAACCAGAATTATAATGGCTTACACTAGCAAAAACTTGGGCCAGTCAGTAAAAACCACACTGCAGAGGCTGTAACTCTCAGGTGCACAACTTCTGCATCAACCATGAGCAACTCGATTCTTCCTTTCTGGTGAGGCAGCTGTCACCACTCCAAGCCAGTGTCTCTCAAACCACTCCAAATACTGGTGACAATGGACTACACACACACTGGAATGGCAGCGCCCTTATTCTCTAATATTATCATCCCAAATATACCATCCCTTTTCCCTCGTTGTTCCAGCTACAGCTAACCCTCACAATTTCAGCATTATTCCCCCAGCAAAGGAATAGAACATGCCATTCCTGAGAAGCTGGCAGGAAAACCAGCAGAATTCATCCTTCCTTGAAAAGCCACAGTGACTTTTGCTAAAGCAATAGTGATTCTTGCTAAAAAGAAACCATTAAGAAAGCAATAATGATCAGATTTTATGAATTCACGCAGAGGTAAAAATCTCTTCAGTTTCTATCCCTTTGTGGGTTTTATGCCACTAAAACCCAGGTGCTGTAATGGCCTGAATGGCGGGGAGCAGGTCATTAATGCTCAGCTCCCTGTTGCTAAACTGCCTCTTAATGTACCCCTAAATTTCATACAGTGCTGCCATGAGCACAGCGTGCATATACTACATTAGATAAATAAAATTAATTAACCTTGGACTTGGGATTCTTAACTCCCTATGCATAGCATTTGGGAAAAGAGTTCCTCAGAAGCTCTCTAACCCATTTTTACACCCTCTTAGACCCTGTGGCTATGCTAACCTGCAGGTTCCTTTAGCCCCAGGTTGTTACACCACCTCAGTATAAAAATAGCCTTCTGCCTAAACAAATAATATTATTTTTCACTGCAAAGAAAGCACAGAAAGCATCAGTGTCCCCAGGCAGTCTCCAGGGTGCTAAACGTGCTATTTCAGTTTGGTACTGCATGTACTGTGAACACACTCAGTACTCCCACACCGAGTGCTGTCTGATACATTCTCGTTGGAGAGTTCTCCAGGCACCAGGAGCTCTTTCCTTTCTTACCAGGAAATTCCAGGAGTCAGATAACCAGTACTGGTTAAATAAAGGTTTTGCCCTTGCTGTACATATAAATGAATACTCCCATACTTATCCACAAAAATCTATGCATATCTACACAGATTACCTGGGAGCTGTAAATCCCACCTGTTTGTAAGGAATTTTCACCCCTGCAGTGCAAGTGACCTCAAATGCCTTTGAGGGGCTCCCAGCATCTTTCCTTCTGCAGAATTTATTGACTCCTGGGGAACTCCTACACCTCTAAGCTATCCTGTCCTGTCAGGGCATTGGAGATGATTGAGGAAAAGGAGGAAAGCAGCTTCCAGCTGGTTACATCCACTCTGGAGAGCAAGCACCTTCCAGCTGCTACTGTACCACACAGAGTCATTGCTTGCTGTGCCACGCTGCCATCCTCACAGCTCTCAGCCCAGGGCCGGCACACCCTGCCCCAGGCCTTTACTCCACTCACAGTCGTGTTGATAGCTCCATTCTGGAACAGTTAATTCAGAGTGTCAGAGAGCTCAGCCAGGTGCTCTTTTTTAGAGTATTCAGTTTCTAGGCCTCATTCATCAGGATTTCATTCTAATGTCTTACTAAATAGAAAAATCTGAGTTCAGACACTTTTGTAGAAAACGTGGATAAGCTTGGAATAAATGATCCTTTTGGAAAGTGTGCCTTCCTAAGAGCTGTAATACAGGAAGGACTTCCTGAGCAGGCCAGTGCAGTTCAAGTGTGATGTCAGGGTCATTATTCCAAGTTTTTACCAAAACATCCTGGATCAATGCAGTCACAGAAAATGAAAAATCTTTATCAGGAAAGCTTGATGGAGGTCAAGGCCTGTTGGCTTTTGCGTTATCTACCACTGTTACCTTCTGTTCCACACAAACCGCTACAACAGTTTTAATTAAGTTTCAGATGCAAATGTTCTGTATTTTAAAATAGAAAATAGGCATAATTAGATGTAAGATCCAGTATTCTCTAAAATCCTTTAACTGATGTTAAGAGAGCTGCAATTCTTTTGATAGATGACCAGTACTGATGTTAGATTTATGCTTGTGACCTGCAGAGTCAAGGAGAGGCAGGACTGCCCCAAATTCCCAATGTCTCAGGAGGGGACAAGACTGGAGATACACTTTCTTTCTTCAGCTACCATAAAATCTGTCCTTTACTAAAAATGCACCATAGGAAATCTCAGGAGAATAAAGAACAATACTGAGAAGAGATCCAATAATCAGTTACTTATTTTTCATGTGGAAGAGTTCGAAGGGCTGCCAGCCCAAGTGTATTGGTATGCAGGAGCTGAGAATTAAAAATAGTAATATAAAAAGTGAATGCTTTTTCTTCTCTTTATGCTTAATTTCTCTTCACTAAATGTACTTTGCACATTGTTAGGTAGATATAATATGTGTAGGAGGGATTGTCGAGGTTGCCATGGTTTCTCATTTTTAATGAGCTTTGAGACTTCATAATCCAACAAAATACATTAATAATTACTACATCTATTTTTTCTCCCTTCCCCCTCCCTCCAAAACACTCCAAAAATTACTGGTGCTAAAAGTAAAACCAGTGATTTGAGAGACAATAAAACATCAAAGTAGAAGCCCACCCTCAAGGAGTCGGCAAACAAAGGCTTAGGGAGGTAACAGGAGAAAATTACCACCGTGAGTCAGGGATCTGTTCCATGGCCTCATGTTGCTCTTAACATCAGCACAGTATTTTGTTCGACTGGGTGCAAAACTCCCCAAATATACAGCAAACCAAGTCACATCTGTCTGAATCAGAAGCTGGTGAACCCCTGAAGGCTGGCTGCACCAGCTCTGGTACTGTTTGCTAACACTGCTCAATGTGCAAGGACAGACTGAAGTGCTCAGAAGTTTGTGGGCAGCCACCTCCCCCAAACACACAATTCCAGTACTTGTAGCCTGGATTTGGCAAAGGAAGGGAGCAATTGTCTGACTTTAAACCCAAGAATCTGAATGGGACAACTAAGGCACTTACAGGCAAAGCCTTTTTTGACTAATTCACTGACTCAAAGTAAACAAGACTGAAGAGGCAAAACCACTACTCATTTAATAAACAAACAAACAAAATCTAATTCCTCCGTGAAGTGCTTTGCTTTTACACTACTGGATCAAGTAAATAGAGATAAATAAGATTAAATAACACACTGCCAGCTAAGTGTACAGCTAAGGAGAAAAGCACTTAATGCTTCAGCAACCATCGAAACACATTTTGCATGAGAGCTTCTTGGCTGAAGCCATTTACTGTCACATAATTTTTGATGGTCTCCTGATACTGATGAAATAGGTCAAGGTGTAGAAGGAATTTAGGCTCTGGGTCTGTGAATAACTCCTTGTCCCAAACACATCAGCAAAGGTGGATTTCTTACTTGCTGCCACTGTTCACCTTACCTCGGGCAGTGGGGAGGAACAGAAATCCTTCTCTTCGATTTGAGGACAGATCAGATAGGAGTACTTGATTTTTATACAGGAGAAGGGAATTCTAGCCTGCAGGAAACCATCCGATTGATACCACAGTGCTTACGCAGCTCACAGGCAGGCATGCAGTTGGGGCCAAGGGCTCTCAAAAGCATCAGGCACTGCAAGGACAGAGGATGAAACCTCCAAGGGCTCCTTGTGGAAATTCCAACACATGCTGCCCTAAAACCTTGCAAGGCACTTGTGTGTATAACCAGCTCACTTCTGAGAGAGCTGGACACATAAAGGCAGTAAAGCACAGACGAGGTAAGAGACTTGCTGAATGCCACACAGAAAATCTGTGCCAGAGCAGGACACCAAACCAACTCCCAAATCCTGGAGACTTCTCAGTCGCGGTACTCTATCCACAGACCACTCCTCTCTGTAAGGACAAAAAAGGACACCAGCACTACCTCTGGGTAGGGCAGACAATCGAAACCCTGCCGTGATGTTAGAGATGAGAGGAGCCCTAGCACAGAAGTGCAATTTGGCAGAAATTTGGAGGAAAAAAATAAACTACTTCTGCAGTATGAATCATCACAAACTTAAACATTGTGAAATAAACTTTTGGTGCCAACTTCCTACATGAAGTGTCTGACGACTCCGACAGACCAGCAGTGCTTTTTTTCCAATAAACTCTTCCAAAATGAAAGAAAATTGCAATATAAAAATTTCCATCCCACGTTGTAGCATGAATCAGAAATTGCTGATTTCTCTTGGAAAGGTCGTTAGCATTTCACTCGGGAGCTTCCAGCGAAGCTCCTCTGAGCAGAGCTTTGCTGGAACATGGTGTCACATCCCCCCGCCGCCCCCTGCGCACGGCGATCCCTGTGAGGGCCCGCAGGAGGAGGCTTTCCCTGCTTTCTCTGCAGGACACATGGGAGGCTGATGGATCTCCAGCACAGCCTTTACCCAGCGTGGCCAGGAAAACCAGGGCCATGTACTGAGCCGGTTATGGAAAGGTTCTCACTCGCTCCCTTTCTGCATTTGCTTGCACCCTTCACAAACTGTAACCCTCCTGTAACACGCTCCCTGCTACGTGGCTTTCCAAGCCACAATGTTAAAAAGATTACAGAGGACACAAAAATATTTGTGTATTTGGTCTCTTTTTTCTCCCCTGCAACAATATTTCCACATACGTAGACTCAAACCTTAAGGAAAAATCAGCCTGGTCTGAGGTGAATCTTTAGACACATAACAAATGTGAAAAAGGAAAAACTGCCATGAGCAACAAAAAAGTTTGAGATTCATTATACTGCCTATCTTTCACAACATGATTTTTGATGCCGTCTGTGATTTTTTAAAAAAAATTATATCTTGTGCTTTGATTTATGAGAAGTGCTTTTAAAACCATGAGACAAAACATCAACAGAAGTCATTCCAGCTGGAATTGTCCTTGAAGAGAAGCTACTGTAGGTAACAGTACTGCCCCTGTAGGTAACAGATCCTGGCATCTTTCTGAAGCCAGTGGAGGCACAAAGTGAAATTCTTCCTTCACAAGCTCTTACACAATTTCCTGTGCCAAGTACACCACACGACTATTTGTCCTTTCTCTGTTACACACAAGAAGGAGCCCACATTGGGGTTCTGAACAGCAGCAGGCCCAGGACCCACTTCAATAATTCAGCTTTTAGCTATTCTTCAAGCTGCATAGCTTTAATAGCTTTTTCATTTGATATTGCTTCATTAAAGGTCATTTTTGTGTGACATTTGCAGAAGTAGTTCTCTAATTATACTGCTCACCATATGAGAAGCTTTTTCAGGAACAGTTCATTCTCCTTTGCAAAGAGACAAAATTTAATTACAGAGTGGAAGACTTAAATAATGGTTACATAAAAAATACTTCAGTAAATTCCTTTTAGTTTAGGCTTTGAATTCTGAAAGGTCAGGCTCTTATAAGGTCTGTAGTTTAAAAAGAGGTCATGACTTAATTATAGATCATCATTACATAATTCAAATTGTTTTAGTGGACATTGTTCATTCTCCTTTGTCACAAATTGTGAGTTCTGAAAACACCTAGAGACTGCCAGTCAGAAAACATAACCACCATCCCTCAGGGCTGGGCTCTGCACCTGGACATTTTCAGCAGAGTCAAATTAAAACTGAAACAAGGACTGGAAGCTAACCCTCCAGAAAAAAGCTCATTGCTGAGAGGCTGACAGTGGCTCCAATCACCTGTAATGCCACGCTGTTCTTCCTGAGGAGGAATGAGTTTGGATTTGTCTATAGTGAGATACAGAACTGTATTTTAAAATTTACTTCCTGAAAGCTGGTATGAGTGTTCAACTTCCCTGAGGGCTGGATGCCTTGGAAATCCCAGCCACGAAGGACACAAGGTTCATCTTATCTGGTCAGGACATCTGCTAACGGGATCCTCACACATCCAGCACACAGGCTGCAACTGTGGAACTGGGAAAGCCAATGTTTATGTTCCCCTCATTCACATTTTAACTTTTTCGTTCATAAATGTATCAGAAAACTTTCTAATCTCATCTGTCACTTTCCTAGAACCCAGATTAAATTGCAATTGAACCTTCCACGAGCCAAATCCACCTCAGTTTTAAGGATTTCCTCCTAATTTCTGCAGGATGCTTAGGCTTTTCCAAAACATGATGCTAGCAAAGGAAATGTTCCATATTTTGCCTTACTGGTCATCCGTATGCTGCTAAAAATAACATGACTTTTCATCTCTCCAAGGCTCCTGTATATTCTTTATTTTTTTCTACTATATGACTATCATATTCCTTTAGTTTCTCTAATTTGGTACACAGTCAGTATTGGAAGGTGGGTGTTTTTTACCCTTCCTTCACATAGTTAGGATATTAAATATGTGAAGCTCAGAAATTCAATGAGCAAGGAAGAAGATAACAACAAAGTCTCACCTGAATCACAGGATGCTTGGAATACAGAGCTCAGAAATTAGGTTAGGCAGCTGTTTGTTAACACAGAGTTACTCAGCAGGAAACTTACCATGTGTTCCTTAAATGAAGCTCCACGTAAGTTTGAATTCTCCCACAGAGGGTCAGAAATTGCACCCTTACCTCCAAACACAGAGGAGAACTGGATACAATGGGTCTTCTGAGTAGCAGATGAACCTGCAAAACAGTCAATGCATTTGTAAGCAGACAAGTAAGGTCCTTGCAAGGCCAGTCTGAGGACACTCAGCAGGCAGGTGGACTCTGGCTGAGGGGTCAGTGCATTCCCACAGGTAATGGCAAACCAGTTTGTGCTATTTTCTGTTCCCTTCAGGATCTGGGAGCTTTGGGGCCAAGCAACCTTCAGGAAATCTACCAGAGTGACGTGTCTGGAATCCCTTACAGCTAGGAAGGCAACCTTGGCCCACAACCTTTCTGCTTTTCCTGCTTCACAGTGATTTCAGTTCCTCCTTATTTTAACCCCCAAAATAGTTTTGTACTGAATCAATCCCTATACCATTCGGAGCACCCACTGACTTTAGAGCAGACGGACTGCAGAGAAGGGCACATGCAACCACAGCTACAGTTCCTCAAACAATCTGAGAAAACACAAAAGGAAAGCTGAGCAGCTTTTTCTCTTTGAAAATGAGTATCTTAACATTGTGCATTATGAGGTTAAATCGATTTTATTACAAAACAAGTAGAGCAGTTCATAAACAGTTTATACCAAATCCAAGCATCACTTTCAAATGCACATTTCCCAGTTTTGAGCAGTCAGTAACAGCACATCTGCAGTGAGTTGGGATTACATTCAGATCTGTGCTTTGTACAGTGAAATTTATGTTATTCTTTTTAAAATCAAACTCCTTTTTTGATTGCAAGCTACAATCTACCCAGCGAACTGATCTCTCCTGCAGCACACGCTGCTCTCTCACGCATTTTCAGCCCAGTGGTTCAATGCAAACCCTGTGCTATTGCCCAGCAGCTGAGTGCACGCAGCCCACAGACATTCCCCATGGCCATGCTTGCCAGAAAAGTCATCCTGGCTGGGCTGGTGACACCACCTGTGCCAGTGCCACCGGCCAGGCTCAGCGTGGGGCCTGGAAAGGTCTCTGGGATGGTACCAATGCCAGCTGTCCCACAGCACACCTCCCACTGGGGCTGGGGGGGCTGCCAGGGACCGCAACAGGTTTGTTCAAGGGCAATGAAAGCAAAAATCCCCTGGCTTTTCGTCCCCACGACAAAGCTGGCCAGAGCAAGGAAGATTCACACTGCAGCACTCGCTGCCCGAGGCTGCGGTCAGGAGGCCGGAGCAGCCATTTGTGTGAAGAGAGGACACGCCACCTCCAGGTACCTGGACAGTCACCTGCAGGACCTCATGGGACAGCTGCAATTGCAGCTCTGCCTCACCCGTTCCAATTAAAGTGACAGCTTGGCGTTCAGCTGCAGTTCAGTGCAGAGAGGGACGCTCTGGATGGGCGCCAGTCAGGCAGGAGAAGTGGCAGAATCCACCAGGAGCACACAGCCCAGTTAGGAAAGAGTTCCCTGAGGACACTCTCTGGCTTTTACCAAGGAACAGAAATAGGCTGGTGAAACAGCTCACAAACCCTGGCAGCAGTTTAGTGCCAGCTCCAAGGGCTGAGAACATCATTCTGACCCTGGAGAAAGCAGGGTCTCTCCCTCAAACGCAGTCCTCCCAAACTGGCTTCCCTAGATCTAAATTTCATTCTGTACAAGATGACTGAGGGCCTTTTCTTCCCTGCATCTTGGAGCACAGCCACCCTCCCCAACTGCAAGAACTTCGGCCCAAGACATTTTTGTGTGCTTACCATGAAATTAACATTTTTGTATATATTAAAAACAATGGTCATTCATAATATACTAATTTTTTAAATTAATTAATAATTCAAATCACTTTCACATGATAGGACATACTGGTTTAGAAATAAAGAAAATCAAGTATGGGTAATCAAGAATAAAATAAATAAATCAAGTATCAGGAAAGAACATTCGAGGTCAGTTCCCTGCTACAGGTGCTCCTTGTTAGATTCAAAAACAATAAATAACTTCTGTTAATGTATTTTCTAGAAAAAAGCTCCAGAGAAAGTTTGTCTTTTCAGATTTATCCTGTGGAGAACCACAAACCTTCGGCAAATTCTATCTTAAAGTCACTTACAAATCAGAAAACTCAGGAGAGAAGGACATCCTGAGATCCTAGAAAGCAAATGCTCCTGCACCAGAGCAGCCTGGGAAGCTGCCTGGAAACCCAAGAGGCACAGCCATGTTATAAGAAGTTGAACAAAACAATTAAAAAGTATTTGAGCTTAAATGACAAACACACAGCATATTTGACTGATGCCAGAAAGCAAATTTTAAAATAGTGTTAAATAACAAAAATACGCATTTAACTCTATTTTATTATTCCCCAAAGAAACAACAAAACCCCAGAAACATACTGACTACTGGAGTTAATTGAAACGATGAATGGAGTTTTAGAGTGCGTCTTCACATTGTTTCCTTAAAAAAGTCTCCCTAGTTTCACACATAAGATGAAAGAGCTTGTCCACAGAAATTTAAGGTAAATTATCAATTTGCTCCACTATTAAGAATGTTTATAAACTTAAATGTCACAATTAGACTCCTCCATGGTAGAAGGAGAGCCACTGGTGGGGTTTTTTTTGTTTGGTTTTTTTTCCTAAAGAGGTAAAAAAGTAGGGCTTCAATGAAAGTAAAGTCCACTGACTTTCATAAAACACAAAATAAAGGTCATGTAAAAAGGCTCTAAGTCTTCTGGGAAATAAGAATTTAGTCCTGTTCTCAGAAAGAAAGATAATCAGTGGCAGGCCTGGTCTGTTCTTCAGAGTGTTTCTTGCTCAGGAAGTTTTATTTCCTCTTTTTTCTGCTTATAATAGGAGCCACTGAAAATTTAAGACATATTTCAAATATTTTCCATTTTACTGCAATTCAAAATAGAGAAGTGGAAAATACCTCCACAAAGAGTTTACAGTAGCTGAGAAGTGAGAAACAAGCCGTGTGTACTCATAGGAACACAAATTATTTCATCTCCTTTTAAATTTTAGTCTTTTCCACAACTGGCTAACCGTAAATTCAAATGAATTTTCAGCTTTTGATGTCCCAAAATCCTTTATGACCTTACACATCCATAGGGGAAGGGGGGGAAATAGACAGAATACAAACAAAAATCAGGATGAGAATGATGATTTTGTTGTTGTTTTTTTGGTCAGTTTTAGAAAACTGACACATTCCCTTTGAACACATTCCCTTCACTGTTGGGGCACCTCTTGGAAGCTGTAAGGTTTTGACAAGAACATGGCTCCAAGACTACCAAAGCTATGAAAAATTGTTCATTTTCATTTTGCAGAATTTGTCTCAGGCCCTTAAATCAGGCACAAAGGTGGGAAAAGGATCTTCTCATTTTCCCTGAGATTCAGGAGGGGATCTCAGAATCAGAATAGATGAAACTGCATTGTGCCTTTCTCCATATTCTCTTTACTGATTCTTTTCTTATCCCAACAAGAAATGCAATTAGTTAGACACTGAGCCATACAATGGAACAAATTTTAATTGACAGAGGAAAACAAAAAGATTACAAACCCAATTAATTTCTTCTTTATTGCTTCAGAATCTGTAATAATTTGTGTTCAAGCAAATGGCAATATCTTTCATCTGAAAAACATTCCAGGCTAATACTTCTGTGGTTTCTTCTTTTGTTTGCAGATATATGGTGGCTTGTTAAGATCATGATTAGATCATGACACTTTCTAATTCTTTGGATGGTGATTCAGAATTGTTACCAAGAGGCATGGCCTGGCCTACAGAGCAATTGACAGAGAGTAAGACTCTTCTGGAATGGCACCTAATGCAAGTATTTAATAACCTGTTTCCTTTTTCCTCTGTTAAACAACAATTGCTCATTTCACTTCTTTTTAGAAAGGTATTCAGAGCTCTAAAACGCATTTACTGTCTTTCCAGATCAAACCTCTCTGCCAGGAGGTTCAGCATTACGTTGTGTAACCGCCCTGCCTGGGGTTCAGCTCCTGGCCCAAAGAGCCCAGGGTGTGAGCAGAGAACAGCTCCAACAGCTGCTGACTTGTGCTACGAGTCTGGAGACTGCTCAAGGATCACCCTGGGATGTGCCTCAGCCTCTCACAGAAGAACATGACACCAGTTTTCTTTTAAATGCAACCTTGAGATCTAATAAAAATCCCTTCCTAGAAAAGAATTCTCTCTGTCTCCTGGCCCTCCCTCTCATCAGCCTTTCTCCCTCCCTCCCGTTTTCTCGGGTGTTCATAGGCAAGGCTACAGTAGAGCAGCTCTAACTTGCCTGCTGGGCCTGGACAGAGGGCAAGCAGCTCACTACAGCAGCTATAATGAAAACAAGAATAAAAGAGTTCTGAAGCTGTCACCAACTTTTCTGAGCGTAAGTCAAAGAATTTCTAATCAAGTCTGATGGCCCAGGAAGACGAATTTCATTATGTCACATGGGGCCAACCTCCACATGTTCATCGTGGGGATTTTTGCCTCACATTCTCCAAGGCATGACTGCAGAAGAGGGTAAGGCATGAGACAGAATCCTGCTGGATATATGTTTCCCTCTAGTAACATGCCTGAAAGCTCTAAACCATTGTGACACTCAGCCAACACCATCAGCAAATCCCAGGAAATAGGGGATGGCATTAAGTAGGTGAAGGATGAGCTTCTCTACAGCTTTCTGCAACATGCTGATACGTCTTAGCTCCTTCGTGCTTTGGCAGCCACTCAAGGCCACGAAAACTGCCGATCCTGCAACTTTCCTCAATATGGGAATGCTTGTCTACACAGGGAAACAATTGCAGAATAAGCTAGGGCATGGATTTAGGCTCTTATCTATTCTGGTCTCATAACTGGTTCATAAAAGCATACAAAGCCCAAGTTGCTACTAAATAGCTTTCTCAATATGCCTTAATAGACCTCTCAGATATTCACACTGTACATTAAGAGGACTTGTTTAAAGTACAGGAGAGTTTGGAGACAGTGTGTCTGTGTGAGGGCTAGCACAGTTTGGGATAAGCTAATAAATAAGGATTGTCACCTTTTCCCAAGGCATCCCAGATATTAACACCCAAGAGGTAAAGCAATGCTAGGAGCAAACTGCACAGTTGTCATAACAACAACCACACAGCACGGCCCAGGAGATGAGTAAGTCGCCAGGAATCTGAAGAAAAAGAGAAATCAATTAAATCAAGGGATTCAGGACCTCTGGGCTGTTTTGGCCACTGGTCCTTGGAATGAAAGATTCTGATTCTCAGTATCTATCTGGGTAAATAGACACAACCATTCTGTGAAAACACGGCAAAAACTATACACATCTATTTTATTAACCCAAGATCTTTCCAGCACATGCCACTGCCAGGCTGTCAGCAGCACCTGGATGTACCAGCACATCTCATTTGCTTGTCCATTCACAGTTTATACCCTCCCAGCTGGGCTTTTCCACTGTAAAACACTTGTGCACTGATCTACCCAGGGCAGCAGGATCTATGCAGAGAGCAAATGGTATCCACTCTTATTAGGGATTCAGTACGAGGCTGGTCTTGCACATTTCTAATTTTCATTTTTTTCTCCAAAAGCTCAATCTAGAAACTTATCACCACTTAAGGAGAGAACTGAAAGACTGATTCACTTTTTTTGCGCTCAGGAATTTAGAATTTTGCAATCAATTTAAAGCCATATAAAATCTTGTCCTTGGTCCCACTGCAAACACATTTTTTTTGCAAAACCAGCAAAGGTGTAACAAATGCAGGTTGCACATTCCACAAGACCATAAAAAATTTGCCAATTTTCAAGAGAAACTGGTAGCAGAAAATACTTCGAAGAAGTTCAAGAATTACCTGGGGAATAAGTTATTGTTAATTACTATTGAGTTTACATACTCAGTGGAATTCCAAGAAGGAAATTTTGTGGGAGTGAGACAATCCAAAACGCTACAAAATGGGTAAAATCTTTGGAGTTTAGAGCTTTAACACACCACTAATAGCTGGAAGCCTGTCAGAGGTGTCTCCATAGGCAGCTGATTCCATAAACTGATGCTCTAGGCTTTATTACAATTTCATCTGGAACATTCAGCTATTTTGAGTGATTTTTCAGAAGAAATATTCATATTCACTTATGGCAAATACTTGGCTTCTAGGGACTCAAATACCTAACTCCCTAAAACTTGTAAATCCTGACAGCAGCCTTACAAATACAGACTGCCCCAATCCAGCTTAGGTACAGTCACATTGCTCCCACTTAGGTATTTAGCCTGTCCTTAATCACACATTCCCATTGTATCCAGCAGTTCTGATGAGCAGAAAGAAATGACAGCTCCACCTGAGTCTTGCAGGATGGAGACTGAGATAAACAGCTCATTAATGAAAGCAGAAAACAGCAACACTCATTTATTTTCACTCCCAGATTACAAAGAAGCATTGATCCCAAGTGCATGTTAATGCTCTTCTCAGCACGTTAATCGAGGTCTTCATTCGGATCTAGTTGGGGTCTGAAAGGGAAAAATTAACTGGAAAGTTTTTGTAATTTCACAAAACAAGAGCTGAATACTGAGGGTTAAAAGGAAATAATTTACCAGCCACGGCACATTGTTATTCTCAAGGATAGTGCTTTCCAAAATTATGGGTCCTTATGGAAAAGTATTTTTCATAATAACAAATCCACTGCTCAAGAATATATTTCATAGCAGCATCCTCCCAAAGCCATTTACTGGGGGAAACATTCCAGCTCTGTCTGTATTACATTTGAAATAATGTTAATACCATCTCCTTGGCAGGTATACAAATGGACACGGGGTTTTTCCTGTGTTCTCCCTGTCTCCCCATGAGGGCTAACACTTACATAGGTCTTCCACCATCCAAACTACTTCTGTTATGTTATTTATGTTTTAATGAGTACAGACACACAGGCCAACAGCAGGGATGTCAAGCATAAGGACCTGGCTATTTAGTGTACAGCAGCCAAGTTAGTATCAATCGAACTAAGAGAAATCCATAAATACGGTGAGGAACAGAAGGGCTTCAGCAACTTTTTGCTGGGTCAAGAAGAAATGCGTCCAGAAGTAGCAACACTATCAACATCAGCCAGTGTGCTTTAGTAACTCTCTTTCATGTGCTACACCGTTTGAGGTCAATTATTCCATTCAGGCATCAGTACTCATGTCACTGAAACAGCATTTAAACAAAGATGAAATGTAAACCCCTCGATCTGTTTGAGGACACAGACACTCCCTGTGCCAGGGGCCATCAGGGCATTACAAGATCTGGGCACGTGGCTGCTCCCAGCGATGCCATCACCGACGGGACTGCTCGGTCACAGCAACAGCAAAGACCCGACCGGGCCAGCCCCGTCCGTGCCGGGACCCGCCCGGTGCTGGGAGCTGTCAGCCGCAGCTCCTCCAGCGCACCTTCGGTTTGTTCCAGCTTCGGTCACATGGAACTGTCGATTGTGCTCTTAAGGAATTCAGCGGCTGAACTGAGAACAGAAGGACAGGAAGAGATGAGAGCCCCTCTCACCCTTCCTCGACACTGCAGCTTGCACAAGAGCAAGGCAAGCAGTGAGGAAAGGACAAGTTTTCAGAACTACAGCAGGAGTTCCGAGACTAACTCCTCTTCCCACACAACTTCAGAAGCCCTTTTGCTCACAATACCAATTCTCTGCACATTCCAAAGAAGTATTTCCTCCTGTCAAGCCCCTTTGGGACTCCCACTCTCAAGAAAAACACACCAGCCATGAACTCGACAAGCTTTCTGGTATTTCCCCCTCTAGCTTATTTCTATCCCCATTATCTACTCTACAGAGATTTTTTTCATCCACAAACACCTCTCCCCCTGCAGTGGAAGGACAGGTACACTCGTGTATATTCACAATTTGAAAAAAGGGGGCTTCTCACAACATTAAGAATACGCAGCACCCAAAATGAATTAGTTCTATCGTTCATTTGAAATAACATTTAGGTGAAGCATCCCTGGTGTGTGAGAATCCCAGCCCTGGGCAGCAGATAGAGAGCAACATGAACAGAATTGTCCCTCAGCATCACACATAGCATCCAAGAGTTGTACTGCTTCAGTAACAAGTGGGAGAGGGAGGAGAAACAGTGGCAGCACAAGTTTCTTATCAGAACAAATCCTCCTGCAACCAGAGAAAAATTAGAGCTTTGCATTCACACCAATCTGGTCGCTTGAGTGTATCCATGGTAACCCCCATCCTTCAGAAATTCCAGTGAGCATCTACACACTGCTTTTACATTCCTCTAACACATGAACAGAATTGAGAGCACTGGAGTGTCGGCTCCATTAATCTCCTTCTACCTCAGCTACACAAGTGCATTAGGAGGCAGAAAAGCTCCCCCACATCTACTCTTTAACCCAAATTCCTCCAGCATGCAGCTGGAATTTCTGGATTACTCTGTTCTTTGACAACAGTATTTATTGTCCTGCACCAGGAGGATGAGCCCTGCAGGATTCTGAGCAGTCTGAATGCATTGTTGAGCACCATTTACTAATGTCTGACAGATACATAAGCTTCTGATTATATCAAAAAGGGTGAAAATTATTTTATTATATCAATAGCATGTTTAAAAATTCTTAGCAAGAATATGGTATAGAGCATTTCCTCAAGAAATTTGACAACTTTAATAACCTTCTTAATCAGATTTAATCAAAGGCTTCTTAAAAAAAAGGTTTTTTGTGGACCTGAAAAACAAAATTACATTGGCATTTTGGATTTCTCTATGATAAATCAAAGTCTCCTACTAACTTAGCTTGCTATTCTTAGATAACTTGCATGATTTCTTTTAATAGCGTATCATCACCCAAAATCAGAATGAAAACCAATATCTGAAACAATAGCCTGTGAAAATTATGATGCTTAAATTGCTCACTGAACAGGACTGGGGTGTTGTTTCATTGGAACAGAACAGTGTGATTTCATTGCAATGTCATTACAACTTTCAGTAATTGTGAAAGGAGAAAAGGGAAGGATTTCTGCCCCTGAAGGGCCTGGCCCCTGCGCTGCCTTCTGTCCTCCCTCAGAGCCCGGCCACTGTCCCGACAGCAGCGCTCCCACCGCGCTCCTGCCCAAGGGCCGGGGGCTGCCCAGCGCAGCGCTCGCTGCCAGACGCCTGCCCACACCACACTGCTTCTGCTGCTTGCTTCACCACAGCAAAATTACCTTCATTTTAAACAAGAAAGCAGATTAATTCATGTTTAAAGCCAACAAACAAACAAAAATACAACCCCCAAAATCAACACACAGTGGATAAGGAATTGTTGTTCTTAAAGGAGCTTGTTTTGCATCAGCTTTGTTTTTGTGCTGCTCTTTATAATTCAAATTCAGGGCAGTGCCAGAAAATGGCAGGCATGTCCTTGGAACACCACATGCAAGACGGGACTATTTTTATCAATAAAACATTTCCAGTGATATCTTTGGCAAGACTGGAGCACCAGTGTCCTGGAACCAGGTAAAACCAATGGAAACCTCCTCTCAATCTCATTTTGGCACCTTCGAAATCTCATTTATGTTGCCTTTTCTGGTGAAAACAGATGGAGTTAATTGCTGCTTTTTTAGTTACTATGTGAGAAAAAAGCTAAATTACCTTCAGAATGAGACCTGCATGTAAGCAGAGAGCTAGCACGAGCTCTCTGCAGAATACAAATGGAACTTGCCAAGCAATATTTGAATTTTTAGATTGTATTTCATTCAAATGCCTAAAATTTGGAAGAAGCTTTTCTTGGGAGGACTTTTGTTCAGTGAAGAAATTAGAGTTTTGCTATTTACACAAATGCCAGTCATTTTCCAAAGCCATCCCTCTCTGCTCTAGAGTCCGACTGCCACAATAGTTGTCTAAAGCAGCTTTCCTTTCACCCAGCATGCTTCTACAACACCTACAGAAACTCAGAGAATGCAAGATGTGAAGCTTTTTATATTTACATTGGAAAAAGAAAAAAATGAACAACAGCTTCTTCTGCTTGGAAGAACAAAAAAGAAATCTTAGTAATCCTAAAGAAACTGAAGAAGCTGTAAAATTCTCCCTTGCCCTCTTTGCACCTCTCCTTGGTAAGGACTTGCACAAAAAGATACAAACGGGAATATTATTGCTTCAGTAAAGGGTTTATTATCTCACCTGCAAAGTCAGAGCATCTGCATTCCTTATCAGGAAAGTACTGAGTTATTTTTCCCTTTCTTCACCTCTTTATTAAAACTCTAAATATCACCTTTGTGCCCAGAACATTGGGGGAAATCAATCTGACGTCTGGAAAGTCAAGGTTTAGACATGGGAATGCTTTTGTCTTTCAAAGCTGTATTAAAAGTAAGAGTAATAGAGCAAGACAAACTAAGAGAATATGAAAGGAGACAGAATAGAGGAAATCAGATTTGGAAACATACTTTAGTTACAGAGACTGCAGATAAGGTAAATGCAGGGCAGACTCAGGAGATTCAGCAATGTCTGAATTCTGACAGGTTTTCAGATGGCTCAGACTCGCTGTGCAGAAGGCAGTAAATATTTCATGGTGTTTATTTTGAGTGTTTTTACTTAGAGTCAGGTCTTCTGGGTTAGTAAAACCCAGCACTGTGTTACAAACCAAAGCCATGTGATCACACTCCCTGATGGGAGCCCAGCCTGAGTCCATTCAATGACCAGCCCCATTGTCTGTAACGAGCCGTCGGTCGGAGTGCAGGGCTGCAAACCCCACAGCTCCAGCCACCTCTCAAGTTTGTCCTCAAATATGCAGAAAAATTGATCCACAATTCTCCAGCAATTTTTACAGGTTGAATCAACAGATCTGCACAGGTAAATCACCTGTATCTTCCTGCCAGGTCAGACACCCCAGCTGAAGAACCACACCTAATCATCCGCTGTCAGATCATCCCAAAATAATAGTTTTACAGAAGGAAATGAAGAATCCGGTAAAATCGAGATGGCACAGTGGCAAACAGCCTCTCCCTGCCACAGCTCCCCTCTAGAATTTACACACCTGAGACCTCCATTGCATTGGCTCTAGGCGCTGAGACTATTTGTTCCTCAAACCTTCTCTCCCATGAGCCATAACTTTATTTCCTCCTATAACATGACAGACTGAACACCGGAAAAGGCAGGATGCTGAGCACGTGCTGGTACCCCACCTGGAATTACTGTATCCTAGGGATAATGCAGCCCTAGTATTTGGAGTCAAGAAGGATTTTCTTCCCCACCAAAGACTTGTCATGCTTTCTTGTTTTCCTGGGAGGAAAGCTGCATGGGGGCAGCAGGGTTTGTTCTTAGCTTTAAAGCTATTTGTGATGACTCAGTGTAATATCTACTTTGGAACACTAAATATTCCCCAGTAAACACTTGACAAACCATTCACATACAGAAAAACATTTTAAAAATCAAAGGAAAGAGAGCAAAATTCACATGTTTCACATTCCAGTTGAAAAGGTGACGCGAAATGTTTCTGCCTCTACCCTGCAGACATTGCACTTTATCATCCTTGGGGGCAACAAATCGGGCATTTGTACAGTTATTTTCTTCTCTATTGAAGCCTTTCTGGAATACTCTCAGACACAGACACTTGCCTTGCTCAGGTGGTAAAATTTTATTCATATTCTCCTGTAAACAACAGCAAATTACCAGTGCATTTCCTTCCCACCAAATCACCTTAGCAACCCCGGTGAAACAGCTCCAACTTTCAGAGGGAACTTGGAATCTCACGGAGACCTGCAAAGCCTCCAAAGGAAAAATAACACCTCTGGTAAAAACAACAACAGAAGCTTTATGTTTTGTTCCATGGAACTTTATAATCCTTAAAAGACACAGACTGAGGTTTTGAGAAAGAAGTGGTTCAATGCAAAGGTGCAAACATTCCCTTTCAGAGCAAAACCTTCTGCCCAGGACACAGTGCTGCCATTGGCTCCTGCCCAACGTGGCTTTAGACTGAGCCAGGACAGTGACGGCAACGCTGATCAAACATCACCAGCAGGAACTTCCCTGTCTTAGCTCCTGGTGGGACTCTGGTCACACATCTGGCAGAAGAACAACATTTTTTGCTTGAGGGAAACTGAATCTGAACTGGAATCAAACCAATGTTTTTCAGAACTTCCCATGGATTGGGAATACTAAGAAAATTCAGCAGGAAGAACATACATGTGCATGCGTGCTTTCTGGCTTCTCAGTGAGATGTATGCATTTCCCAATTTCCTGTAAGAGATTCCAGATTCTCTTTTCTCCTTCTTTTTCTTCACTATCAGCTTCAGGAATTCTTGAATACTTTGCTAGACCCCAAGCCTGCCTGCCACTGGTTGTTGCTATTCAGTAGCCACCAATTCCAGCCAGTGGGTGGCTGGGGTTAACCGATACCCCCTATCAGGGAGCTGAAATTCCAAAAATGTTATTTTACAGGTTTTTAAAGAACCCAAGTCCTGTGCAATTGTAAGGCACTTCCTTTCCCGACACCTTCAAGATCAACCCTGATTATTTTTAACTGTAATTTTCCTCTATTACATATTATCCAGGAATCGCACAGATGAAACCCAAGAGGGGCTGCTCCCTGTGAGACAGAACCCAGACCCTCACACACCTCACTTCCACCACAGACAACAAGGCTGCCTTACATTTTTACCAACTTATACAGAAACACTGCATTTCCACCAGAATATTCCAGCCTGGAATATTCAGACAGCTGGCTAGTGCTCGTGATTTGAGCGTGGCCTCTCGTGGGCCTTGCCTGCCGTAAGCGTGAGGGTCTGTGGTGGGGAGCACTGGTTTAGGCCCAGGTCCTCAACACACAGCGGGCAGGCTGGGCCTCCGTGGCCAAACCCCTGACACCTCACCTCTAATCATTGCTGCCCTTCTATCACAGCAGGAGTTCTACCAACAGGACTTTTAACTCAGACCAAAGCAGATCATGCTTTTAACTCTGACAATCCTTTGTCAGTGAGGTAGCTGTACCGCCAGAACGCAACTCCAGGTTTGGCTTTTTGATCACAATTTTCTCAGCTCCTCGGGATAAAGAGGATGAAATCTGCAGGCCATGTCAAAAACGCTAAGGCCAACTTTGTAATAAAACAATTCACTTCCAATACTTTGAGAACATTGAATATTTTTGAACTATGTGTAACAGGAGATGGGGTAGTGTTTGATTTTCCTCTCAAATGAAATTCCAGGAAGGTGCATTTATAGATAGCTAAAAAGAGCTGCAATAATTCCATGAGACCGTGCTCTCTCTACCTGAACACATCCGTTTGCTGTAAAGCTACATACGACATACTTTGAAAAAGACAAGGTAGGGCAGCGTGATAGATCCACTTCAATTCCAGATCCAACTCAAAGCCTCTTTCTGCCCAGTTCTGAGCAGCACTTTGAAGTCACAAGGATGAAAGGGTGCTCAGTGTCTGACAGCCTGAGGGCTCTGGGTACAAATGAGCAAAAGATCTGACTCCTCATTGACCAGGGCCAGCATCTGCTGGAGGGATCCCCAGCTTTACGGAAAAGGTCCCCTGCCCACTCCTTCTGTCCCATGCTCGGGTATGTAATGCTGCTTAAAACAAATTCTGAACCTGGATAACAATAGATCAGACCAAGGATGGGTAAAACAGGCTTAAAAATGAAATGAACTTAGAAAAACTTTATCTCTAAGAACATGGTAAATTTGCTAGATCAAAAAAACTGTCCACAGTTGCATTCCCAAGGCCATGAGACACCCAGTAGCATTCAGTACCAGTTTCTACCAGGAGAATCAGGTTAACAATTCCCACAGCCATTTATAAAGCTGCCAGCCTAAACAATGGCTTTTTTAGTATCTCACCATCGATCTGAAATAACAGATCAGCTTATCTCCCATGGTTCACAAGCCTCAAAAAGAAGACAAAATTTAAGTCACTCAAAATCACCAATGCCCTGTAGACCATTAGTGGGATTTGCAAGTCTTTGGGTAGCACCTTGACTTCAGCACGTATTTTGTTACTGAACCACAATCACAAAGCTGAAAACAATAATCAGCATGGCTAGTTCAGACACACATGACCCCACATCCCTCTGCACAGATCCAGTACCCCCGGTTCATTCCAGCTGCTGAGCTGGGTATTGTTTAGTTTCTGAATAGTAATGGGGCCAGACCTCTCTGTGAATAAAAACACATTTCTTGCGAGTCAAAACTACCAAAGGATTTTGTTTCCCTCCCCCATCTTCTTTTCCCTAAATTCTGGAATGCAGAAATGCGTCATAATTGCCCTGAAAGCAGCAGAGGGAATACAGCAAGGAGGAAGCTGGTCTCTACATAATTCTATTCCTTTGCTTTTTGATCATGATCCAATGAACGAGTGTTGCCACAAAGACTCCCTGTTATCAGTGTGCAATTAAAACCTTCACAGAAACGCATTCAGACTACATGTAGGCATTCATACTTAAGGGATAAAATCTTTGCCGTGTACTTTAGAACCCCTGCATAAACATTCAGTAATTGTATTCCTTTCTAACAAGTGAGGTTTTGAGAGGGGGATAATTTTCTTCTAGTAAATAAATGGCACTAAATAATGTTATAAATACAACAGCTCATAATCCAGCACAGTTTTTACATTTTGTTGTGCAAGATCTACAGCAAACATGTAAAATGAATCACTGAAGATGGCTGGCAAATGCACAGGTGTTACACTCGCAGGATGGTTTGTATTGGTTTTGGGTTTTTGTGTTTCCAAGCAATCATTAAGTAGTTTTTCCTCTAAATTTGGATAGTTTCGTGGAACATTTATAGCACGAACACTACAACACTGTGCTAGGGCAGGACAATTAAAAAAAAAATTAAAAAGAGAAAATAAAAGACTTGTCAGAAGAAGAATTTCTCTCTCTTGTTCCTCAACTACACGTCTCAGTTGTTTCTCCTCTTTTCAGTGCCTAGCACTCGAAAAACGTGGGAAGAGCACACAGCATAAATGATGACCAAACAATTCAGCTGTCCTCATGACTGGCAAGTTCACCTGCAGAAATAATTCTGCTGCTTTCCATCCTGCAGCTGTGAGCTCCCTGAGTGAGCTACCTGCAGGAGACCACGGATGGCTCGCCACACTCACAGCTCCCCAGGAGCCCATCTACAGCAAACTTGGAGCCTGATCTCAGAGTCCCACACTCAGTCTCATCCCCTACAGTGATTCTGTGAAAAAAGCTCACTTACAGAAACTCTTGAAGAGAGCATTGGGAGAGTTACACTCTTATGGGCAAGTTCTTGTCACCACAACTCAATTCACCACACATGGATTTTGCTTTTTTTCATACACTCCTTAAACTTATTTGGTTTTTATTTTTTACGCAGTAATTTAGGCTACAGAAGGGGACACATAGAAATTGTGGTTGGTTGAGAGTGCAGTTAGCTGAGGAACTCATTACAAGAGCAGAATGCGTAAATTTTCTGTGTCCATGGCTATAATGTTTAAATAAATACATTTTAAAAATTCATCAAGCATTGCAGCCTGAAGTAGAAGCAATAAATATGTTGTATGATATTGGAAATACAGTGTGACTGCTGAGATAGTTTTAATTAGTCAGCTTTTAAGTCCTGCAAAGTATCTTGTGTTATTACAACCCTGTTACTTTTTGGTACATCAGACTGCAGGGGACACATAGAATTTTTGTTTACCTGAAGGGGAGCATCACGCCTCACAGCTCATCCACTTTTCGTGACAGTTCAGTGGCTGTGGGAGCTGGCATGCCTTGCTCTGAAGCAGCACACAGCCTGGAAACGAAGGTGCTTGTAGAGAAGAACAGGAGGGGCAGCCATGCTTATGTAGGGCAAACTGCTGTGGGAGCAGGTCAAGCTCATGGGAGCTCAGGGTGATTTACACCGCAGTGTCGCGGCTCCTCCCCGTGTCAGACACGCTTCCCTCACAGAGCCGCCGCCATTTTCACTCCCCTCAGCGTCTGCGCTCCCGCCACGCCCGAACCTCCCCCAGTGCGGCAGAGAGAGCCAATCACTGCGCAGCGCAGGAATGCCGGACCAATCATCGCGCAGCGCGGGAACGCCGGACCAATCACCACGCTAGGCGGGAACACCGGACCAATCGCCACGCTAGGCGGGAACGCCGGACCAATCGCCGTGCGGCGCGGGAACGCCGGACCAATCGGCGTGCAGTACTCCTGGGCGGGGGCGCCCGCCCCCCTCAGCAGTGCGCTGAGGGCCGGGCGCGCTGAGGGCTCAGCATGATGGGCTCCCGAGTGAAGCCCAGAGCTGCTGTCTGCCCGGGCCAAATGTCACCCAATAGCAGCAAGTGTTGCTAAGGGCTGATCTGCTGCTCGCATGTGCCTGAGCTGTGTGGCCCCGGCTAGTGCCCCACAGGCACCTGTGACAGCAGCGTCACCAACACCCATCTGAGTAAAGGTCATTGATGTGCCTCAGCTTCTCAGTGCCATCTAGATAATGTAATATAAAATTCACAAAGATTATTGTGCTTACTTACATTGCCAACTAAAAAACTACATGGATTTATGTCTGGTTGTTAAAACTTTCCTTCTCGAGGAAATGACTGGTAAATGACAAAAGGGACAGCATTGTTTACATCTGTTTACTCTGATAAACTTACACTGCTAAGTAACTAACTCACATTAATTACACAGCGATACCTGTTCCTGAACACAGGCACCTGCTGAAAGAGTCACAAATGGGTCTGGGTTAAATGAGGGGGAAGGCAGATTTTTATAGCCATTTCTTCTATTTCCTTTGTGGGACTCTGCTTATAAACCACCTTGTTTGTAGCAATGTGGATGGATGGAAAACAAGGGTGGACTCAAGCGTAGGCTGAAATTCAGCCTTCCTTTCTTGCAGGGGAAGGTTACAGAGGAGCAAACTGCAGCATTTTGTAGTGGTGGTATATTAACGTATGCTACTGATAAATAGAAAAGTGGAGCCTGCACAATCTGGAAGTGATAACTGCTTTTCACACAACATGCAATTTCCATTTTTTATTAGTCAGATCTTCTCACAGTTTTCCTCATTAGTTCACCACAGGATCATTGGTTTTATTGCTGCAAGCTTGTCTTAATTGTGCTAAAACAAATATTTTGGGTATGAGGGACCCTCACAGTAACCACTTCCTCCAGTCTGTGTTTCCTTAACTTCCTTGCCACAACCATGTTCCAGAATTTGCTTTCTGCAGTGCCTGTGTTGGGACATCACAATGGACCTTTCAAAATGGAAAGCATTTCACACTTTTCAACATGTACGGCAAATGTATGATGCATTAAATTCAATTATTGAGTTTGTGCTTTCATTTTAATCTATTACTTGAATTGAAACTCTGATGGAAAGTACTCCATACAAAATCTAAGTGTTTGGTGGGTACCTTTCTTCCCACCTGCCTCAGGAACTTGAGGCAAATTTCCATGTCCCACCTCTGCTTACAGCTGCGTTCTGGACAGATCCTTCTCTGCACTTTCCATTACCAGTGACATTCCTGTCAGTGATCCGGATATTTCACATGTTAGCACAGACTCATGCAGGGGTGGAGAGCAGGAGAACTGTGCAGAACAATCCTGAGTAAAGCACCTTCCTCCACTTGGTCTCATTCAGCACACCCTCAAGCAGGTACCTTGCACAAAGTGAAAGCTCTTCAGATTCTGTTCTCTGTGCTTTTAGGATATTTGGGGAAAAAAATAATTGTTAATGAAACCGAAAAATATTGATAATCCTTTCTCAGCTTAATATGAAATAAAATTAATGAAATACATTTTTTAATGTGGTTCTGTGAGGCTTCTGTGGCGTGCTCTGTTGTGGAGTAATTGCAGGCTGCCCCACTCTGTTCCTGTGCCTCCCACATTTCTTTACTTCCTTGAATTGACTTCTCTTTGTTTTACTTCTTGCTCAGATCCCCAAAGGATCCTGATTTATATCTTAATCGTCTTTTCTACTTCCTTTGTTGAATGACTTGTTCTCCATTCAGCTGGGCCCCCAAATCCCGCTGCTTCCCCCCGCCAGTCCCCTCAGTCCCCCGCTCTGTCCCTGCTCCTCCGCCGCTCCTGGCTCACACCCGCTGTCCTTTTCCTGACCCGCGTTTGTAACCTCTCAATCAGCCATGACTCCGCTTTCTCCATGTCTTTTTACCACCAGGCATTAGCTAATTCCCACCCTTACTCTTTAACATCATCTCTCAAAAATTTTTCCTCCTAAACTTCATTGCCAAAATGATCTGTGCTGTCTTAATTTTGTGGCTCATTCCCTGCACCTCCCTTCCGATGGGAACTTGGCCATACCATCTCTCCTCTTTCAGTGCATCCAAATGCAGCTGCAAAATTATTTTGGTTTTGTGCCCTTCTCTGTTGTGGCTTCTCGACTTCCTTCAAAGAAGCAGCAAGATTCTGTTTGCTGGTTAGGCCTCACCTTCTATTCCCTGTCTTGTGAAGTACTGCAAAACATAGTGAAAAAAAGGAGATTGAGCAACACACCCATGGGTGCATGCTCTGAAATCCCTGTCCTTAGCCAGTGTGGCTGCTCCTAGGCAGCACAACAGCCATCCATCATACCAGTGTTCCAGCACAGGTGTGAGAGGGAAATATCCAGAGGCAGCAAAAACTCCACAATAAACCCTCTTAGTTTCATCAGGAAAAGAGAGGAGGGGGGAATCTTCTTTTTCTATCAAATATGTTACTGTTTTAATCTTTTTTATTAATTCCATTTCATTATCTGAAAAAAAAAATCAAAATGTATAATTGAAAACCATTGAAATTAAATATTATTTCTTAGAAATACTTCTCAGCCAAACTCTTTAGTTAATTCAACTTAATCCAAACCCAAATTCTTGGTTTCACAAACTATTCACATCAGAATAAGTCTATCCCGAGTCAGATTCTCCGAGGATGTTTCATATGATTGTTGCTGTGAACAGACTCAACTCAAAGGCGTGGGAGTCAGGCACAGGTGGGAGTGCGGTGCATTCTCATCGTGAGGTATTCACATTTCCTTTGGAATGGGAAACAGACTGAGGAAAGGGAGGTGCAGTGTTTGGGTCTCTGTGCTGCTGAGCTGTTACCGTCAGCCAGACTAATACATTCATGTATGTGTGATCGAGGGAAACAGCTCCAGCAGATCCCATCGAGGCACTTCCCAAGGAATTGTCAGTCCTAGACGGAGTCGCGGTTCCTCTCCCACTTTCCACACAGTGTAGCACACACTTCTAGGCCTGCTGCCTTCCCGAGCTCACGCCTGGCTCCAAGAGCTGTTCAGCCGGCGCACAGGGCCAGCCGGAGGGCAGGGGATGCTGCACCCACTGATTCCACCTCTTACCCAGCTCTGCCGCCCCTGTTCAACCCCATGGAACTATGAACAAAGAGTGGAAAAGGAAGAATCGGCTGGAGCAATTGCTTGAAAATTAGTGGGAGGTCAAACATACAGACTCACAGGTGCAGGATGTGCACAGCTCAAATCTGGAACTGTCGCTGAGCACTTGTAGTAGAATGAATTTGTCTGGAATAGGCGTTTATACATTGAAATCATTGTTAGGAATTTTGTCCCTTATTTCAAATATATTTAGCCTTCCAAATACTCTGCCCCAGTCCAGATTTATCTTCAGCCCTTTCGGAGATGTTTAGAGTAGCTCGAGAGCTTGTCCAAGTTCAATACCACACCTGGTAACCCTGTGTGTAACCCACAGGCCTTTCTTTATTCTGTCCTTGACTTACACACAATTTTACTCTACCACCCATTCTTCCCAATAAGCCATCTTTTCCCTGCCGTGCCCGCGGGTGTGAACAGCACTTGGTGCTTTCCAGGTGTTTCTGCAAGGCCCAGCAATGACTGCAGCTGAGGTGTTGGCTGTCAACTGTTACGCCCCTTCCTTTGCGCAGCCCTGACACATCCCCGCAGGCCACAGGACATTCCTGTTAAGTTGCCCATTTTAAAGCTCTGTGCAGCTCTCCTGTCATCTCTGGCAACACAAAATGTTCCCAGCAGCATTTGTTTTCTTGAAATAGTTTGATTTGCAGTTGCTTCCCAATGCATTTTCCCTGCTTTGCATATTGCTTTGTCTGTGCCTATTAGGCTCTTCAGTTTCAAGAAATTTCTAAACTATTCTTAGTCCTAAATAATTTTAGACTCAATTTGAACCATGAGCCAGTATTTCATGGGGAATTACACATAAATCAACAACACCTGTCTTCATAAAAGAAATTTAAGAGTTTTTGTTCATACTAATTTCCTTTGTGTCTGAAGAAGAAAGCGCAGCCATAAACCAAGGGCTGTTCAGCAAGGATTATTTCCAATAACATTAAAATTATTTACAACAGTATTTACAATAAACCTGATAGAATTTTCCTTTACATGTAAATGAATGAACCCTCCAGAAACAGCCTCAATGTATGTAACTCCCTCTCTCACATGCAATTGATCCTCATCAGTCCCAGAATTGTTTCTGTCACGGAGTTAAAGACCCAGAACTAATCAGAATTTTTCTCAGCAGAATTTTAAGTCAACACCATTTAAATTAAATGATACTANGCACAGAAAACCCAACACATTTGTACTGGTTATGCTTTGAAATTCTTGTGACAGGAATAGACATTTCAGCTTGATAAGAATCAGCAACAGAAACTTTCTTTTTTGGAATTTTTTTAAGAACCCATGGATTTTTGAAGTGTGAGTACAGTTTTGAGGTTTCACAGGAAGTGTGAGGTATTTTAGATAAGTTTAATACTGTTTCACCACCAGCAATGAAATTTTCTAATGAAAAAAGGTTGTTTGATTTCAAATGTGGGCTACTAGAAAATTTAAATTCCAAGCAGACAAAATCTCTATTAAAATGCTCTTTAACAAAAAATACATTTTAATTTGAAAAATCCTACAAATATTTTAAATTTTATAAAAGGAATAATAATTTTCTTAAACTGTTATTTCTAATAAAAAGAACCCTCTGTCTATGTATTATTCTCTTATGTTGTTCTCCATCAGATCGCTCCTGTACTGAGGTAGGAATTTGCATAAAGGAACATGTACTTTGTTATACAGTAAGCATGAATATTAGCAAGCTTGTACATCCTTCTGCCTTATATACCCATGTTTTATTCAGAAGTGCTTGGGGTTTATTATGTTTAAAGTGAAAGATTTTTCAGAAAAGCTTTGAGCACAATAAACCAGCCTCACTGGGCTTTTTTTGGCATTCACAGTGCATTTTGAAACAGCAATATTGTCTAGAGACTTTTATAGCCTTTCAAACATTTTAGGAACAATTAAACACGCCTTTCTTAGACTAAAATCCTTCTTGCTACACTCAGCTGTGCGACTGCCGAGGTCTCTGTTCTCAACACCACGACTGTGGCTGTGGGCAGTGGTTACCCCGTGGGTAAACCTCGCACGGGACGAGGTGGCCTGTGCTGGCTGATCGCTGCTCTCCGTCCTGCCGGGTTCCTCCTGGGCTTCCAGCTGGTTCAGGGTGTTTTCCAGGGAGCTGGAAGCAGCTGATCTGCAGCAGCACACTCTGGTCCCCCACTGGCACTGGAGGGAACCTTGCTGGGGAGCATGGAGAACATTTATGCCCTGCTGTCATTCCTTTCAAAAGGATGAACCCTCTCTGCCAGGCCCAACACTTCACACTTACGGCCTTCAAGTTCCCTGGCCGGGTTCTTAACTCTCAGTGCAGGGATGGGGTGGATGCTCCTCCCATTCTCCAGGGCTCACAGACCTTGGATTGAGCTCCTTAACCTCTTGGCATTGCGTCCGATGTCCCATTACAAACCACTGTTGAGAAGAATAGTATCAGAGATGAGGTAATGTTATTTACCTCGGCCGGAAGGAAGGTTTTCCTGTTTGTGTCTGAAGTCCACTGGCAACATCCCCACTGGGGTATGGAAAAGTGATGCTGGGCACGCACTGCAGACAGTTGGTGAGGGGCTGAGCCAGGCAGGAGCCCTGGAGTTAGAGAAGTTGCGGAAAGAATCACTAATAAGAGAATAGTTTGTTGGATTTTTATCTTTTCTTCTTTTCAATGTACACATAGCAAACAATGGGGAGAAATTCACTAAAGCACACACAGCTCCATGGGAGGAGAGAACACAGCCAGCTGATGTGGGACATGCATTAGCCATGGAAGCATCCTGAGAGGGGTTATTTGTGTGTGAAAAGAGCTCTAACAGAGCTCACAGGAGAGGAAATCAGGATTAAAAATGCATCGAGAAAATAAATAATAAAAGAATTAAGATGCAGCAGCGAAGTGGAGGAGGATGCTGTACAGAAACCTCAGGAACTGCATCCTAGGAAGAGGGGTCATCTACAGAAACATCATCACAAGGAAACAGCAGCTTGATCATGAGCAGATTTTACAGTTAAATGAAAAGCTAATTTAAAAAAATAAGCAAACACATGCCCATAATTAAATATTCCATAAGGGAACATTTTTGAGAAGTTCAGGAGAGCAGTGAGTGGACTCAGCAGGGAGCTACACAGAGAGGAAACTCCACATTTTTATATTCTAGTAGTCTCAGTGCAAAAAATGCTCTATAACTTTCTTCCAAAAGGGGAGCTGGGGGGGTCAGAGCTGCTGGAGAGGCTCCAGAGCCTGGCTGGCTGGCCAGCATGGACAGACATGCAGTGCCCAGCTAACAGCGTGTCCTGCCACGCTCAAACCAGCTTGGACTGGAAATCCAGTGAAGGACTGGCTGCTTATTTAACATTCCAAATTTTGCTGAAGCCAGGGAAGGTAGCTTCAATTAAATAGTTTTTACTAAATGTGGAAAACGCATCTTTCAGCTGTGTTTTCTATGACAAAACTCACTAATACGGAGCTGGGACCTGCTCCTGCTGCGGCCAGCAACACATTTCCCATCCGGTTCTTGCTGTCACAGGAGCACGCTGAGGGGACATCCCTCTGATTTCCACCAGCAGAAACATGGCTGTTCTATACACCATGAACACACCTCTCACAGGCTGCCAGATCTCCAGGCCTGTTTCTGAGTGCTGCCTAATTTATGAGATTCCCACTTAACATGACTGGAAATAAAAGACAGAAAGGATGTTCTGAGGGACTCAGCTTTCCCCATTGACTTTATCAAGGAGAATTTGAAAACCCAACAGCCAGTGTAAAAGCACCACACCTGGGTGTCCCCAGGATGCCATCCAAGCTGATCCGGGCACCCACTGTTCTCAGGGAACATTTGCGGTGTGACCGTCAAAAGGAAAAACTGAGATTTTAAAAAATTTAAGGGAATGGGGTGGGAGGACAGGATGACACACACACCCTGCAGATACTCAAAATGCAGTATGCAGACAACCTCAGATTAAACCCCAAAACTGAATAGCGACCAAGTCACGTTCTTGATGAAGTACAGTTGGAGATGTACATCTTTTTTCTGGCTCGAGAGCTAATTACATCCTCCAAACTGTCTAAATGCAGCCAAATGGGGTCTCTAATTACCATGCAGTCATTGGCTTCCCAAACTCTCTTGGACAAAAATAAAACCCAAATCCTGCAACACTGGAACAAAGAGGAAAATGGCATTGAATTGCAAAGCTACAATTTCTACACTAACATAAAAAGAAATAAAAATTAGAAATGTACATATTCTTCCTATCTCTGCGAGCAGCTGGCACCCGAGGACTTCAGGTGCCACCTCTCAGGATGGGGAGCGACATGGAACCAATTTATGTCACCCAAATGACTGGCCACTGACAGCATCTATCTGTCGGGCGCGCCTTTAGGGCTGGGACAAGCACCGTCAGCTTAATTAGCAGCTTTCTTATCACGCAAAACAGCGGAGTTCCAGACAGACCATGTTATTTGTGAACTTCTGGGGTTTTAGCAGCAGTGTAACATGACAAAAGAGTTACTTGAAAGAAAACGGTGTCAAGACGACATTCAAATCATCACAGGAAGTTTCAAGCATTCCTCACTATTTCCAAATGCACTGGGAAATGATCCAGCTTACCCAATGCCCAACAGATACTTATCATATTGGTGAAGATGAAGGGTTTTTTAGAAAATAAGCATCATAGAAATAAGTATTTAAGCAAAAGGAACTGTGCTTCAACAACAGTTACTATTATTGTTGGTGTTCATTGGTTTTAGCCTTTCAAACGACAGTAGTGGAGCTCCATTCCCCACCTTTCTCTTTGGTTCGGTTAATGACATGTCATGAAGATCTTGTAGAATAATTGTGAACTATTTATTAGCTCTCTGAATCAACAAACTTCAGTCAAATTGACATCAAAGACCTGAGAGACAGTCTTACACATAAGTACACCTTTCATAGGCACATCTCCAGCTTATGAAAGGGACTGACAAATAAGTCTCAGGGGAGAGTTCTTCAACCAAAAGGAACCACAGATCTGATTTTAAGAGATTTGAGATGACAGATGGCATTCTTCCTGTTCTAATGTTAGTTTGCATTTGTTGAAAATTATGAAAAATTAGAAGAGATGCTACAAGCCAAGCAGTCTGACTTAAAAATGGAAATAGACAGAATCCTTTCTTTAGTGATTAGGCTGGAGTTTGCATTGCTGCAAAGAGGGACAGAGTATTTTTAACTGAAGAGCACTGAATTTTACCACTGGGCCTCTGTTGAGTCATCCTGCCCATGATGGAAAGGTGCATACACATAAAATACTGAATTCAATATTAATTCAAATATTACTCAGCTGGTATAAAATAGAAATGTAATTGGAAGTTTGTTAAGATTTCTAGGTTTAATGTGTAAAGACCAATCAAGCATTATGACAGTCTGACCAAATTCTAAACAGGACTTTGTGGTCCAGCTGCCTCACAGTCTGCCTTGTGAAGAAGTTCATCAGCATCCATTAATCTTTGTTTACATCAGGCATCCTGCTCCCATCCTTACAACTGGAATGCCTGAGGTGAGGAAAGCAGAGGGGCTATAAATGCCAGGTGGACTTAAATACAAAAATTCTTTCTCCCATTTGTGCCCAGTGAAAACCAGAAATGATGGAAGACATTAAACTCCCACCTGTATCAAGAATCAAATCCTTTTTCCATTACTGCAGAAAATTTAGTGACCAAGGAGATGCAGAGAGTTCCCAGGAGCAGGGGCAGTCCCTGACAAGGTGCTTGGCCTTTAATAAACAGATTTTTCATTCTCTAGGGAGAGCTGCGGGTATGTAACAGTGAGCATGAGGCATGAGCAGAGATTTGGGCAATGTAAAATGTATCTTCTACTTATTTCAGGGCCTTAGTACAGTATGTAGGAATCAGTGTGTAAAACACTAACCTTGAAGATTTTTGCTATTACAATGGGGAGTGAGAAGGATCCTGACGCAGGTGTAACCCACCCACCTGCAACTGCAGGTGATGATGAATCCCAGCCCAACAGCCTGTTGAACACCGAGTGAATGCTTTCCACTCTGTCAGACCATGGGATGAAGTTTGCCATGGTTTGCGTGCTCATGGGTACTTCTGAGAGCCAGGAGCATCATCAGTCTGTCTCATTTTCTACAACAGCCTTCCAAAGTCTTCAGTCAGGCTGAGGAAAACACAAACCTGACACCCCCCAGCCAACACAAGGAGCGAAGGCTGTCAGAGCAATCCACACCCTGTCCTTGCACTGGGAGAGAGCTCTTGCCTGAGTGGGTCTAGAAAATAATTGCCCATCCTTGGCTGGTGGGCATTTGATCATTTTCTGCTTGGAAAGACGAGCGAAAAATGCTCCCTTCCGACATTCAGTTAGGAGAACTGTTTGGTGTCAAAGCGCCGAGGGAATTTTAAGGGACCAGTTATTGCTGCTTTATGCATAATTCTGAATTTGCTGCTCTAATGAGCCCTTCTCTGTATCATCCGTGAGTGTCACTCAGCTCGGTGAAAATGGCTTGGCCTGACAAATCCTGTTAAGCCTCAGAAATTAAATGAGATCTGAAAATGCCCGAGTCCACACCCATCACACCACATGCTGCGTTGATCAGCAGTGTTAGTCAAGCAGGCTTGGAGGCGAGCCAGCAAAGCCAGGGCTACCACCGGGATCGTCAGGAGCCACTCCCTGGCCTGGGGATGGCAGGTTCTCCACACTCCTTGGGATCATCCCCGAAACAGAGAACAGACACCAGCTAATGGGGCAGGGGTCGTTCCATTCATTTATTCTCCAGATGCAACTGCCGGCTAAGAGAGAAAGTTGCAGGATCTCTGTAGAGCTGTTTAGATTCCTTACCTCTAGCCTACAAAAGCCTTTCCCACACAGCCCATCAGGAGAAGTGCTGGCCCATCTTCATCTTCCACTGGCCAGCTGGAAATAGAAAACTAAAAAAAACCAGTATTTGGTGGGGGGAGGGGGGGGGAAGTAATGGACTGGGTGGCTTGTGGTATTGCCCTGTGATGGTCAGGCAGGAAAAGCTGGAGTTGAGGGGGAACATTCAGACAGAGTTTTGGATTAAAGACCTTTCTTCAGAATCCCCAAATCAAAGCATGTTTCCAGGAATTGATTCTGACAGCTATGGTTTTAATAATTTATTTTAACTAAAAGATCTCTAATGGTAGACCAAAAAAAGCAGTAGAGTCATGAAAAAATTATCTAAAGGAAAATACAAGGGGAGGTTGAATCCTGTAGTGTTGATTTTAGAGCTGCAAAATAGAAACTGACCATTGAGTATTTTTTTGCATATCATAAGTAGACCAGGAGCGCAAATACCATGAGAACATCTAGAAATTCACCTTGAGGTCCATACAGATCAACTGAAACTGTAACGAGCTCCTGGCAACTGCAGGGACAACCCACCTGAAGGCTGGCAGAGAAAGAATGCCAGAGCCCCACAAGATGCCCCAAACCCTCAAGACTCTCCCGCTTCCAGCTGCCCAAACGCCAGTCCCTGCCAGCCTCCTCAGAGCGGCCAAGGGGGCCAGTTTGTACCGGGAAGACAAAAATGGTGAATGGAAAGCTCATCTGTCTCACGGCTTTTCTCCATCTGATACCCCCTGCAGCCATTGCAAGCATTTCTTTTGAGTCAGAAAGCTCCTGCTGGGATCACCGGGTGAGAATCCCTGGCCATCGCACCTCTCCCCATCACTTCCACCCAACAGCTCCCCTCCCCGCCCCAGCTGTCAGATTTAATCTGCTCCCATGTGGGAACTGCCCTGCTAGTAGCTCTTTTCACTTTCAGTCAGGCTGAGTTAAGAAGATGGACTTTGAAGGCTGCCGGGCAGCGTTCCGGGGTGAGACACTCGGAGCGGTGAGGAAGAGCCGGCTGCGGGGCTGCCTCGGGAGCGGGGGCAGCTGCGTGTCCGCAGACGGCGCTCGGGGGCAGCTGGAAAGGTCGTGCAGAGCACCAGTGACGTGCTCCGGCATGTGATTCTCATTTGAGTTCAGCGGTTTGATGTGGGGACTGAGCACAAGTCAGCATTTATACCAGATGACAATCATTCATCGCAGAGGTGTCAGTCAGAAACGCCGACTGCCGGAGAGACGCCGCTCCTGGTTCAGCTGCTCTGGCAGAGCCTCCCCGTGCAACTGCAGCAGAACAACCTTCTCACCACTCCCGTGGCATCGTTCTGTTTCTAACCCAAACAGCTCCACAGGCCCGAGTTCTCACTCAGTGCAGCCACAGAGGCACACAGGTACTTACTTCATCCCAACAGGGTGTAGCTCTTACTTCCTGTAGCAGTTACCCATTACCACTAAGTTCTGCAGCTGGGTTTCCACATCAGGACGTCCCTGCACTTGGGCAGTCTGCAAACAGCTGTCCAGAGAGGGGGTCACTGCCCTTGGCGCCTGCGAGCCCCATGGCTGAGCCCAGTGCCCCTGCAGAGCTGTGCTTTGACAGGGAGGATCGGAGTGGTCACAGCAGCTCAGCTGGAGGGGACCAGAGGTGCTCACCTGCGTGACAACTGGGCAGAGGAGGTGCCAGGTTCACCAGAGCAGCTAATCCTGGAGCAGAGCCACATCCACACATCACCGCTGCTGCGCTGGTACTTCTGTACCAGCCTCTGTGCTTTGTCCCACACGGCCACTCACCACAGATGTGTAAACACGAAAAGAGCCTGCGTGACCCAGCCTCTACAAAGGCAGGCTGTGGCACAGCAAAAGGGCACAGCAATGCTGCAAGGGGACAGGGAAACCTGGGAGAGTCCAGTGAGACAGGTTATTCATTCGTTGTACATTTTGCAATAAATCAGAAAAGAAGCCAAAACAAACTCCCAGTGGCTTTATTTCCATCCCTCCTCCTTTGGCAAAGCAGCTCTCCTGGAAAAGGAAAGCCTCGCTCTTTACTGATGGCGAATGTGCTCAATGTGAGATGCAGCCGTCGTTCTTGCCCTGATTTCAGGGCCCCGTTTGTGACCCCGGCAGCAGCCAGCGAAGTGCAGGAGCAGCAGCGAACATCGGCACCCGCGGCAGGACAGGAAACCTCCGGCGGAGCCGCCCTTCCTTCCTGCGCGCCCCGGCCAAGTCCCACACCCCCGGGGCGGGCAGCTCGCTCAGCACCGCGAACGCTGAACCAAGCACTCTGCAACTAAATTTAGAGCTTCTCATCTCACACAACCACTTCGCGGAATCTCTGAAAAGCTGCCACGGTTGTAAGTCAAAGCATGAGCAACACATTGGTAGAAAAACCACCCAGATTTCTTCTTCCATAACATTTCTCTAATCCTGGACTTTACCTTGACCCAAAGGAAATGAGTGAGGCCCAGGCTGACACAGCCCCTGTCTGGACCCCTGAAGCCCACTATTTAGTTCAGCATGTGCAAAGACCTACCAGCCTCTGAAACCACAAAGCTGTGTCCGAGTGTTACAACATGCTGAAAGCCTGCAACAGTGAAGCTGACACAGCAAACGAGAGATTTTGGGACAACATCTGGTCCCCCTGACGCAGGAGGAGTGTCCCTGAAGAGAACCCAGATCTACATGTTTAACCTTGTACTCTCTTAGCTATTTTTTCAGTTTAAAAGATGAACAAAAAGGCAGCGCAACCCCCTGCACGTCACCTCTAGCAAGCAAACTTCAACACAGTTAGCTGTGACCAAGAGTTTTTCTTCATAATGAATGCTGCATTTCTTGGAACTACAGAAAGCCACCCAGCCCTGGGAGCTGCTTCTCCATGTGCCGGGTGAGGGATCGTGTTTGGGAATTTCCTATTGCCAGACCCAGCTCAAACAGGAGTGACCTGCCAGGGACCTCTGGTCACAGCCACCCTCCTCCAGACCCTGCTGTGCAGAGCAGCCTTGCCTGGAAAGTGTTCGTCCCACCAGTAATAAAATCCCACCTAAACCAACCCCTGGAACAGACCCCTCGGGCTGGGCAGTCCGGCCTCTCACGGCTCCAGGCACGAGCCTGAACGGAACCGTTCAATCCAGCTCGAGGCTCCAACCCACGGGGCTGTTGGCAGCACAGGGAACGCCAGGTCCTTCTTGCATGGCAGACTGGCAGCGTTCTTGTTCCCCTCTTTTTGATTTCTCTTTGCTTTACAATGGTATCATTTAGGATCTATTTTTATTCAAATCCCCAATGAGACCGACTGAGGTCTGTAAAGCCCAATTGGAAACTCTTTAGCTCAGCCAGGAGCATTACAGGCAAAAGTAAACAAGCTAGGAGGGTCTATTTTTCTTGGCTATTTACCCTACTGCTCTTAGGACTTACAGGCAGACTGAACAGTCACATATTTTTCCTATTCCAGCTTTTTCCAGGCTGATTTGCTAGATAGTCCAAGAAGCAAGTGTCAGAGTTACCATAATTAGGCGTACTCTGAACTCCCACCAGCTGACAGACACAAAGACACCATCAGCCAGAGCAACAGCCACACCACTCCTGTTTGGTTGTTGGTTTTGTGTGTGTGTGTGACTCAAAACTACTGGGCACACTTCTTAATCACAGAATCTCAGGATGGTTTGGGTTGGAAGGGACCTTAAGGCCCATCTCATTCCATCCCCTGCCATGGGCAGGGACACCTTCCACTGTCCCAGGCTGCTCCAAGCCCCATCCAACCTGGCCTTGGACACTTCCAGGGATCCTGAATGAGAGCTGCCTCATCTGTTGCATTTCTGTTCTCTAGACAACCCTCCCTCTCCTCCTCCTGTACCTTCCTGCTGTTTTCCTGCAGCAGCAGCCTGTTCCTGCCGTCAGCCCCCGCCTGTCTCCAAGAGTCACGCTCACAGCCCGAGCTGAACACAGCCCTGGCTGCCGTGGGAAGCACAGAGCATCCAGGGTCAGCTGCAATTAAAACACTGAGTGTTCATGTGCAGGCCAGCTGTAATGGCAAGTCCTGTGACCATTTATCCAGTCTGTGCAAGTGTAAATCAGCCTTTCCTCACCTTTTCATTTCTTAAGAAAATCAACCCCTTTACCAATATTCCTGGGAAGCATTCATGTTTTAGCTGTCAATATTATGGCATTGAAAAAATTTTTGATCAGTAATAGAATTACCTGAGATCCTATGCAACCAATTGAGACAAGCTATAAAAATTCCCAAACCCCACCCCACAGGAGAGGAACTGGTGGGGCCAGGACACTTCAAGGTACTGAGAAAGACCCCACTGGGGTCTGATCAGATGTGGGAAAGACCAAACCACTCCCATGCTGAGGTCTGTGACAAAAGCTCCATCCCAGACAGGCAGCAGGGTCAGCACAACTGCTCAGGGAAGCCCCACAAAAATATTATTAAGGAGAAAGCCTGAGTTTGGGTTAAACGGGAATAGGGGCAGCTTACAATAAAGATCAGCTTTGCTAAAATAAAGAAGAAAGACACTGCTTTCACCAAGCTTCTCTCCCGCCCCTTATTTGCATTTTCTGATGCCAGCTCCCTGCTACAGCATGGGAACGGTCGGACCAAGTGATGGATCTGCAGGTTTCTATGGTGATCAGCACAGAAATTGCCTGCCCAGCCGTGTGTGAAGGGAAGCATCCATGTCAGAAACTGCAGATTGTATGGTGAGAGAAAACCCTGCTCTGGGCTGGGGTGTCGGGGTTGTGCTGCAGAGGCCCAGAGCTCGCTCACCTACCTGGAGATGTCTGTGCAGGACAGTGTGGGGAGGTGAGAACTCATAAGAGTACAAAAAACCCTAATGAAATACTAGCAATTACCGCTGAATAATTACACAACATCATTTGAAAATACTGATACACACAAAGTACATAATATTTCTAAATATCTGAAATATCAATTTCCTCTTGTCCTGTCCCTGTTCCCTGGGATCAGAGCCTGACCCCCACCTGGCTGCCCGCTCCTGTCAGGGAGTTGTGGAGAGTGAGAAGGTCCCCCCTGAGCCTCCTTTGCTCCAGGCTGAGCCCCTGCCAAAGGCACATCTGCCAAGAAAAGAAAGGGATTCAATTCCTGTACTTGGCAACTGCTGATTGTATAACCCGTGTAGAAGGTTCTGAGTTCATGTTCACTGTCCTTGTGAACTACACCACAAATCCTGGTCTTTAAAAAAGTGTTAGGTCCTTACAAACCTGTAAATCAGAAAGTGAGGGAGAGACGGTTGGTGAAGAAACAACCTCAAATCCCAACTGCCACATACTTAAGGCAGAAGCACTGATTCCATCTATTTAGGTTATTCCCAAAAGGGAAGTCTGGATAATAAAAATGAGCACTGGCAACAGGACAAACCTCGTTAATCGATCCAGACTAAGCCACTGGCTGGCACTTTCCAGCTGAGAAACATCAAGTACCTTCCTCTTGCAAACCTTTCCCTGCGGCTGTCTGGGAAGGTGATGGGCTAATGACACCAGTTAATGCACTTACTCCCTTTAGGAATCAATCCTGGAACTTGACAATTCAAGTACAACTTGGAGCAGACACTGATTTTTAAAAAAAAATAAATTAAAAACCCCACATGTTTACTCTCCGTTTTTACTCAAAGAGGCTGAGAAAAGCCAGCCAGTTTGGTGAAACATAAAGGGAGAAACGTAAATGCCAACTCCTAAACATATCAGGGGACTAGCATGGCTGAGAAAAAGGACAGAACACACACAATGATTTTCTTTTCCGAAGTCGATCCCTGCAGCTCCCAAGGCCGAACGCAGCAGCTGCAAACCCCGAAAGCAGCTGCTCCGCCAGCCCCTCGCAGGCTCTGCCCGGGCCGGCGCTGGGCGGGCGCTGCGCACGGAGCCCGGCGCGGCTTTCCCAGGGCCCTCGGGGCGCCCCTCGGTCCCGCGGGGCCCCGCGATGCCTCCCCCCGCCGTGGCACCAGGCGCCCCGCGCCCCGCGCTCCGTGCCCCTTGCCCCGCGCTCCGTGCCCCGTGCTCCGTGTCCCGTGCTCCGTGCCCCGTGCCCCGCGCCCCGTGCCCCCGCTCGGTGCCCGTGCGGGCAGGAGCCCAGCGGCACGGGCTCCGGAGGCCACCGCCCGCCTCGCCAGCTGCTGGAGCTCTCATTTGCTGCCCAGCAAGCGCCACACAAAGAACCAGCATCTCCTGACACCAACATTTTATAACAGTTTTGCAGCCAGCACGGCTCCAGGAACACACGTGGGAGCCTGATGTTACAGAGCTGTAGCACCAGAAGGTGCTGCGAGCACCCCAGCACAGGAAATCGCCTCCGGGAAACCCGAGCAAGGGCCGTAGCACCAGCCCTGCTCCCTCAGACATGCCTAAAAACATACAGAAGAGGCATGTATTCAACATGATCAACAAAGAGTAGAAATTAGTAGCCCATAAACAATAAATATATGAAGTTATTTAGCATTATGTTACAAATAATTCAATAACCATAAACCTTTTAAGAGCCAAAGGGAAGTCAGCAGCGAGGCAACTGCTTCTCATCAGAACAAACCCTTTTAATAGCTTAAACTCTAAACATTAATCAGCATTTATTGCTTAAAATTAGCGTTTTTAAGTTCCCTCGCTATAGCACAAAGCCTGAGGACCACAGGTCCCAGCCAGGCAGGGGCATTGCGATTCATCCACTGGGTTATATTTCAGATCAGGCAGAGCTGCTGTCACACAGCACCTGTCCTATGCCCCGTGAAATGAGCAGGGATCGAAACACCAGCGATTGGGAATGTACATTGTTGATAACCCTGTGTAAACCTCGAGCCAGTCATTCAGCGCCGGTGTTCCCTGCCTGGGCAGGCTGAGCCCTGGCTCTGGGGGCACGTCTGCAGCCCTGGCTCTGGGGGCACGTCTGCAGCCCCGTCCCCGTGGGGTGTCACAGGGGAACCGGGGGGGCTGCAGCCAAACAGAGCATTTACCCACCCCGAGTTCAGTGATACCGCGGGCTTCCTTCCCAGCACCCCCAAATGCGCCTGCAACCATTGTATTTTTTTCTTCTGGGGTAGAATTGGAGGAAGCAGAACTGTGTGTGTGTGTGAAGGGGGAGAGCTGAGGAAGCTGAGAACAGTGAAGTGTCCCGAGATCTTCAGACGCTTCCCTTGTGCAGCTGCAGGGAGGGGGCACAAGCACGGAGCAGAGGAAAGAGCAGAGCGAGACCCCGCGCACGGCTGCGGCTGCTGGGAGCGGGGGCCCGCACTGCTCCGTGCCCTCCCTGCCCTCCGCCTCTGCTGGGAGCGGGGATCCCGCACTGCTCCGTGCCCTCCGCCTCTGCTGGGAGCGGGGATCCCGCACCGCTCCGTGCCCTCCGTGCCCTCCGCCCCTGCTGGGAGCCGCTGAGCCGAGCCCCGCGGGAGGCTCTCCGCGCAGAACACCGCCTGCCCAGAGCAGAGCCCGCGGGACGCTCCTCAGCGGGCTCTGATCAGGCTGCAGGTTCTGAGGGGACACCCCTGGGCCTGCTGCCAGAGCTGTCCAGAGCTGAGCCCGGCCTTGCTAGAAACCCATCCTCGGCGAAACATTAACTTCCCATCGCTGCAAAACAAGAGACTGGCGTAGGGCTTCCAGAGAGAGTTTGCATAAATCAAAATCTGATTATGCTACGTTTTGAATGCTAGATTTTCCACAAGATGGTGAAGTACCGTGATATATAATCTGTTTTGCATTGAATTAATTGAAATAAATTACCATAATCCTCCCTGAGTCCTGCAATCACTGTTTTTCAGATGGAACCTTTCCTGAGGGTTTAAAAAAAATATTTGCTTTTTCCATAAGGGTAGTTATTAGACTTAAAAATAATACCTGCCCTTGGAAGAAAGCTCAGCCCCAGCTGAGTACATACTTTGTTACCTGCTGGCTCAGCCCTTTGTTAATTTGATAAGTGCTGTGATGTACCACCACAAAACTCTGTTTTGAAGTCAGTGTGTTTCATCTTGCAAAGAGATTGATTTGAAATTGACCCCGTTTCAAGTGACTAAGAATTGTAAGAGTTTCTAATTAATTCAATTTCGAGCCTACTCACATCATACATTTTCCGTTCAACCTCTGGATCTCAGAGAGTATATCCAGTTTTCTTCAGAGTGGAGGGTGGGGCCACCCAAAGGAACTCATCCTTCCTTCTGCAAAGTTTCTACAGTCTAATACTTACACCAAGGCAACGCAGCAGTCTTGCTTCCTGAAGTATAGAGCTGAAAATTGTGGGGTTTTTAACTTTGGAGCATGTATGTTTCCATCTATGTGACCACACACCCCTGCAGTGACCCACAGACTCCGAGGCTCACAAAGCTCCTGAGTGCAGAGGAGGCAGCAGGGCAGGAGGGAAAGGCAAACTCAGGGCACCTTTGTTCTCCCTCCAGTTCTGACATAGTTCAGGGGCTTATGTAGCTCTTGGCAGCCACTGAAAAATCAAAAAAATAAAGTGACGGTTCTGTCTAATTTCTGCTCTTTGATTCAGCACCGAGCAGCTGCAGAGAGTGTTTGGGATGCAGCCTCCATCCCTGCTCCGAGGTGGTGTGGGTGTCCCTCAGGGCTGCTCCAGCTGCTCACCCCGCCGGGCCCCACCGGCCCTCTCAGGGCACACAACTTTAAACCCTTCTCCTCCTGGCTGGCCACCACTGCAAGTGTTCCGCAGGATCTGTCTTTTGAAACAACCATATTTAAAAAAAAATGATAATACACATGTTGGCATTTCACATCTTTTTCACAATTTACATAAACCCAGTGTCACCTCAGGCTAAAAAACACCCATAGAAAGGGGAAGAAAAATAAATGAAGGTTTACACTGTAGACATCTGAGAATTCGGCTACAGGCACAGGGGAAGAAAGGCTTTCTTTTACAATGAAATTACAACTTTTAAGAAGAAAAAAAATCACACCACTAGGTGCATGGGAAATATTTAAAATCAGGCTGTGGTTAAATTTGCTTAAAACAGGCTCTCGGGGGATTTCAATGGGGTTACAAAAGAACAGAGAATTAGGGACACATATCCACAGAATCAGAGAATATGTCAAGTTCAAATTCAAACAGTGTTAAGTCAGTGCACAAACAGAACCTCAGTCATGAATTTATATTAACAATTCCATTGTAGGCACTGGGGACACCTAACACATTTGTTTAGGTGTGTTTACATCCTGGAATAACACAGTTTATGTCTCCATATGAGTATGCACAAACATGTTTTCCAAATGAACTCCAGTTCCTCATCAGTTAATTGCTGTTAACTACTGAGTGCTGAAACCCCGAGCGATGACTCGGTGCCTCACCACACCTGGAACAGCTGCCACCAGGTGCACATTGAGCAACCCCAGGCTCCTAAAGCCTGTAAGGAGTCCAGGAATATCTGTCCCTGAGCTCTCAGGAGTTCATCAGACAGGTTTGGCTCCCAGTCCCCATCACAAGGACACAGAGGTGACACAAGCCTGGTTTCCCTGCAGACGGAGCTGCCCACAAACCAGACGGGTCAGACAGGGCAAGGCCCCACACCTTTAATCACCATGGGGACCTTCTGGTTTAGCAGTGCTGAGAACTGATCTGTGCCAGGTCAAACGTGCTTGAAGAAAATCCAGAAAACTCTTTTTAGGTGCTTATAATTGGCTAAATAAACACACACCTAAATTTGTATGCTACTGGTCTGATATTCAGTGAGTGCAGGCACACAGTTCCTAATTTTCTATGCTAGAAGTAGAAAAATGTGGATGTTTCCCCAATTGTGGATACTGGATACAACTTTGTACGTATGCATAAATATTTATGCTCAGCAATCTGTAACTGTCACTGCAGAGGCTGAAGTACAGTAATACTGTAAGGGAATAAATGCCTCAGTATCTGTGAACTCTAATTCACTCCAGGCTGACCCAGTTCTTTTGGAAATAATATTTTCCGAGCTGTTTCTCTGCTGAGAGTCCAGGCCTTGGAAATACCTTAAACATACAGCGTTATCCCTAAACGTTATTGCAAAAATATGTGGAGACATGGCATGTATTTCTGGAATCTGGGCAGCTTGTGCTATACAGCAACTGAGATGTGAATCTCCTCTCTATTTTTTCCTTTAATTAAAGGAAAACCCAAAAGATCCAACAACCAAAGGGAAAGCAAAACCCACACTAAAGCAAACATAGCATTTGAAACAAGAAACCCAGCAGAAAATAGACAGCCAATCTGAGATGCAGCAGAGTATCCCAAAAAGAAGGGAAATCAAGATTGCAAACACTAGAAACTCAATTACTCAAGCACTTTGTTAGCATGCTTTCATCTTAACTTTGGTAATCATCAGTAAACTTGGCAGCAAACTCCCCATTTGAAATGGAGGTACGTGATACTGCTGTAGCTCATTCAAGGGATACAATTATCACTAATCTCATCCTTCAGCACGCACAGCTCCTGACTCCCCTGAGTCACATTGTGACAATCATCACTATAAAGTTCCACACAGCTTAAAAGAGATTTTGGTGATTAGTGGTGTAGGGAAGCTCAGTCTAAACATCAAACTCATCCCTGGTGGAGAACACACATTGTACAAATGCTTTTTGCACTTTTGAATCTGCTTAGCAACGTAAGGAGGGAAAAACCAGTGAAGCCACAACAACACACACAAAAATATGTTTTATACCCAAAACAGAAGAAAGGAGCCCATCTTCTCTCCAGCTCCCCCAGCAAGACATCCTGCTCCCTGCCCTGCCACAGTCCTGTCTGGCATTTGGGGAACCTGGCATTGTGTGTCCTGCTTCCAGCCCCACCCTACAAACCACCCCACAAACCACCCCACAGTCCTCCATGGCAGATCCCCACCCTGCCCAGCCAGGATTTCATCAGTCCTGCGTTGCTGCTCCTGGATCCCTTCTCTCTCTCCTAACAATGCAGGGGAGGTGCAGAGTTTCATACACCGAATGTCCTGGATGTGTCTGTACAACAGCCCAAAGTTACTTTTGTTACAGACACAGAAAACCCCTGAGCACACGTTCGGCCCCAGCTCACCCCAGGGGCCCAAAGCAGCAGACCTGGGGAAGGCACCACAACCCAGCAGAGGAAGTTAAACACAAGGCACATTTTGTGTTTTTAAGGACCACCGGAATGTGCAGATTTGATCTCTAAAATGTATCTATTTTGTGCTTCTCCACAAAGTGCTCTTGGAGTATCTGCAGAGATTTCTCTTTCAAGCTACCTCTCTGGACAAGAGTGGATATGACACACGTCCCCTGGACTGCTGAACTGGGATAACTGTAGGAACACTATAGAAACAAAGAATTAGATGAATGTACTCACAAATGAGAAACTGGAAAGGGACATCTGCTATAAATACTGACCTGTACCTTTTGCAATATCTGATTCAGAGGAAAAAGCAGCCAACTTCAATTTCAGATTAGTTTTCACCCAGAAGTCCATTTACAACCATCCTCAAAAGCACCCTAAACCATCCCCTTTGGCCCTAGTGTAACACATTAACACGACTGTATCAAAAGGCAAAAACTTTAGCAATTTTGCGATCATTCTGTCCAGTCTCATTGCTGCAGCATTTCTTGCACAATCATTATCAGTCTGTCAAGCAGAGGAGAAACATCTGGGATCAGTCTGTACCTGAACATCAAACCTATTAACTAAGCACTTTTTATAATGTTCCCTTACAGAACTTCGTAGAAATAAATGGGGTTTGTATCATTGAAGCTGAAGTTACATGTCAGGCACCATTTTCCTAAAAATCTCTCTCTGTCAAGGACTACAAAACAAAGCTATGGCTTCTTGATCAGTCTGCTCTTCACCCAAACCTCCAAAAGACCCAAGACTTCCAAAACTAAAAATAGTCAATACAGAACAGCTGCTTTCAATATTTTAAGACTTACTTGAATGACTTGCAAGTTCTGTTTAACTGACTTCTAATTTTACAGTGGTTTATGTAGGATCTGGGACTCGTTGGATAGTGCAGATTAAGGATTTACTTTGAGTACTTGCTTTATGCACAATATGTCACCTCTGGCATGGACAGCAGCAAAGCAGCCCCGGTGTTTGTTGGAGTTGTACCCTTCAGAAATTTAAAACAGCCACTGAGAAAATGTGATGGCTGTTCTGGAGCTTTCTGCAGGAACATCTCCACTCATCATCATTGACCAGGTTTCGTTGGGGGTTCCTTCAGCACCATAATGACTGTCCCATAAGGACTGCTCCATAAGGAATGCTCCAGAACTGAGATCACTGAGGTGAGATCATCTGTGGAAAGGGGGGAATTCTGATTCCAACCCCACTGAAGTCAGATCACACACAGAGACAGACTCTTACCTGGGAAACACAGCAAGATTTTTGATTACAGACCAACAAACTCTACACAAACAAAAAATCAACAAAAAAACCCCAAACTCCAACACATGCAGCCCCAGCAACACACTTGCACTCCATTTCTCATCACTACAATTCACTTGAGTATCTTTTGGTTTTTGCACTAAAAGTCTGTTCTCAGATCCCTCTCATGTGCTGCACACACGGTTACCAAAGACTGTCAGCCCCAAACACAAAGTTCTCCAATTTGGGCAGATGCTGGATTCCTGCAAAAAAGAGGTTCTAAAACACTGCTGTAGCAACGTGACAGGAAGGAGAATCTTCGACACACACATTTTGCATGAGGCTGTAAACACTGCAGGAACAGGCTGTAAGCTGTGAACATCAATATTTAAAACCATTTCCCCTTGGAACTGAGCTCACACGTTTGCTTCTAGAGCAAGTCTCAGATCTCAGCAGAACATGAACAGTTCTGCCCAAGGGTGCAGTGAGGGTTCACCCAGAAGAATGCCTGGGTTGCTGTACAAACCTGGACAGGGACAGAGTTTCTGATGGCAGCAGCACTCCAACCATTTCCCATTTACCTCGTGGGAGGTGTCCATGCCCTCCATGCATGTGTGCCGCTCCTTTTAGCACAAAATTTTGAAAGAACATGCAAGTTTCTGCACTTTGTCACTCCTCGAGGAAATCTGACCCCGAACAACACCTGCACACAATGAGTACCCAAGTGAGGAAGTCATAAAGAGCCAGCTGCCCTTTATTTAAAATGCCCTTTGCAAACAACTTGTCGTACATTCTTTTGAGAGAAGCAGAACCGCCAGGATCCCACAGCCACAGAATTCCACATCAGCTCCAGCACCATCAGATCAACAAATCCTGAGCATCGTGTTGAGCAGAAGCACACTTGCATTGGGCCTGGGGCTGAGACCACGGCACGGTTAGCACTGGGATGCCACACACGCTTTCTTGCAATAGAACAAGCTCAGATTTTTAAAAATACAATCATTATGTACAGCAAAATATGTGGTCACAAGACCAGTCTTAAACCAAGGCCTTGTTTACACAACTTCTGTGATGTCAGGAAGTATTTTGGCCAGGAATGTAATTTTTCTTCCAAAACAAGTAAATATTTGCAATTCTCACTGTGAAAAGAGTGATATACCACCTCTATATTGACACGGGTGTAACATATTCCCACAGGGAAAAGGAATAAAGAGTACCTTTATATTGATACAACATTTCCCTCAAGTGTCAAAGCTAATATAGCTTTCATCACTCAGTCAAGTTAAAGCAGGATGATTTTTTTCAGACTTTTTATAGACAAGGCCTATGTTTAACAAGCACCAAACCACTTCAGAGTATTTGGAAGATCAGACTACTGAGCTCTACACTTTGTACTGTCCTCACCAGTCACAGAGAACATTGAATGCCTAAATACATTCAAAACCCTGATCAGACAGTGCCATGGCTGCTTAAATGTTTCACTGTTTAACAAATGCACCTTTTTGGCCAGAACGAGAATGTACCACAGAAAGGCCCAGCACAAGATGGAACTCAGCTGGCTGCCCCCAGCCGCTCTGCCAGGCTGAGCAAAGCTGGACTTTGTGAGCTACAAACACCCACATTTGTCTTGTTCCCCAAGCACAGCTCAGGCAGTGGGGAAGCAGAGGCACTGGGGAACGTGAGGGATCTGCTGTGTCCTGGGAGGGCACAATAAATACCTGCTTTTATCAACCAGATCAAGCTGCTGTCAGTGCACTGACCTAGAGCGAGGCCTGCTGGGTGCTAAAAACTGTACATTCCCATTGAATTTAAGGCAAAATTGAACCATGGCAGTAACTGAGATGTAAATTTACTTCTTTTTAATATCAGACATGCAGTTTGTAAGCTGCAGATGTGGCAGCAGTCAAGCCTCCTTAGCTTTCAATGCAGTACTTGGGTTAAAAGAAACCCCTTCTGTCAGTAAGTGTTATTCCCCTCTCTTCCTGGCATGGGAGTCCTCTGGCTTCTAATGAATTTTTAGGAGTTTCTGGAAGATGAGCTGCAATGAGGTTTTACAATTTTCACTTAAAAACGGGAGGTGAATTAATGTGTCTGTTACAGGGAGACCCCAGGCAGCAGCGAGGGACCAGCACTGGGGTTGCCTTCTCCAGCCCCCTGTTTTTCACTGTGCTGTGTCACTGAGGCTGACACGGCCCCACCGACTGCACCAAACAGGTCCTTGCTGGAAGGACACACGTGAGCTCAGGAGGACAGACACGCTTTCAGTACACAATCATTTACAAATTTTCAGTAGACACTTGACATTACTACAAAACGTATCCAATTCTGACTAAAGCACAAATGACAATTTTCATATAAATCAGTGGGATTTCAAAACGTAACATCAAACTGACATTGCACACTGTTCTTCCAGTGCTGAAGCACAAGGTTTTTCTGCTTAAAATAGGAGAAATGACCAGATTCACAGAGGAATCATGGCAGTTACTTTTCAATTGGCCTGATTAAAAATCCCTTTACACAGCATTGCTCAACCTTTGTTTTTGAGATGTAAGATAATTTCAAGATTTCTTGGGATAGGGGGGAGAAGGAAAAAGAGAGTTGCAGGTTTTGTGTGCAAACCTTTAAAGAAGGGGCAAAGAGAGGAAGGAAACAGGTAAACAAGCTCCTTGGATCTTCCAACGGGTGGGAGACACAGGTGTCCTCCCACCCCAGCCCCTCTGCAAACCAGAAACCAAAAAGGTCTGGTTTATAATTTTAAAGTGATAATGCAATGAGACTAAAAGCTTAAATTTCATAAATAAGTGACCTTTAGAACTTCATCCCGATAAACCATGCTGCTTTCAGGAGGGAAAAAGGGCCTAACCTTACAGGGCCTGTTGCAGTAAGCCCACACTCCCTTCCTAAAGCTGCCTCTGAGCACAGCCTTCTTCTCACAAGTTGGCATCACACTGGGCCAGGACCTGAATACAAGCAAAAACCTGCATCAAAAATGACTAAATATTAGGTAAAACAGCAATCTTGTGGTTTGCCTTTTTTAAACCACTGTTCTTAGCTAAATCAACCCCTCTACCTTTCACTGCTATTGAGATATAAATCAGGATTAAGAACCTGTGTGAAAGTCAAGTGTTTCATGTGACACATAACAATGCACAAAGTTGTTTTCTAAAAAACAGAATTTGTATTAAAATTCTTAAAATGGATAGACATCTCTTCAATGCATGTCCGCAATTAAAATGACAGTCGTTAGAATTTTCTTGGTACATCACAACGATAAGATTTCTTTCTTTGCTGGCTGGAGGTACATCCCATGACAAAATCAAAGGGAAATAGAACAAGAGAAAAAAAAAAAAAAAAAAGCCCTCCCCCCCCAAAATCCAAAAGGCTAAATTTGAAGTAAATTTGAAGTAAATGAAGCCCGAACTTGCAAGACATGGAAATAACAGTTAAAAGGCTCAGACTGAAATAAGAAATAAATTCCACTAACAATAGGCCCTTTTGTCCTGGCTTGCTCGGTGTGATTACTGCAAGGAAACTGTAAAGTAGTTTTTGGAGTAGTAGATAATGGGATTCTGTGGAGCTTTCACAGGTTGGCACCGGCTGGAACAGCTGAGTTTTGAAGGCACTCTACAGACACAGGGCTGCTGTTGGCCCTGCATCACTCATAGGAAGTCTTTGCACTTGAGAGAGCTAGTCATCAAAATCAGGTATTGCCAACCCAAACCCAAAACCCCTCGGCACAAAAAGCACCACCGCCCCCCCGCCAAAGGAAAAACCAAAACCACAACGAAATCACACACACACGCACGCCTAAAAAATTGTGCAGATTTGTAACATTTTCACAGCTGATTTTAAAAAAAACCAAACAAATAAAACAAAACCAGGAGAAAAACCACCACGCTACCACTCTCCTGCAAACTCCCATCCGATACAGCAGGTAAACAAAATAGAACATTTTTCCAGGGATATCGGCAGCGCTGCCCGGCGCCCCGTGCCTGGCAGCACCGTTCGGGTCACAGTCCCAGTTCCATGTGCAACTCTCCGGGCGGGACGGCCCCGCACCGCCGCCCGCTTGCATAGAGACCGCGGGGAGCGGCGCCGGGACGGGGGGCCCGCACCCCGGGGCTGGCCGGGGCATGGGCACCGCTCCCGGGGCTGGCCGGGGCATGGGCACCGCTCCCCGGGGCTGGCCGGGGCATGGGCACCGCTCCCCGGG
>VWZW01003578.1:115869-132080 GCA_013397115.1 Edolisoma coerulescens | reverse complement strand
GTCCCCTCCTGCCCCGGGATCCCTCCGGACCGGGATCGGAGCCCCGCCTGTCCCTTCCAGCCCCGGGATCCCTCCGGCCCGGGATCGGGGCCCCGCCTGTCCCTTCCAGCCCCGGGGGTCCCGCACCCAGCGCGGAAATGGGGGCCGGGCGGTGGGACCGGCAGCCCGGGTGCCCCACCCCGGGTGCCACGGTCCCGGTCCCCCTGATGCCGGTGCCCCTGCCCCCGTCCCCCCGGCCCTTATCGGCGCTGCCCGGCCCGGTGTCTCGCACCTCCCGCCCTATCGCTGCGTGCAGCCGGTGCCAGGGCCGTGCCCGGGACACGGGGGAGCCGCTGCCGGGGTCGGGGTGCCCCCGCAGCTCCGCAGCCCCTCTCCCCGCCCAGCTGGCTCCGGAGGCTTCGGGTGCACTCTGCCCGCTGGGAACCCGTCGCCCGTGGGCCAGGCTCCCTCGGGAGCGGCTGGCCCCGTTCGGGAGCCCTCGCCAGGACACCCCCGTTTCCCGGTGTCCCCCGTGTTGCAGAGTCGAGACCGACTGATGGCTCCGGCGGAGATGTGGCCGCTGGCAGATGTTGATGCTGTTGGCACTTGGTGGCCCGTGAGCAGCAGCGTGGCCTGGCAAGGCTGAGTCACGGGGACTGGCTACCTGCCACTGTTTGTAGAAGTCATCCCTTGGACTTTCTATTAGACATTCCTTTCAAGAAAGTATCATTAGCTGTTTTGGCACCCTCCAGTCTTTGCTGTTGCATCTTACTCAGTTCTTTACAATTCTCTGTATTTATCCACATAGTGGTGACATGTAGATCCTTTCTACCACACCTTGTTTCCAAGCCTAATTTAAACACAGTACTTGGGGTAGGCAAAGTCTAAAGGATTTGAAACAAGTTTTGTAAGTAATGTTCTCTTATTCCTGAATAATTTTCACAGAGGCTAAACTCTACTGAAATTATTTTTGCAGCATTCATGGTGGGGATTCATCCCCGTGGTCACCGATCCTCCGGTGAGTACTGCACCCCTGGTGATCCCCTGGAGCTCAGACTGAACCCCTCTGCTGCTGAGGTGTAAGTCTTTGCAAATAAAACCTCTCCTGAGGAACACAGACGCTGTGTTCCAGCAGCCCTGCTGTGGAGTGGGCAAAGGTTGGAACAACTGTGTTGAATATGTCACGTGTGTGAAACCGTGCGCCCCGTACGTGGTTTTGGGTGCAGCCCTGTCCTGTACCGGGTAGCTGAGTGTCCCCAGGGGGGATGCTGGTCTGCCAGGCCCCCACCTGATTTCTCCCAGGTGCACAATCTTCTCGCTCACCTACAAAACCTGTGGGCTGCAGGCTGCTCCTGAGCTGGTGCAGGTGCTGTGCAGGCCAGCCCGGGGCTGGAGCAGGTATTTTACCTCCTGTCACAGCCCCAGGGCTGGGCTTTGGTCCTCTCTCTGTTCCAGACTCTGCCTGCTACCCACACAACCCTTACCTTGTGACAGACTCGTGGGCCATGGTTTTCCCAGAGCAGGACTGCAGTTCCTGGAAACACTGAAAAAGACCTCTCTGAGTACTCACAACCTCCTGTTCTGTGAGTTATCTCTCCATGGCTGCTTAGCCCATCCATAGATGTTTGCTTTGGAAACCGAACAACTGAGCTCCCTTGGAAGCTTTTACACCATTTCTCCACTTGTTCTTGTTGTTCCTTTTGCTCTCCATCTGATTCCCCCCTCCTGGAAGTACTCTGGGAGCAGAGCTACCACATCACCCACTTTGGTGTGAGCCAGCCAAAATCGGTCACCTCCCAGCAAGGGCTGGCAAAGTTCTCTTCAAAACCAGCTGTAAGAATTGCTGAAAGGCCACAGTGTCACTGCAGAAGTATTTTATTTTCTTGTTCGGTGCTCAGGTTTTGGGTATGATGTGGGCTTGCTCACCTTCATCGCCTCTGTAGCAAACCCACATCTGAATTATTTACATTACACTTTCTCCCAACATGCCAGTAGCCAATTTTATAAAGACCAGACTGTAATGTTGGTTTAAATCCTATCTATTTAATCCCAACTCGCTGCTGGATTGTGGTGTGTGTTGTTTTTCTCAGTGACAGAATAAAATTACTCTCCATTTGTTAATTCTACACTATGCTATTAATTGCTGCTGTTTCTGAAGAAGGAAATGTATCGCATTCCAAGTAACGAATGATCTTCATGCTGTTGAGTTTAAATATGGAATATGATTTCTCAAGTCCCAGTGCCCTACTACATGTATTAATTTAATCTCTCATTACCAGCCAGCTCTAGGTAATTAGTTAGTCTGCAGTGCAAGGAGTCTGTGGGAAGTAACTGGAAGAATCAAATCTGGTTTTCTTGGAAATGAATTCGGGTGCATAGCTACAGACCACTGAGGGATCTGTGGGTTGGAAAGTTTGAAAATCCCCGGCTGAGGGTTTAGACACAGAAGTTAAATAAATCATGGGAGGATGCAGCACATATTATTTGAATTATGAAGCATGCATTACATTGGGTGGTTGTGCTTCATGAATGGTAGTGGTTTAGACTCTCAGGAAAAAAATTAATGTTTTCCTGGTTGGGCAACGTGAAGGCATGACAATGCAGCAGGGTCTAGGCAAAATATAATCATCAGAGTTGGCTGTATTAATTTGATTTTTAAAATGATCAAGCGTATTTTAAAAACAATTTCCGGATGATTTGATGCTATCTTAAAAATGCCAAAATAAAAATCGGCTGAAAAGCATAAATTTGGTTGCTAAGCAGTTCACCATGCAATATTTACATGTATAACTAGCTTTTACTGTGCTGAGTAACCCTGCTTGTTCAGTCAAACTGCTCGTACAGGCTGAGGTTATTTCTGTGCAGGGTTAGAGCAAGCGAGTCCTGAGCTGCTGCTGTTGGAGATACTTTGTGCAAGTCAAGCGGTGCCTTTGGGTGGGTTTTTTAATGCATTGTACTTATGATAGGCAAAGATTAAACAAGGGAAGTTTAGAGCAGTAACAGATGCAGTATCTAAAGTTTGAGTACCCTGGAAGTTTGTCAGTGACTGATGACAACGAGATTTATTGCTATAAAAAGAAGTAAAAACTTCCTGGTGTTACTGAAGGGGCCTTCTGACCAGCTTGTCTGGTGCTTCTTTAAAGATGCTCAGCCACACCTGAGCTGTGGGGTCTGTGTCAGCAGAGGGATGTGTCACCTCCTGAGACCTGACTGAGTCCCACTGAGCTTATTTAGGAAGAGGTTTTACAGAAAACTCTGCTGTACCTGAGGAATAGGAAATGCTGAGGAGTGGGCTGAGTTTCGAGGTACGTCCTGCACAGGGTTTGCTGCTGGATCTTGGAAGGCCTGAGCTCTGAAAATGAAACTGAGCTGCAGTCTGGGCAATGCGAGGCTCTGAGTAAAAAAGACACTTTGAAAACATGCTCAGAATTAGGTGAGAGAATGTGCCTGTCTGAAATCTGAAGCTGCAGCTCTCGGGCAGAAAGAGCTGCTTGCCCTCAGTCAGAGTTTCTCTGCATCTCTCAGTGGCTACACATTGAAATAAGGTTTATTAATACATGGGAAGTTCTTGTGACTGTGAAAGAGACTTCTGAGATCAGAGTGCTCTGCCAGATACTAGCTAGGTAGGGTGATAATTGAATTTTAAGACTACAAATCATACTAAATGTTGTATTTTGATTTCTCAGCACTGCTGCTGAGAAAATCCTGAGGGAAGTCACGGGCTGAGGATTCTGCACATCATTTCATTCCTAAGATGGCAGTGTTCCCTGGATATAACTGACATACCTTACCACTCACTTAAGATTAAATGACTTAGCTGGCTCACAATCCAATATAAAACAGTTAAACTGAGAAGATTCAAAATCATTTGGGGAAGAGCTGCTGTTCTGTCACTCCCATGCTGTCAGTATCTGATATTAATATTAATAGTAAACCTAAAGGTAAAGGGAGAATAATTACCAAGGGAAACTAAGAAAATGAAATAATCTCAGAGTTCAAAGAACAGAATTGCACCAAATGTTTTCTGGCATTGAACAAATCTGGAGAAATTTTTCAATGTTTACTCATTTTGAATGAATTAAATTGAGCAAGATTTCAGGTCCTGAATTAGTTTTTAGTGCAGTGGTGTACAAAGAAGTCTTTTTTTTGGATTTGGCAGCAGGATGATTTAGGTTGCTTTGGAGGGGTTGAGGATGGAGAAGATGACAAAAATAACCTGGCATCCAACAGCATTTAAATACGATATTTAACTTATCTGCACCTTGAGTAATTCTCAATAATTCCGTATGTGAATACATATCTGCAGCAAGACTGCCTAATGTGCGTTTATCTTAATCCAGTGGCATTAACAATTCTCATTCCAGAACCAGGATGTGCTCATGTGGAGGGAATGAGACAGTCAGCCAGGGTGATTCCACGGACAGGTTTTGCTGTAAGTGAAACTGTTCCGTGTCTCAGCCCCAGACAGGAGCTGATGCCACAGGCTGCAGGTGACTCAGGCCGGAGCTGTGCCTGGCTGTGGCCCTGGGCTGGGCTGGTTCCTGCCCTGACTCAGCCCTCGAGCATCTCCCTCCTGCCAGCGCCTTCCTGAGCAGCAGCTGTGCAGAGTCACCCCCGTCCTGCCCGGCTCCTGTGCGTGTCTCGGGGCCGTGGAGCCCCACGGGGACTTCCTCTGCCAAAAGATGCTCAAATGCAGAATACCAAACTTTCGTTTTTCCGAGAAATAATCACAGCTGCTGGTGGGTGTAAATAAAGTATAAAAAAAAAAGAAAAGAAAAAAGTGACACACATACACAGAAAAAAATGTTCATTATTTCCATCAAAAGTCCTGCCAGAGATCTTATCACAGTTGCTAAAGTAGCCTGTGCTGCCAGAACTTATCAGATATCATCTCCCTTGAATCGGTGTCATAATGCCACTTCATGTTTCTTTATAAAGAACGTGTTCCGTGGCATGCTTATATCCCACTCCTAGACGTGATGTTTATTGTTAAAATATGCATAATTGTCAAAGTTCGGGTCTATTTCTGTGTTCATTATTTGTTGTCAACTCTCTCCTATTTACCCCAGGAGCAGTGTACCTGAAAGGTTACGAGGTTTAGGAAAGCTCACAGAGCAGGGAGAGCACTTATCTGTTCCTGTGTGCAGCACTCAGGTTGTGTGTAGGTGTGGTGAAACAACTTTTGGAACCATAAATGTAATCTTGATAGCACTTGCATGGAAACAGTGCTATTGTATGGTAATGAAACTGGTGTAATCAGCCTGGAGTGAAACTGGTGACTAATTCAAAAAGCAAACTTCCTGTCTGCAGCAAAAGCCCTTCTGCAGAAAAATGCCTTTTCTTCAGTGCCCGGTGGCACTGTGTCACATTGCAGCCTTACCTCTGCTGCTGGGAGTGCTCAGATACAGCAGATAATTATCCTTTGGAGTTTTCACTCTTGAATTTGTTCAATTCCTCCTGAGCAGGAGCAAAGAGTTTTACTGACAGAGTGTTCTATCAGGGCAGGGAGGAAGGAGTGCCTCCAGCTGGGATCTCTGGGGGTGAGATGGAGAGTTCCAGAGGTCCCAGAGAAGCAGCAAGTGGGTCACCAGGTGGTGGACTTCCCTCCGTGTGAGGAATCACTGCAACAATCTGCCTTTGGTCTGGGCTCGGTGGTGTAAAACTGTGCTTGGGGGTATTGGTAGGTAGTGAGGTCTGGGGAATTTTCCCACTCTTCAGTCAGCTGAGAAGGATACCAAAGACCAGATTTTGGGAAGGATGGCATCGTTTCAGCTCTGAGACGTGGGCTGTGCTGTATGTAGTGCACAGAATAGCTCCTGCAGTAGCCAGCAGAGTTCTGCTGCCTTGGGTCCTTGAAAGCATTCAGGTGTAAATATTGATTGTTCTTTAGATGTCTGTAGACTTGTATTTGAGCATTTTAAAGTAATTTGGGGGTAAACATATCAACAAAGGAGATAAGGATTTTTTGAGACCCATGTCAGGCTCAGTCTGATGTCAGTTGTTTGCAGCCTCAATAGGCTCCAAATCTCGTGCAATCCTTTAACACAAAGCCATGTTTTCTGATTGTTTTACAAGGGCTGCTGCTGTTTCTGGCTGGTCAAGTCTGAAGGGATCATTGTGACTGACCACTGATTGTGTCACCAGCCTAAGGACAGTTTCATCTTCCAGGCCTTCAACTGCTGGGCCAGATTAAGGTGAACGTGGGAGCAAACTGAGTCTTGCAACACGTGGCCCTGCAGATAACCCGGCCCGGCCCGGGGCCCGGCGGGCACGGACAGCGCTGCTGACAGACAGCTCTGAGAATGAGCAGATAAGGCTCAGTGATGTTGATACCACTTGATCTGCGAGCCATGTTCGATATTGTCAGCCCAGGCAGTCAGGAATGCTGATGTGACCACAAGCCCTCGGAGGGTTTGTGTGAAGGCTGGTTATTGTCACAGCCTGTCAGGACACAGCCAGCTCCCCAGGGGCTGCGTCCCTCGGGCTCCTTGCCCCACTGGGAGCCCACTGCTCGGCTTCCTGGAGGCCTTTCCGCGTGCCACAGTCTGCAGCTGCAGCAGGGAATGTGAAATATTAATGCTCACTGAATGGAGATGCATTTCCATTTCTGTGTACTTTATTTTGTCATAAATGGTTCCATTAGGAGGACACCACTGTGCGCCGGTGGAGTGACCTCCCCTGGCGGCACCGTACTGCTCCCAGTAAAACACAGCCCAAACCAGTCCTGTGGTGTGAGAATTACTGTCTTGTCACATACCAGAAAAAACGGTAAAAATGACTTCAAACGTGAGGTGATTGTGCCTGTGGCCCATCACCTCACAAGGCTGAGGGACGTGCAGCAGACTTACAGAGACAGGTCCCGCAGGTCGAGTGGATTGAGACTGAGCTGGCAGTCACGGCCGAATGGAAGCAGATCAACGTGGAATCAGGAGCTGATCCGTAGTAACTGGGGAGGAAAACACAAGTTACTTTATTTACAATAAGCATATTTCCCAGGACAGAGTTGAATTCAACTTGTTTGTCCCACTTGCAAACAGCCAACAAGATCCCCGATCCTGGGACCTGTTCCAATTAATCCTGCTAATGCTGCTGTTCATTTTATTCTTGACTGCTCAAGCAGCGATGAACTTTGAGGCTCTCTCAGTATCACCGAGACAGATGTGGCATTTTAACACTGCCAGCAAAACAAAATGTCAGGATGGTCAGAGTTTCGGTTTTCCTCCTTGAAGGATTTTTGCCTGGTTTTCCCCAGCAGCAAAGCCTGCAGGCTGCTTCCCCTGCCAGCAGATCCTTTCTGGGTAATGGTGAACTGCAGTTAAAACTCGATGCACCGTCACAGATGGCATCCAGGCACAAATGTCTGTCAGAAACCAGTTTATCAAAATCACTGAAAATTCTAATTCTGTTCTCCAGAGTGCTGACAGCAAACTTGATAGTATCAGCAAGTTTTGGGTTTGCACTCTGGTTTTCAAGGCATTAATACAAATACAAGTCGTAGACAAAGCTCTGGTATGTCTTCCAGTTTCATGGCAAACTATTGACACATCAGAAGTTTTTAAACAGGTTATTTATCTTCTATGTGCTTTCCCAGACTGTTTAATGAAGTGCTCTAGTGTTCAGCCAGGTTTGTGGGCTCTGAGGTGACTGACTAATGCAAACAGATATCTAAGAGTAGGGTTTGATTTCAGTGTTAACAAGTGCCTTGGAACCTGTCTTTGTTCAGTAAACAACATATTTCATAGTTTACATCAGATTGAATCCTTCTGCAAATATAAACAAATACATTCATGGAATAAGAAAGTAAACTCTGTGACACTCATGGCTGCAGTGATTAATCAATTAAAAAATCTTTTTATTGTTGACTATTTAAATGAAAGCACCCTGCCCTGTAGTGCATGGCACCTAATGCAAGAACAGTTTGGGGTCTGCACAGCCTGGAGAAGTGTTTGGAAGAGGTCTGGGCTCTAGTGATTCCTGGGATCTGGAAGGAATGTGTCAGTTCTCTGTGTCACGAACTCAGTCTGCACTGTCATTGCTTAAACAATGATTCTAAAGCTCCTTTTAGTCTTCCTGATGACAGACTGCTGTGAAAAGGCTCAGGGGCTGAGCAGGGAGGGTCTCTGCCCTTTGGGGAAGGGGCTGTCTGCTGTTCCTGACAAGCTTCCAGCTGGCTGGGGAAGGCTTGGCTCGCAGGGACACGGCAGCGTGCGGGATCCGCTCTGTGTGCCGGGCTCACACCGGTGTCAGTACCTGGCAGCTATAAATACCCCCAGAGCCTGAGTCACGCCTCCTGTGGCACCGAAAGCCTTTCCTGCCGCTCCAGGGACTGGAGGCAACGGGAGAGCACGTCAGAGCTGGGGCATTTTACAAGGTGTGGTGCTGACTCAGGACAGCTGCAGCCAAATCTCACCGTTTTCCTGACCAATCAACAGAATGAATCAGTAGCAGCCCAACAAAGCCCCACGACTTAAACTGCACTGAGTGTCCTTCTGCCATCCCAGGAGAACACCGAGCTCCAAACCCTGCATCCACCTCAGGGAGGATCCAGCTGGGAGCTGTCGGGGTTGGGGACCACCACGGGCAGCCAGCTGCTTGAGAGGATGTCCCAGCACTCTGATGAACGTGCCCTGTGGCTTTGGATAGCCCTGATTGGGAAAAAAGAGTAAAAGTCACCTGGGACATTAAAAACCCTGATAAATGGTGGTGTTGCCTCTGTACTGTAGCTGTACCAGGAGTCTGCAAACAGACAGCTTGTGTTCTTACTACAGTTACTTCACTTTTAAAATAGCACACTGGTAGCAAAAGTACAATTTCAAAGTAAAGTTTGGTGTAGATGAAGACCAAGCCACCATTCCTACTCCTACTTACCGTATGGAGAAGCCGCTGACTGTTACAGCTCTGCCAATAACTGAGCTCACAGCACAATGAAACTGTAAATAGTATTTAAGCGTTGACAGTATTTAAACATTTAACTCACCCAGCCTGGTGTGAGTACACTTTCTCAGCATTAGGAAATCTATTGCTTAATTAATGTTTTATGGCAGTTTGCATATATAAAGCACTATAGATGAATGCTGAGTATGATTCTGTTGTCAGTGTCTGAACATGAATTACATTTCACACAGGGTTTGGGAGAAGAAATTCCATAACATTAGGCAAAATGGCTTATGCATTCCCAGTAATTTTACATAAAATCTATTCATAGTGCCCGTTGACTGGAAACAATATATGGGATTCTTTTAGTTGAACTACTTAATTCAGCAGATAACCACTACTGCTTCATAGTTCACGGATGAGAATGTAAGGGAGCAGCTGAGGCATCCAGTTGAATTTGATTAATGACAAAGGAACATTTCAGAGGACAGAGGGGACACTGTCCACTGTGCCCACAGCGCAAACAGGGAGTGGAAGTGACCACTTTGAGCTGAGCAGTAAAACCCGAGACCTGATCTTGCCCCAGGAGCTGATCCTGCCCTGAGAACTGATCTTGCCCCACAGGAGATCCTGCCCCGAGAACTGATCCTGCCCCAGAGCTGATCCTGTCCCACAGCTAAACCTGCCCCACAGCTGATCCTACCCCAGAGGTAACCCTGCCCCAGAGGTAACCCTGCCCCACAGCTGATCCTGCCCCAAGCCAGCCCAGAGGCACGAGGAGTTGTGGGATACAGCCAGGCCTGAGTGGTCCTGCCAGATCTAAACTGTCATAGTAATTTTTTCTGACATTCCATCAAAGTGAGACAGTGCTTATCACTTCTGAATTTGTTTTTCTTTTCTACTTTTGATGATATCAGGGTTCTTAGGGCCTTACACTGGAGGGCCATTGTGGAGTGTAGTCTTAGCACAGCAATTACCAATGAAAAAGGGGAAATCGGGATAAAATAATTGCCTGATACTGTCTAAAACTGACCCATGCAGGAATTTCTAACAGCAGACAATTTCCTTCTGCTGTTATTTTATGAAGCATTGTTAATACTCAAATAGCAAAATACTTCTATAAATTGCCTTTTTTTGTCTGTGCTGAGTATCTTGCAAATTGGCAACAATGCTCTGGGTGTTTGTCACCAGAAGGTGACAGTTTGAGCTCACGGAGAAAATGATTGCAATACACATAGTAACAGAACAAGCTCTCCTTGTCCATTGTTTTGGACAAAATCCATGAAATCTCACTCAGAAAGATGTAAAATCAGACCCAAGGGCTCCTGGTATTGGTCATTTCTTATTTCCTCTTTTCCTCTCTTGTTTCATGCTTCCTTGGGGCAGATCCCCTGGAGTTCTCGCAGCTCGAAGGGAGTTGGTCAGACATCCCCGGGGGAGTGAAGCCTCCTCTCCGCACCGGTGTGCCCCGAGAGGACCCAAAGGTGGGACCTGGTCCCATGGAGGACCAGCAGCCTCGGCTGTTTATGCTGTTCTTGCATCTTCACATTGAGCAAGAGAGGTCTGAGGCTTCTCCCTGCTCTCGGCACATCTGCAGAGATAACCGGGGTGTCCCAGCACCGCGCCTTTCCCGGGCGCTTTTGTTAAAGCCGAACACCCCGAACGCTGCCGGCGGAGCTGGGCGCCTCGGGGGCTGCTCGTGGGATGGGATCGCCGGGCCGGGGCTTGTTCAGGAGCGGTGTCCTGGGAGCTGACCCGGGGCTGTCGGGGGGTCGTGGGGCACCCCGGCCCGGAGCACGGGGCTCTGCGCTCCGGTGCGCTCCCGGTGCGCTCCCGATGCGCTCCTGATGCGCTCCCGGTGCGCTCCGGTGCGCTCCCGATGCGCTCCCGGTGCGCTCCCGGCGCCCTCCCGGTGCGCTCCCGGTGCGCTCCCGATGCGCTCCCGGTGCGCTCCCGGCCCCGGCTCTCCCCGCCGGCTCTCGGGGCAGGGCCGGCCCGGTGGCCGTGCAGGGGGACAGCTCCCCTGCTCCTGCCGGCCCCTGCAGCCCGCGGGGACCCCGCTCCGGCAGCCTCGGGGGTGCTGGGTGTTTAACACGACCACTCGGCCAGGTTTCACCCGTCCGCAGCCTGGCTCCGAGACCTGAGGGGCAGCACTCGCCCAGCCACAGCCCCGGCTGGGGGCCGGGCTCCCGGCCACGGGCGGCCTTCCCTGCCTGGCCCGGCACAGCCTGGTCCGCACTGTAGGAGGCTCTGGGAGGAGCTGAACCCCGGAGAATTAAATTGTGTTTCTCTTCCGTTATTATTCAGTTATTTCTTGTACCTGCCTGCAAGTGATCTTGGGGGTGCAAAGGAAGGAGACGGTGGGGAATGAAGCATCACTATTCCTACTGGCACAAGAACAACAGAGTTTAAGGAGGTTACAGATATCTATATGTACATAAAATATAAACCGTGGTAATATATATTTATATACACAAATTCTGAATATATATAAATATATAAATATAGATTATGTGTGTTTATATGTAATACATGCTATATAGACTTCCCTCTTTAATAGAATACAACTATTCCACATTAAAAATACATCTAAAATTCTGTGTTCTCTACGGTTTTTGCTATTCTGCCCTGGGAATTACAGGCATCATCCCCCCCCCCTTATTTCCTAGGGATTCTGTGGCCTGAGCCCACCACCCACAGTTCAGCCCACAGCCAGGCTGGCTGCCTCCTCCCACAAATCCTCTTTTTCTTTCTTTCTTAGGTTTTCTGTTCCTGATAAAATTGTTATTCCAGTTTCCAGCTCTTCCTAAATGACTTGCAGAAGGCAGTGACAGGTTGCAATTTTAAATCCACTTAGCTGGGTTTTTTTTGTGAATAATCCTGTTTGACAGGCTTTCCTGCCCTCCCTCCCTGTCATTAGGCACGGCTGCAGCTCTGGCTGTGCCAGGAGCAGGGGAATTGGTTTGGTTGGGGACACAAATGAGAGAGGGGGAGATTTTCAGCGACTGCAGCCGAAACAGAAACAACAGAACTGCTGTCTGGAATCCAGCTGAAAAGCAGTTTGATTGGTTAGATACCATGAATATCTATTAATTAATGCTTGAACTGACATTTCAGTATTGTATTTGAGTAACTTGCTCTGTGAAAAGTTGTAATTTTATTCATATAGTTTTTAACAATGATCTATTAGATATTATGAATCTCTTTTTTGTTAGTGCTTATGTTAATGCTTTCCAACGGCAGGGATGGGGCAGCCACAGCTCCTCTGGGCAACCGTGCCAGGGCCTCACCCCCTCCCAGGGAAGAATTTCTGCCCTGTACATCTTTGCTAGCTGGGGAGGACAGCCCTGAGCCGTGGCACACCCCCAGCAGCAGCCGAGTGCCTGCACCCCTGGCCCAGCAGGGCCGTGGCTCCTGCCCTCCTTGCCCGCCGCTGGGCCAGACCCCGCCGGGGCGATGCTCGGAGGGGCTGCGGTGCCCAGCGCCGTGGGCAGGGGTTTGCAGCTGGACCCGTCCCTGTTACACGCTCAGGGAGGGTGCTGGTGTGGGGAGCCAGCTCCCCAGGGGCCCCGCTGCTCACCCGTGGCGAGGAGGAGCTTTGGGCAGGTGGCTCGGGCTCAGTGGGTGACAGCTCTGCCGAATGCTCCCTGGGGTGCCAGAGTTAGCAGGGGTGAGCCCGGGGATTTGCATTTGATACCATTATGGAAGGAAGCTATTTCAATAAAACCTGACTTTTCCACTGGGAATTCGTGCATGTATTCCATTTCCAGTGTTGATTCACAATAAACTTGGGCTCTCCAGGACAGAGCCACGTCCATCAGTGTACAAGAGCTATTTCTCCCTCAGACCTGGGCCTCCTTCTCTCCTTTTGCCCAGGCTCAAGGCCCCCAGGTCAGCGTGTGCTCCCTCAGGCGTGTCTGACACAGCCCTGCAGTGCCCAGAGCCACTGCCAGAGCTGTCCCTGGGGTGAGGACCCTGGGAGCAGTGGCACCAGGGCTGGGAGGCCCTTGCTTTGCACACACAGATGCCAAGCCCGCAGGTGGGGTGAGCCCTGGGCACTTCTCTCTTCCTGACTCAGGCTGTCCCAGGGCAGGGATGCCCCTCGGGATGGCTCTGCCCCAGGATATCTGCGGCACCCCAGGGCCAGCACCCTCAGCCAGGCACAGGGACCTCACTGAAAGCAGCAGCAGGACCAGCCCTTGGAGCCAGGGAGCTCCACCAGCCCCATACCGTGTGCCAGGAGAGATAACACAGTACAGGAGAGCTGTTATTTGGGCTGTGCCTTTCTTCTTGAAGTTTGCTTCCTAGATCAAGCCCCTGCCCTTCCAGAGGCACTGCCAAGACCGTGACATTTTATTGCATGTGGCCTCCATTGTGCCAATGCCCTTTCCAAGCCAGATAAGTTCAGTCTTTTCACATAAGTGCTTTTGACAGGAATTTTGAAAAGGCTGGAATGAATGTGATGAACACTGTAATAACAGCTGTTAGCTTTAGCCTGCCTAAACCATGCACTGCGCGCGTTTGCACTGTTGTGTCCCTTCATGGTGAAGCAGTCTGGGAAAATTAATTTATTTTGCTTCTTATTGATTAGTTTAAAAGGTTTTTGCTTACCCCGTGCTCTGCAAGAGATATAAAGCCAGTTATTTTGAAAAACTAATGGGATTTTTCAAATTGTAACAGACACATTTATTGCCATCGTGTTTCAGAACGATTTGCCTCACACCGAATTGTCCAAGTAATCGGCGCACACGGCACATTCACTTGGAGATGTTTATTATTCTGAAGGGGAGAGAGGGAAATAAAAAAATAACCTCCTGTTGCCTTTTAATTGCTCATTTCCTGCTCGAGACAGCAAATGCCATTTGGCTGCTGTAGGAGAGATAAATGGGCGGGCCGGGTTCTGCCTCCACCGGGGAGCCAGAGCTTTGTTCATTAGTACAGAACCAAACGGAAAAAATAATCACTAGGAAAGCAAGCCAGAGGCAGCATTACTTTCTTAAGCAAGGAATAAATGCAGATTATTTCCTCCAAATGCATAAAGGTTCCAGAGCCACCTATGGTGGCACTAATTGATTCAATTCCCCTGTGCTGCTGCTGAGCAGATGGGTTTATCCTTCTGCTTCAAACCAGAGGCTTGGGAACAGAGTGGATAAAAGCTCTGGCCTTTCCCCTCAAGTGCAGCTCTGGTTTAACAGGGATATGGGGCTGGTCTGCCCCAGCAATTCTGACTTTACGTATGGAAGTTCATTCCCGACCCAGTATTTAATCTACAATTCATTTTCTTGAAAAAAATTGGTTTCCCTACAGTTTTCCTGGACTGATTAAATGCCTGAGATTCGATGAAGGGCAGAATATCCAGTCTGGACCGCTGGTGAGGTTTCAGCTGAGGATGGTGCCGGTGTCCCACAGAACAAGCAGTGAGCTGGCGCGGCTGGGAGAGCAGAAGCAGCTCCCGGGGGCAGCGGGGGCAGCGGGAATCCCAGCGGAATGCGAGCGCTGCCGCCGGGGCTGCTGGTGCGATGGGTGGGAAGCAGCGCCCAGGAGGGCCCCGTGCCGCGGGTCCGCCTGCTGGGCTCCTGCTCCGGGTTTCCCCGCCCTGCCCGCATCTCCCTCCGCGCTCCCCTCCGGCTGCGGCCCCTCGGGGCAGCGCGGCACGGGCAGGGGTCACCGGGCCCAAACGCTGGGCTGCCCGGGATGGGCTTCTTTTGGGGCCAGGATGCTGCAAATGGCAACGCACGGAGAATTCTGCTCCGCTTTTAGCCCCAGCCCGGGCACAGGGGGGATATTGTATCCCCACTGTATGGACACAGCTCCAAGGCAGCAGCGCACGGCACGAGACTCTGCGTTGGATCAGTGATTCCATGGAATCGTGGAGCATCCTGAGTTGGAAGGGACCCGAAAGGATCATCGGGTCCAGCTCCTGGGTACCTGTGGGATGGACCCTCAGCGTGAGGGTGGCTGGCGTGGTGCTCTCTGGCAGGGCAGCACAAACAGCCTACGTGCAGCCTCTGAACATTTTTAGCACAGCAATGCCATGAGTGTAATTCTGTTTATGTTATAAAATCTCTGCCTTTAATTTGAGTCTGGAATGGGTTTTAGATTCAGTTATATTTAAAAATGAAAAGAACAAGACCCCACAAACAAGCTGCTGCTCCTCATTCAGAACTGGTAGTTGGGGAATCAAAAATGAGGGTCTGGTTTTAAACAACATTCAACACCCTGAACTAAAGAGCTTAACCTGCTGGGTTTAACAGAAAGATCATTACAATAATTAGATTACAGCTTACACCTGTAAGGGGAATGTGACCTCGCAGACAGGTGTGATTTAAGACCCAGTGACTGCAGCCTGGAGCTCCAGAGTGGCAGAGTGGGAGAAATTGGACCAGCCAAGATAACCCAGCATGGAACAGTGTCCTGAAAACTGGAAGGAGCCTCCTGCCCCTCCTGGGTTTGTGAAACCAGAGGGTTTTTTCCTGCAGGAGCTGCTGCAGGAGAGCAGGGACGCACTGGAGAAGGGCTGCAGTTCATGGTATGGAGAAGGTCAGACTGGAAACCTTCAGTGATTTCTTCTGGGTTTGGATTCCTCGAGTGTAGACTTACAGTCTACAGCAAGTAGAAGTGCAAACCAGGGCACCTGGGGCAGAACAGCAAGAGTGATAAACCCAGCAATTGTTGGAAGTTACAGAGCTCAGTGTCTCGTGCTCTTTATTGCAGAGATAAGGCACTGAACAACCCCATCCTGGGGGCAGGGGCTCATCAGCCTTGCTCCATCTTGTGCAAGATGTGATGAATCACATCCTGGGCCAGGAGGGGACAAAGCATGTTTGAATCAGCAACAAATCCTCGAGGTATTGAGGTGGAAAAGACATTGAAACCCAAGGAATATCCGAATCCCAGACTGGTTTGTGTTGCCATGGGCAGGGACACCTTCCACTGTCCCAGGCTGCTCCAAGCCCCATCCAGCCTGGCCTTGGACACTGCCGGGGCCAGGGGCAGCCACAGCTGCTCTGGGCGCCCTGTGCCAGGGCCTCCCCACCCTCCCAGGGAACAATTCCTTCCCAATATCCCATCCAGCCCTGCCCTCTGGCACTGGGAAGCCATTCCCTGTGTCCTGTCCCTCCATCCGTTGTCCCCAGTCCCTCTCCAGCTCTCCTGGAGCCCCTTCAGGCCTTGGAAGGGGCTCTGAGGTCGCCCTTGAGCTTTCTCTTCTCCTGATACCTCCCACACCCGGGGAGGCTCAGGAAGCACAGAAGGTGACGGCAGGGACAGAGTCGCGCTCTGACCGGACCCGCTGCACTGTCCCCAGCCCCCTGTCCCTGTCCCGCCGCGCGTGGGGCCCTCATGATCACCCCCCATGA
>VWZW01003578.1:104102-115730 GCA_013397115.1 Edolisoma coerulescens | reverse complement strand
GTGCGGAGGAGCCGGGCCGTGCGGAGGAGCCGGGCCGTGCGGAGGAGCCGGGCCGCGCGGAGGAGCCGAGCGGCGCGGAGGAGCCGGGCCGTGCGGACGCCGCGGGCGCCACCTGGTGCTGCCGGGGCCGGGCACGGGGACCCGCGGGAGCGGCGCGGGGACGGAGCCGCACGCGTGGTTTGGGGGGTAAATCCTCGGCAAAATGACTCCCACTTCCCCCGGGCCACCTCCACGCGTCCCACGTGGAGTCTGTCCCACGGGGCGTGAGCAGCCGGGTCTCTTCAAAAGGAAACCAGGAACTCCAAAAATTTGGGGTTCCTTCCCAATCCCATAAGCCGATGGCATTTAACTCCTTCGCGCTGAGAATTTTATCATAAAGGGCAGGAAGCCGGCCAGGGAAGAGCGATTTTTGTGTCTGGTACTGCCCGTGGATGCTGCCATGACCAGAATCCCTGCAGGAGTCACTGACCGCGCTGGGCTGGGGGTGACACACCAGGGACACTCTGCTCCGCTCCGGCCGTGGATCCACAGCCGTGGGCTCCGTGACCCGTGCCCTGAGCCGGAGACCCCCCCCCCACGGGGGTCTGTCCCATGGGGCGGCACCCCCTGGGCCGTCCTGGCTCCATGGAGAAGGAAATGGGAATGAAGGCAGTTAGATGGGGTATCGGGAAGGAATGGGGGCGAGGGGCAGCAGAGCCGTGGGGACCCGGCCTGGCAAATGCAAAGGGTCCGGCAGAGCCCCCTGCGCCCGCATCTCCGGCACGGTCCGTGCGCTGCCCGTGCGGGGACAGGGATCCATTCGGAGCTGTCCTGCTCCATCCCCACGTGCCCCCGGGCACAGCCCTTGCTCCCACACCTCTGTCCAGGACGTGACAAGCAGCACTCTGGGTGCTGGGTGATTTTTCGCCCCCCGCACCACGTGTGCAGCCCTCGGAGCCCGGCCGCTGCTGCCTCGCCGTGGCTCTTCGCCAAACGTTACTCACCACACGGTACAAGGCTTTTATATTTAGCCAGTGCAGAGACAATATCACCAACTTAAAAATAGGTATAAACGAGGCTGCGGCTCTCACGAACGGCTCTGGGGTGCACAGGAGGGGCCCTGGCCGTGGTCAGCCACCGGGCAGGGCGGTGGTGGTGTGGTACTCACCACCGTGGACCAATGCCACCACCAAGGCAAAGCCACCTCTGCCCTCGCACATCTGGGCTGGCACTGACTGGGTGCTGAGGCTGGGGCTCTGCATGGCAGCCCGATGGGAAGGTAACCCCACCTTGCCACGCGCTCCTTTCGGGTCCTGCCCGGACCCCGGCGCCCGGCCGGCCCCGGTGCCACCCGAGCACCCTGCGGGAGCCTGCGCCGCGCAGTCACCATGGAGATGCCGGCAGCTCCGGGCCCGTCCTTCGGGGGAAATGCAGAGGGAGAGAAAGGATGCTTTGCAGCAAAATTATTAGCAATAATTTCCATTTCTATTTAAATCATTATTTTCATTCATCCCCTTCTTGTTTTTCACAGGCAGTGGTGGATATCCATCCCAGCGCTGCGCTGACCGGGCTCTGCTGGAGCTGCCTGCTCTGCCCGGCTCAGACCCCGTGTGTCACCCCCTGAGCCGGGCGCTGCCTCCCCTCCAGCGTGGGACTGTTGGCAGCCCGTGCCAGTGGCAAACTCGCCTCAGCTGTGCCCGTCCCCCAGAGCCCCCTCGTCCCTGAGGCAGCTCTGCCCGTACCAGCCCTCGCAGGCTCCACGAGGGGCTGCTCGGGAGGGGAGCAGCCGGGGCCAGCGAGAGCTCCTGCACAGGCTTCCCACGTGCTTGTGCTTCCCACGAAGGGGCGAATCTCTAAAACAGGTTTCACAGCAATTACCTCTGTTTGGAAAGTTTTGTCAGGGGCTTTCATATCCCTCCCTGAGCCACCCCATTCCAAGGTGTTTCAGTGAGGGAGCTCATCCTGGGGATTTATCCTGGTCTCCAGTGCCATGACACGTACACATGGGATATTTGACTGCAGCAGCTGTAGGAAGGGAACACACCACTCTGTACTGTGCTAAACACAGTAAAAATCTGGGTCTGGATGAGCCAGCTCCATGGAATAGTGACAGATGTCATTCTCTGTCCACCCTTTGAAGGAGATAATGCTGCCTTGAACTGCCCAATACAGTTCCTGGGCTGGTCCTGAGATTCTGAGGGGAATGAGAGAGCAAGTGGCACTTGCAAAATAACCTGTTGTTCTCACAACTCCCTCACTGCAAAAGACAGATCGGCTTTGGAAGGCACAGACCCATCAGAAACAAGAAGCCCAGCTGTTGCCAAGCGTCTGTGAGTGGTGGGCAGAGGCACCAGGCACTTGCAGTACCTGAGACACTGGAAGCCAAGGGATGCATCACCATTCCCACAGGGAGTAAACCCCCTCCGCACTAAACAATGCTTTGTCGTGTATTTGTAAATTGACTTGTGATACATTATTTAGGAGCTCGCATCATAAGACCATCATTCTTTTAGTGGGATTAGGAAATTGTTAAGATCAGGAGGAGCAATACATCATCTTTCCAAAAATAAAACACCTCATGATTTTAATGTGACTTCTTGTTACTGACACACGTGAACAGCCCATGATACCAGAGCCTCTCCCTTTCCCTGCCAGGGTTCTTAGAGAATGTGACATTTACCCTGCTCCATGCCAATGGATTTCCTTTCATATCGGATCGCTGTTTGCTGAGTGTGCTGCTAGAGCTCTGATTTGCATTTCCCAAACATCACGACTCCTTCCTCAGCCCGTTCCACCCACCTCGTTTGGCAGCGCCCATCGCGCCGTGCGCGGCGCAGGGTCTGCGCTCCCCGCCGGGCTCCGACGAGGGCTTTGCTCTGTGTCACCTCCCGCGCACTCAGACACACCTGTGGTGTCCCTCCCCTTTCTGTCACGTCGCGTTATCCCCGACACTCCCAAGGGTTTCTTCCCTCTGCTGCCAGGGGAGCTGGTGCCCACAGCCCCTGCCAGGCCCCACAGCTCGCAGCCCTTCTGTGCTGGGCTCTGTCAGCCTGAGGTCAGAAATGGCAATGGTTGGGAAGAGTGGGGAGCTGCCAGCACCGTGCCCAGCCCATCCTGGGGAGTGCAGGGGGCTGCTCGTGGCATATGAAATCCAGCACCAAGGTTTGATTCCAGCCCACGAGTTTTCCTGGTTGAGCTGCTGCTTCTCATGAAGTCCAGCTGGAGATCAGCAAAATCCAGGAGGTTTCTAAGCAGGAGAGATGCAAACCCTTCAGCTGTGCTAAGTGGGACTTGCCTAAACCAGCAGTGGGTTTGTGTCTGTGAAGGTGGCACAGAACTGCTTTGACATCTCCTTGCCTCAGCTCCTTGCAGCTCTGACATATTTTCCCTGAGTTTTTATAAATAACAAGTGCAGAACACACAGTGGTTGTAGGCAACTGGCTCTAGCAGCGAATCTCCCCTAATGGTTTCAGCTCCTGTGGGAAGAGGGATTCTTATCCTCAATGCATTTGTCAAAGAAGCTTTGCTAAGATACAAAATTAAGCTACTTTTTTTTCTTTTTAAATGGTACTAATCAGCTTAACACCGTGAAAGACACCATGGAGAAGTTGCTTTGTAATTTTAGAAAACCTTGGAATCCTGACCTCACTGTGGAATTACCCCAGGGTGCCGACTTCAAAGCTGTGCGTCGGCAGTGGGAGGGGAAGGAGATGCAGAGGGACACATTGTCCTTCCCAATCTCTGCTGGACATTCCCTGGGGGGGAGGGTCCCCATGGACCCAATGCACCTGGGATGGACATGAGGACCCCAGGGCAGCACCCAACGCCCCGGGGTGTTCCCCCATCAGAGATGAGCTCCCTGCTCACAGCCAAGGGAAATGTTTCATTGCTGCATCTGGGGTTTCTCCAGAACAGGTTTTATGGTAAAGGCACATCAGTGCAAAAAGGGATGTGTCCTGGTCCTGGCCTGTTTGGTTTTGGTATAAACAGATAATCTGTTTCCTTTAAGGAAAGTTTGCCCATAATTATTCCTTCCCGAAGTCTGGACATGAGCTTCTGTGTGCTTCCAGCTCCCTGCCCTGGATCACAGCAAGCATCCCGTCCTGCAGCATCGCTCTGGGAGCAGCCCGTGCACTGCAGCAGCTCCTTGGTGGCCGGCGGGGGAAAAAACCACCCTGATACTTAAATAAACCTGCAGATAAATATGGATATTGCAACGGAGCAGCACCCGCCCCCCTCCCGCGCTGCTCCAGTCCTTCCATATGCATTCCCGGCTCCTGGAGTATTTATAACCCCTGGATATGTGCATCTCTAGGAAAGCACGAGGTCGGTGCCAGTCCCTTGCTGGTGTGCAGGGCTGGGGGCAGCAGGGCTCAGCACTGACCCGGAGAGGCTCTGCCAGGGTCAGTGCAGCTCCCCAAAGACCCAGCCGGACCCCGCAGCCCACTCGGGAACAGCTCTCTTCCAAAGTGTGAAATCACATTTCCAGAAAAAGGGATCCTGCTGCAAGTGTCTGGGAAGCACAAGAGTTGGATTTCAAGCCCCAGGCAGTGAATGCCCCGGCAGAGCTGAGATGCAGCAGCTCAGAGACATGTGGAAGGGAAGGGAGAGAAAAAAACAAGAGAGAAATAAACCCAGCAAGATTCCTCCTTCCTTAGGAGGTTATAAATGTGGTCTTTGGAGGCCCAGGGATGCTGATTAACTTGCACAGGCAGACAAAGACCCTGACATCAATTAAATACTGCTGATGAGGTGAGGTCAATAGTAATTATAACCTGCTCATATCTTCACACATTAGAGACATGTTTAATCTTTTTATTGAAAAGCTTTTTACTGAAATTAAGTAGTATGATAATTTCCTGCAGTGTCCTGTTTCTAATTAAGTAGGTAGAAAGACAGTGGATTGCACTTCATCAGCTCTGCTTCTGTCAATTTCCTGCTGAAGAAATTGGACTTGTTTGGTGTTTTGGCTGTTTGTTTAATTTTTTTAAAAACGTCTTTTAAGTGGCTTTGAAAAGGGAGCTCACACTTCTATCGGTATTTATACACCCTTTCCAAAACGAGCCTCAGAGTCAATGATCCCGTCCACGGGACAGCCGTACTGTTGTGTTTTCCAGGGCAATCCCTATTCCGTGTGTTTCTGGCTCCCTGAGCTCCCAGAGGCAGCTGGCACTGCTGGAGCGCCGTGCTGGCGGTGCAGCGGGAATGCCAGGCTGGTTCAGGAGGAATGTCGTGTCCTGGAGCTGCAGAGGGAGCTCTGCCTTCCACCTGCTCACGCTCTCTGCCTCGCCAGCGTCTCGTACACGGCAGCTTTGCTCCGGGGGCTGCCCAGGGCAGTTTTCAGCCCCGGAGAGCTCTTGCACCCAGTGCAAGCCCAGTAAGGAAAAATGGTTTTTCCTGGCTGGGGACGTGCTGCATGTCCGGGGGAACGGCAGCACCGGCTGCCATCGAGGACAGAGATGGGCACAGGTGTGCCAGCTCCTGCCACCGCTGCTGGGCCTTCTGAGCAAGGGGCCGTGCCGGAGGCCTTCACCCAGCCCTGTAAACCACCTGTGAAACCTCACATCCCTTAACCCAGGCGGTTCGGAGAGAGCACAGTGGCTAAATATAGCTGTGGAGCAGTGACAGCAGCAGGGTTTGGGAAGAGGTTTTGAAGGGAGGCTGGGAACTGGGAGTGCTGGAGAGGGGGCGTCCGCCAGTTCCCGCTTCGCTGCCGGAGCTGAAAGTGCATCCAGGAAAGGCAGCGCAGCTCCTCCTTCGCGCTGCCGGCTGGGAACGCTCCGCAGCCCCCCAGGACCCATCTGGGATCGCCGTGGGGCTCGTGGCTGAGCTGGGTTGTGGCGAGCAGAAGGCAGGGAGGGCAAGGCTGCAGGCAGTGCCGGGTGCCAGCCGGGAGCTGGCATGGGCAGCTCTCCGCCGGCGCTCCAGGGTGTGCCAGCAGCTCTCACCTCTCAGCTCCTCTCTCTGCTCCTTTCCCAGAGGCTGTGGAGGGGTTTTTCCAGAGCTCCTTTACCTCCTGCAGTGGCAGGAGCCATCTGTTGTTATTGTCTTGAGCATCACTGCTCATGCTGCGGGTGCAGGAGGATCAGGGTCTGTGCTGGTGCCCCGGGTTTTGGGACCACTGCAGTGCTGCCTGGCCACATCAGGCCTTGTGGCATCATCCTGGGGCTGCTGGTCGTGAGGGAGAGTCCCTGCTCCCACAGGATGAACCTGCTCTGTCCAGCACGAGCTCCTGTACCTGAGCTGGAGAGGCTGCAGCTCGCACACGCGGGGCTGGAGCTGGCGGCCCCTCGGCATCCCTGGGAGCCACACGTTAGGATGGGCTAATGTGGTTTTTGGATCGTGTTCATTTAATGGTCACTTGGCACCAAGACAAATGTATTAGGTTTATCAGAAAAAGTTTATATCCCAGTTAAGTGGCTTTCACAGAGAGCTGATGGAGTTAGTGCTTCTGACTCAGTGCTTTGCTGCTCCACGCTTCCCATGTGGTTTGGGGTATCCCCACCATTCCTTGCCACCCTTCTGTCCTGATGGCACCATTCCCTGAGGCCAGGGGGCAGCTGGGGGAGAAGCAGATCCTAAAGGAGGCTCAGACACAACAGTGACCAGAGGGATTGAAACCCTTGTGGTGGCTTTGGTGACCCTTCAGAGAAGCAGGGAGTGCCCAGCCAGGCTCAGGGCATCCTGCAGAGGAAATGGCAGTGCCAGAGCCTCATCCCCTCTCAGAGGTGTCACTGCCACTTGCCCAAAAAAGCACCTCATTCAACTGGATACAACATGTGAACAGCTCTACGGGTTTGGAGTCGATGAAAATGAGCACCACACTTTAATCCCTTTCAAAGTGGAGACCTTGGAAACCACTGGAGCCTGACACACCTCTCCCGGTGTTATGTAAAGGAACTGTTCACAGCACGAGCTGACAAATATCATGTACAATATCTAACAATTAGATGGCACTGAAATATGACTCATTTTCAGTGATTCCATGTGGATGTTTATACCCTTACAATGATACTGGCAAAGAAGAGCAGAAGCCTCTGGAGCAGCCCCGGCCTGGTGTGTCCCTGTTCCCGTGGGTGGCTCTGGGGCACACAGCCCTGTTCAGCCCAGCCCCAGCTGGGTCTGCAGCCAGCCTCACGTCCGTGGTGTGGGGAGAGGGGAGCTGTGGCTGCTGCTGGAGGCACCCTGGCTCCAAAATCCATCTGGGAACCACCGTGCCCCAGCAAGGCTCCTCTGGGCAGCCTCTGTTCCTCCCCTGCCACCTGTGTAGCTTCAGATCTTCAGGCTGGTGTTTAATTACAGGTGGTGCTGACAGCGGGGTTAGTCACAGCACGGTGCTTCAGCCTGGGGTTTGTGCTCACTGGCTGCAGCAGGCAGGACCAGTGGTGTGGCTGCGAGGCAGCACACAGCTCACACCAGTGAGGTCTGGGAGCATTTCACAATGTGCAGATTGTTCCTGGGGTTTGCTGTGTAGATCCTGTCATGAGTTAACTGGAGTTTATCTTAGTCTGAGAGGCAAATTCTTCTGTTTGCTATTTTAAACAATTCAGCCAAAGAGGCAAAGCCCAGAATGCAGCCCCTCAGCTCTGGGCATTGGATGCTGATGAGGACAACGGGGTGGAGTTGCTCTGGCTCCTCTTTCCTTCTGGAGGTTTCCCATCAATGTGAAGTTACCGACGCATCTGGATCTGCTCCTGAGTCTTGTGGGTATGGGGGCTTCGTGGCAAAGGAAAAAGGCCCCATTTGTGCACTGCCAGGGCATTGTGTTCTCTGCCTCCCCATCCTCTACAGGACAGTGTCAGGAATTTGTGTAAACTACAAGTGTATCTCAGAGTTTTAGGGACATGTGCACATGCACGTAGTTACACACCCCCCCCTCCCCTTAGATCCATCTGTGTGTAGCTGATGGTGTATTTTTAGATGTGGTGTAAATTGATCCTGTTCATGAGCTCTGGTCAGTGTGAATTGATCAAGAAAAGGAACAACTGAAAGTCTGTGTTTCTGTACATTAAATAGAGGGGATTAATTTCTGAGGGTATTAATTTCTGAGGGTTTACTTTGGAATCCCCTCCTGGACTGAGGGTAAAAGCAGGTGAAAAGCCAGGGCCACCTGTGGTGCCCCACCACCAGCTCCCAGCGGTTTAGGAGACGCTCCTGGCTGACCTGCACCCGGAGCCCCAAGCTGCTGCAGGGCTTGGCTCTATTTTGGGTGCAGGTGACTATACTTAGGGCTGAGTCATCCCTTCCACTATCAGTTACAGGAGAGCTTAAATGAGCAGAACCGGTGGCCAAACCCGGGAGCGAAGGATCGGGGCCATGACGCCGACCTGGAGCCTCTCTGGCGGTGGCAGCAGCCGCGGGTCCGGCCGGCGGGGCACAGCACCAGCCCTGCCCCTCCTCCTCCCTGGCTGAGCCCCGTGTGGGGCCAGGGGCTGAACTGCGGCTGGTGGCCGGGAGGTGGGTACTGCCATGGCCCAGCTCCATCCCTGCTGTGGGCAGGGCACCCAGGAGTCCCCACGGGGGTTTCAAGGGCAACATCCCTCTGTGGAGCCATTCCTTGATGTCACCGTGGCCTGGGATGCTACAGACAGCTGCTAAATTCAGCCAAAAATTCAGGTCTGCTTCCTTATGTACATGCACTAAGGGCAACTGCTTATACAGCCATTTACTGGGGAATGGCATTCACTGGGACTCACTGGTATTTACCCTCTCTTGGTTTCAGCAGCCTCTTGGTGACCCCAGAGCCAAAGCAGCTTTCGGAGCACTCAGTAAGGAACGTGCCCGAGGGGCTGTGGCAGTGCTGGATGCCGCTGGGGTGGCACCAGCCCTGCCAGCACACAGCACCGAGAAATGTTTTCCTTTGCAGATTTATCCCCATGCAGAAAGGGAAGGGTAGAGAACATTTTCGTTGAATCACAGCCAAACAGACAAGTCAGCTCCTCCATCTGCTCCCCGGGAGGGTTTGGCTGTTGATTTGCCTCTGTGGGTCTCTCTGGACCTGTTTGCTCTGGGTTCTACAGGACAGCTGTGGGTCAGGTTTCTTCTGATTTTTTGCTGTTCTCAGTTGTCTCAATCAAGTGACACTTTGCCCAGAGTCTGAAGGAGAGGAAACAACTCAGAAACAAAAGAACATCTTGGTGAAAAGCTGTTCTGATGGTAGCAAGAGCAGGCTTGAAAACCCAGAGCTTTATTCTGAGTCAAGTCCCTTAAGTAATATCTGAATATTGGCATAATTTGTTTTTAAAAGCCTTTAACTTTATTTTTAGTGTGTCAATGTCAAGGTGAATGACAGATTTTCAATCTTCCCTTGGCTCCTCCTGCTCTGTACCCAAAGCTCCCCTCCATCACCCTCTGAGGGGCCAGGAGCCCCTTCATGGAAGAGGAGGAGGAAGAGAAGGAAGAGGAGGAGGATGCTGCACCCTCCGAGGCCAGGAGGTGATGGAGTGGGGGGTGATGGGATCAGGGTGACATGGGGTGATGGGACGAGGGGGGGTCGGGATGATGAGACTGGGGAGGGCAGGGGGAGGGAGCAATCCTTGCCCAGCTCTCTCCCTTCCCCTTCAAGGACTTTGTTTTAAAACAAGTAGTCTTTTAAAAATCTAGGGCAAGTCAGCCTTCTGCCAAAATTAGTCTTTGTGCAAGAGCATGAGAAGGAATTTTAATGGGTAGCTGGTATGTGGGGATGAGGGGAATGACTGCTTTTACTATCTAAATGCTGTTTAAATAAGGCTGTAACATCAAACAGCTTTGCCTTGCTCGCAGCTCTGTTTTACAGGAAGCATCACTGCCACCACTCACAAATACACAAGAATGTTAAACAACAACTTTTTATTTGTGCCAAACGTGTCCTGACACATTGCTGAGGAGGAGGAGAGCTGCAGTGGGAGCACAGGCAGCACCCGGGACCTGCTTCCCTCTGGCCTGGCTGCTGTCCCTGCGTTGGAAACTGCTACAAACCCCTGCAAGGCCATTTTTTCCCCTTGGATTTGCCCAGTTGCAGCCGAGGGGAGCAGGGAGAGGTGAAACCCATCCTGCTGCACCCATCTGGGTCCTGGGGCCCTGTACAGAGCCCACTGTAGGGATGGGGACAGGGATGGGGATAATGATGGGCCAGTAATACCAAACAAATAAACAATTTGCCCTCTACAATGCAGAGCTTAATTATCTTCAATGTATGACTGAACTACTCTGGTATTTTTACTGAGGGTATTAAAACTCAATAGTCTGCTAAGAATTTAACTTCTGTGCAGTCTTAAAAGTACTCTTTAATTCTGAAATTAACAATAACATAATATTTGCTATAAAAACTGTGTTATAATCCCCAAGAGCTTCTCCCAGCTGGGTCCCAGAGAGACCAAGTGAGCAAGCCCTCATCTGCTGGTCCCAGGGCTGTGCCCCAAGCCTCTGGCATGTGCATTTGGGATGCTTGGCTGTGTGCAGGAGCATCCCTTCCCCTCCTCTGCCAGTCCCTTGGGTCTGTTTGGGTGATACCAAGGGTGGATGTCCCCCTGCCTCTGCACAGCTCCTCCACACCTCTGTCTGGGCCCAGCACCTGACACTTGCCCCAATGCACTGAGCCGGCTGCTGGCTCCATGGCTGGGTCATTTCTGTCACTGTCTTGGAGAAAAATCAGTTCCCTGCAAAAGGCCATTATTCACAGTGGAAGGAAATGCATTTGTGACCAAGCAGCCCAGCTTGCACAGGGAAATCTCTGTCAGTACATGCCTGAATGCCGGCCCAGCACGGGGCACAGCCCTGCCACCCACCAGGAACCAACCTGGCCTTGAACACTTCAAGGGGAGGGGCAGCCACAGCCTCCTGAGAAACCTATGCCAGGGTTATACCACTATCATCACAAAAGTTAGGACCTGGCTTTGGTTAAGAATCAAACCAGAGTGAGGCTCTTGCCCTGCTGGGGAAGGTCCCTGGGAGCAGCAGAGTTCTTTCTGACGGATTTCATTCCATCCCAGGTCATTGCCCCAGCTCGGGGAGGAGGGTGCAGGGCAGATCCTGGTGCTGCTGCGTGGAAGAGCCATAAACTGAAGGGAGAAGTCTTCTATGAATTATTAACATAAACAGCTCTGCTGGTTCTTGGCTGTAGGGAAATGCCAGGAAGGGTAAATGGTGTTTCCTGCACTTTAAATGAGGAGATTTTCCTATGATCATGTAGGGATGCAAGGATGCTCCCACGGGCAGGCAGCAGTCACTTGGGACCCCGGGAATGGGTTTCCTGGTGGGAGTCTCTGCCTGGTTCTCGTTTGGGATATCCAGCTTGCGCTGGACATGGTGCTGGTGGCTGTGGCAGGCCATGGGTCACTCACAGAGGGGCAGCTCCGCTCCGCAGGGAGCACTGTGTGGGGCTGTGTGCCCCGGGGGACATAAATACACCCAACCCTTCACTGTCCTCTCGGTGCCTCACACGGAGGCACTGCTGCTGCTGGCGACAGCCACAGCCCGCTGCCACGAGCGGAGCAGCCGCCGGCTGCTGCCCATCGGCCCCGGCGGCACCGAGCGGCCCCGGCCTCCCCTGCCTCACCCCGGCCGGGGTCACCCCGCGGGGCTGCGGGCTCGGGCTGGGCCCCGGCTGCCCACAGGGCTGCCCGACAGCTTGGGGTGAGCCCCGCAGAACGAGTCCCTTCTGCCAGCGGC
>VWZW01003578.1:58511-95863 GCA_013397115.1 Edolisoma coerulescens | reverse complement strand
TGCCGCTCCCGCCGGCACGGGGGCCGCGCTGCGGGACGGGCGCGGCACCGGCGCCGCCCAGCTCCGGGGCACCCGCGACACGGAGCTCCGAGGGCACCGGCGCTGGGGAGGAGGCGGCGGTGGAGCCCACGCGGTGCGGCGGGCGGGGAGCCGGGCACGGCCACCGGTGTCTGACGGTGTCACCGCACGGCCCGGGCAGGCGGGACAGCGAGCGCTGGCCGGAGGCAGCGTCCCTTTAGCCCTCACAGAGATGGGGCAGGGTCGCTGCAGCTCCCGCAGCAATGGGACAGGGTGCCCTCGGCCCTCAGGGTGATGGGCCAGGGTGGTGCTGCACCAGGGCTAGGACCTCTCTGTCCCAATATTTTGCCAGTGGGTGGGTGCGTGCCAAGGGTGCTGCTCCTGAGCTGCTGCCAGGGGTGGAACAGCCCTTCCCTGATTCTGCTTTCACTCAACCCTTTGAAATCTGCTCTGCAACCCAGTTTAAGTGACACGAACATGTTAATTGCTGTAAATGGAACAGCTGAGCAGAAATATGCTCTACTGACCTCTAATTAAGCGCTATACATTTGGCACTTGAGTCAGAATATGGTTATTATTTATTGTCTTGGCAAAACACAATCTGCTGGTTTCAGCCATTTCTTCCTCGTTCCCATTTTCACTAAGTGTGGTGGGTGAGACATGAGCCAGTCAGAGCTGCTCTCAGCTCAAAGCTGTGTTCTAGACAGAGTGTTATTAGTCCTTCATGAATATGTATTCATTTCTCAAACTTTTGAGTCTGTTTAAATTATAAAACTTCTTTGCTAGGAAAGCTTAATTGGGAAATCAGCTGCGTATTGTACCCCCGTGGGAATATGCAAGTGGCTGCAGATGGAGTCGCCGGCCTGGCTTCACTTTTGGGGTGACTTCAGCTACAATGTCAAAGCAACAGCTTCAGTTTTGTAAATATAATACCTTTCCTTCTTGTATGTTAGGGGTTTTTTTCCCTTCTGTATCAATCCACTAACAACTGCTTATTCACTATGTTAAGATTCTTTTAAATTTTAATACAAAATGAATGTGAAGAGAAAGGAAAGTGAAAAAGACAAGAAGAGTAACACCTGTAAAATCCATGTTGTACAGCAAGCCCGGTTTGCAGAGCTGTTCTGTGGTGCCCTCTAGGATTTGAGAGCACTGAAAAAATGAATCCTGAGTCTTCATATTCCCAGGAAAGCAAACACCCAACCCACGAGCCAGACACATGGCAAATGCAGTACAATGATATCAAGCCTACCATGCCAGCTCAGGGAAAAGCCATCTTGCTCCTCTGAGAATCAGCTGCATGACCCAAAGCAGAATTTGTTTTAATGAATGACTTGGATTATTGTGTAAAAAAGTAATAAAATATGCAAAGCTATGCTATTAGTAGAGGAGAAACCTTTTAGTTTCTCTCTCCCTTTGTAAGTGCCATTTCACTAGTGACTTCTCAGTGCCACTGCTCGCTGCAGCTTCTCTGGCAGCTTCCTTGAGTTTCCTGTCTTGAGCAAATTTTGAGTCATGCCGAAGCCGTGCTGATAAGCATCGGTAAATATGCACAGTGAACTCCAGCCTGTTTCCCTCAGTTACCTAAGCAGCGCTGTAAATCCAAACTGGAAAGACAAAAGGTTGGAGCAGCAATTCCAGGAGCACATAGCTGCCGGGGAAGGAGGCATTCCTGGGATTTGTGCTGGTGCCGGAGCCAGGCTGAGGTGCTGGCAAGGCCAGGCCGTGGGGAGCTGCCACGCTGGCAGCGCTGCGGAGTGAGGCGGGAGCAGGAGCGGGAGAGGGAGCGGGAACAGGAGCGGGAGCAGGAGCAGGAGAGGGAGCAGGAGGAGGAGGAGGATGTTCTGCCGGGAGGATGTTCTCCATGTGCCGGGCTTGCCCAGGCACCTGTGGTTCACACCGACCTCAGGGGTAACGCTGACACGACAGAGACACCCCTGGGGAATCTGTGGCTGCATGGAGAGGTGACACCTGGACTGGCAGGACATTCCTGAGCTACCAGTGTGCATGCGGAAGGATGAATACAAAAGTGCAAATACCTGAAGGCAGGAGTGCTCTGTACCGGATCCATCCTTCCCAGCCCTCAGCTGCAGTACTCTTGATCTATTACTAAAGACTCCAAGCTCAGATTTATAATGTGGTCTGAGAGACTACAATTTATTTAGTCTTCTGTGTCAGGGCAGGATTTTCCAAGATACCTGACTCATCCCTGTAACCTTTTTCTGAGTGTCATCTCATTTTTCAGTGGCTCTTTGGAAGGGTGGGCCGCTGAAGCAGACACTGGTTGTGACGCGTGGCTGACACTGATTACAGGCACCAAGCTGCCTCCCTGCCCCGGCAGTTTCCCGTGGTAAATCTCTGGACCTGTGCAGCCTGTGCTGTCCAGGCAGCTCATCCCTGCTGCCTCACGGGCAGCCTGCACCTCAGCACGGCCCTTCTGAGCCTGCCAGCACCGGGAATAGAGATCTCACATCCTGGGTACAACAGTTTGCACGTTCAGACTGCAGTGCTTCAGCTGCAAAAGGTCCAAACACATGAGTAGAGAACGAGGCAGATTTTTTCACAGCCACACTGTTCCATGCCTTCTTCCACAGCCAGCAAACGAGTGCCTTCCTGCTTGCCATGCCGAGCTGTTCTTATTTTGGAGCACAACATGAAGCATGTTGCATTAGCACCTTTCCCTCCATCGCTCCAGCATATGCCTGGAGCTGACTTGGTTTCTGTCTGGTAGAGCTGGAGCTGAATTCCTTCCAGCTCTGCCTCTTAATGCACTTTCTGCAAAATCTGGGATTTTATACCCCTGATTTCCATTAAACTGAATGTTTTGTTCCGTTAACAGCTGATTTAACCCAAACTGGTGATACATCCCTAACGAGGAACGAAAGTGTGCTGGAGCACAAGTGGAAATTCCCAGTCAGTCCAATTAGAGCTGAGCTGTCGCGGTGTGGGGGAGTGTGAAGGGAACAGGCTGCCCATGAATCCAGCTGTTTCTACCTGTTGGTGCTGGTTACCAGGAAGACTTGGACTCAGATGTCAGTGTTTCAAGGTGTGCTGGTACAAACAAGGGGCCCAAAGCAGGTGCAGGCTGAGAGCTGGTGGAAGGGTCCCTTGTAGATGGTCATCACAATGCCTGCTCATAGAGGGGGAAAATATATACATATATACACACACAGAGAGGATTTAAAGCGCGCTGCATCTCGCTCGGGAGTGCTGCTGGAAAGGACAGGTGAGCACAGAGCTTGTGGAGTGAGCACAGAGCTCAGAGGGTGAGCACAGGGCCTGGAGATTGAGCTGCTCTCAACCCCCCACCACAGGACACCTTACCTGCTGCAAAAATGCCCATTTCACATTTTACTTCAACTGGCTTGTGACCTACCTATTGGCCTCTGGAGAGCTTCATTTGCCTTCACCTTAGGAAACTCTTCAGGTCAAACAACACTTTACCACATTGTTTTCTTTCTTCAGTTCCAGAAGCTTCTTTTATTCCTTTTTCATGTGTCACAGAAGACAGCATCTCTTCCCAGCACTCCTTATACACCCTGCAGGCTTTCCACAGGGAGCCCAAAATGCAATTTATTTTATTTTAAAATACTTCTGTCTGCAGTGTATAAAATACTTTACAATATTCCCTTTTCCCCTTGTGAAGGGCAGGTTTCTGGTGGGCAGTTCTGCACCAGGGACCCTACGGCCCAGGGCAGCACAGGAGCTGTTCTGGTGCAGAAAGGGGTTCGTGTCCCCTGGCACCCGTGCCCAGGGGAGAGGGCAGCGGGAGCGCAGGGACGGCCCGACAGATCCTCCCACCGCTGCCAGCCTCGGCTGCCGCTGTTTGCCTGTCCTCGGGAAACAACCCGGGGCACTGGCAGCTCGAGGGCTGGTAAGAATGATTAGGTGTGTCTGTGGCAGATGGGACACGCAGGGCTGGCGGAGCAGGTCCGAGCCGAGCTCCCGGCCCGCAGCCGCCAGCGGGACAGCGCCCGGAGAGCGCGGGGGATCGGGCTCTGCTCCCTGGGAACGAGGGCCAGGACACGGGGAAAACAAACCCAGGTTGTGCCAGGGGACCCTGAGGTTGAATAGCGGGAAAATTTCTTCACCGAAAGGGTTGTCCAGCCCTGGCACAGCTGCCCAGAGCAGTGGTGGAGTCCCCGTCCTGGAGGGATTTAAAAGCCCTGTGGATGTGGCACTTGGGGACCTGAGTAAGTGGTGGCCTTGGCAGTGCGGGGGGACTTGATGGTCTTGGGGAGCTTTTCCAGCCTAAATGGTTCTGTGATTCTATGACTCTAAGCTCTGATGGTGTTTCTGTCCTGTACTTGCTGTCCTTGCAGAGTGGAAGCTGCTGTCCCTAGGGACTGTCAACCCACAGTTTAGGGGGTGACAGAATCGTGCTGTGCTCCAGCCCTCCAGGAGACTCCCCAGTGCCTGCTGTGGCCTGGGCAGCAGCTCCCTCCCCTCCAGCACAAGAGGAGCTGACTCCTCTCTGCATTTTTATGTCTGAGCTGACATTTTGCTGTCTTGAAAACAAAAGCTGTTCCTGGGCTAATTAACTGGGTCTCACACAGCATCGTGTGTGCCCCAGGAAGCCAGAGAGTCCCAACGGGGTGTGAGCTTTGGGAGGCAGAATGGCACAGTAGTGTGCTGGGAAAAGATGATAATTCTGTAACCAGTAGTGGGAGATGTGGGGAGCGTCCAGCCCGGGAGGTGGGAGTGGTACGTCCGGCAGGCCCGGGTGAGTGTCCGGTGGGAATGTCACAGGGTCCCGTGGGGTGAATGCTGCACGTCTTTGCTTCTCCCTTTTTGCCTTATTAATACTATAAACCAGCAAGGATAATGAAGCTGTTCTGGAGTCCCTTCTGTATTCCAGAATATGCAAATGGTTTGTGATAGCAATACAGCACAGCAATAATTGGAGTTAATGGAGGTGACTTATTAATCCTGGTAGAGCAACTACACTTCCAGAGTCTAAAGATAACACAGGATCCTGGAAAACCTGTTCTAATTACAGCAGGGAGCAATCGTGCCTTCTTCCTATATTGCCATTTTAAACTGAAATTACTATTCTCAGTAGAAAAGCTCTTTTGTTCAGCTCCCAGCCAAGAAAGACAATTCTGCTCAGGCGGCTTGATAGTGCATTAATACTCCCATTATACAATTTCCTCAAATGGCCAAGAAGACAAACAGGTCAGAAACACTGAAGATCGCATACCAGGGGAGACAAATTAAATATTTCAATTAAGAATTTGCTACTTAATGCATAGGGGGAATCAATGTGGTGCTGCCTCAGAGGTGCTGTGACCAAAGCTATGACCCAGCTGACCCAGAGGCATCAGTGGGGCCCTGCAGGTGCCTCCTTCCAGCCCTGCAATGCTCCTCATACAGGCACAAATGGGGGCAGTGGCCAAGCCTGGGGCAGAAGAAGTCAAATACAGCTCAGAAAATACCTGTCGTTGCATCGCCATCCGATCATAGCCAACATCATCTGCTGATGTTTAGCAAATACTAGCAAATATGGTAATATTGGATTTTCAATTAAATTTCCCTTTTGGTATTTCTTCATATACTTGTTTAAATGTTGGCAAAATTGTTTCTTGATGTTTTAATGTAGATTTGATCGGGTCATCTATTTGGTTAAGTCTTGTCAACCCTCAAAATCCAGAACAGCTAAAATCAGGCACTGTTTCAGGTGCTAAACTCATAAAGAAGATGTTAAAACTGATCTGAAAGGCTTTTTTAAAGCTAAGACCATGAAATCAGAGGGCAGTAATGTAATAAGAGGTGAAAGCCCAGAATATTGCCTTTCCATGGCAGCCGCAACCGCAAATCCAAAGCTGTGGAGGTGACTCTTGCTGCTGTTTCCAAACCCACGTGCTGGAGCCCTCTGGAGCTGCCATCCTTCCGCTTTTCCTTATTCCCTGCCCACATTTCCCTTCCCGAGCGGTTCTACGTGAGCTGCTCTCGGCAGGGGAGGCCCACCCCGCGCAGGGCGCTGTGCCTCCTGCGCCGTGCCACCGCAGCCGGGGCGGGCACGCAGCGCTCCGTACAGCGGCGCCTCTCCCTGCGCTGCCCGGCCTGCCCGAGGGGCTCTGCCGGCCCCCCTGCCCTGCCAAATCCACCTCTGTTTCACTTGGGCTTGACTTGGAGGGCCCAAAGCTCCCAGTGGTGATCTGTCAGAGGTTTGTCTAATGGATCCAACCACTGCTTTGGCACTGGTTGTGCAATTCTTGCCCAAGTTTCATCCCTCGCTGCCAGGGATGAAAGCCGGATGGTCCTGGGTGGTGGTGCCCCTGTGCCCCTCCTGCCCATAGCACCAGTTCTGCCTGCCCATTCCTCACATCAGCTTGCCTATTTGCAGGCTGCCCTCCCTCACTCCCTCCCATTCCTGCCCACAGGGTCTAATTAGGGGAAGGAAGGGCCTCGAAAATACCAGTCATGGAAATGGAAATCATATTGTTCAGTTTAGTGCTGCCACATAATGAATCCTGGATTTTTAGCCTGATGCCAATTCTCACTTTTATTTTATTTTTGGAATATCTGAAAATGCAGTAATGACAAAGAAGTGTCAGGAGTTTAAACGAAGCATTACAAGCCCCCCTTTCTGAGCTCTCTTCCAACAGGTCTGAAGCTGATGGGGGCAGGAGCACCTTGAGCAGCACCTCTGCACTGATACCTCCACAGCCAGATCTTTTTATCCCTTCCCCAGCTATTGTTCCCTCCCTCATTATCCTGCAGCTTTCTCTCTCCAGCTGCTCTGGCCTCCTTCCTCCCGGAGCTCTGTGTGGGGTGCAGTCACCCCTCATTACCGGGATGCTCTCAGCTGGTTCCTATCCCGTCTCTCATGACCCGCGTGCTCCCAGCTGATTTCGGTGCTGCCTCTGGGCTGAAGCCCAGCAGGTGAATGTCTTCCTGTCTCAGAGAGGGTGGGCACCTGTGTTTACCTCCACCCTGACCTCAGTGACACTTCAGCCCGCACATGGCAGCCAAAGGTGAAACTCAGCAGCTCCCAGGGGTGATGAGGAAGGAGGTGATGCCAAGGAGCAAACACAGAGACACATCAGTACCTGAAATAAAACCCCCTAAAGCTAATCCTGCAGGACAAAGAAATGCCAGCTCAGCCCTTACTGGAAGCAAACCCCCTGGCACTCCTCACCAAGGCCACTTCCAAAACAAGGGGCAGCCTCTGAAGCCTCAGCTTTAGTTGGAGCTGCACGAGCTGCAGCTCTGCAGTGCTGGGGGGGTGGCCCTGCTGCAGAGGCCCCTCTGTCCCCACGTTGCCTCCTCCCTATTGAAATTCCAAAGACAAACTCACCTGGTTTTTATCCTGAGTCATGGCCCTCTGCACCCTGCTATGGCAGTGGGACCCCCTGTGGCAGCAGGAGCCTGGCACCCCACAGCCAGGTGAGGCCAGTGCCCGCTGCAGGCACATCTTCCCCTCCTGCCCTTCAGCCGCTGCTTGCCCTGTGCTAATGCTTTCCATCCCTTAATGAATGATTGTTTATCCAGCTCTTAAGGGATTAACCTTTGTCTTTTCAATTTGGAGCTTCAGGAGCTTATTCCATGAGCCCAGTCTAAAAATGTACTGGAAAAAAATCACTGGCATAGATAATCCTTTTTATAACCTCTAGAATTTGACTAAAAGAACCCACTGTTAAGGAAAAATACATCTGTTAATGTTCAAACATAAGTGAGTCTGGTTGTTGTTGTACAAACCTTTTAAAGCTATTAATGATTGATTTTAATGTCTCGTATTTAGTGGGAGGGCAAGATCAGCACTGACTTAGAACCACAGCAAACTGGGGGGTGGAAAGGCAAAACCTCCTCTGTGAGTTTCTCTTTGCTGCTTCAATTTCTAAATGAAGTAAAATCAATTATAAATGGGGCAGGGAAAAGAACTGCACTCCCAGAAGTGCAGGGATGATAAGGATCAGCACCAAACCATTCTGTGTCATGGGGGTTTTCTTGAGAGAAATCGTCCTTCATGCCCAGAATAAACACCCTGGCACAGAGCTCCCTGGGTTTCCCTTGGCAGACTGATTCCCCCATGCCTGACACTTCCATTGCAAACTAGATTGAGATGTTTTACCTTGTTCTGGTGAGAAGCCCGATGGACAGGCTGGACAGGAATTAAGTTCTAATTTAGCCCAAAAAATGGGCACAGGCAGGAGGAGCAGGAAGGGACACCTCTGCAGCAGCAACCCCACCTGGAGTGCGGCATCCAGCCCTGGGGCCTCCAACACAGGGATGGCGTGGAGCTGCTGGAGCAAATCCAGAGGAGACCATGAAGATGCTCCAGAGGCTGGAGCCCCTCTGCTCTGGAGCCAGGCTGGGAGAGCTGGGGGTGCTCACTGGAGAGGAGAAGGCTCCAAGGAGACCTCAGAGCCCCTTCCAAGGCCTGAAGGGGCTCCAGGAGAGCTGGAGAGGGACTGGGGACAAGGGATGGAGGGACAGGACACAGGGAATGGCTTCCCACTGCCAGAGGGCAGGGATGGATGGGATATTGGGAGGGAATTGTTCCCTGGGAGGGTGGGCAGGCCCTGGCACAGGGTGCCCAGAGCAGCTGTGGCTGCCCCTGGATCCCTGGCAGTGCCCAAGGCCAGGCTGGACATTGGGGCTTGGAGCAGCCTGGGACAGTGGGAGGTGTCCCTGCCCAGGGCAGGGGTGGCCCTGGATGAGGTTTAGGGTCTCTCCCAACCAGTCTGGGACTCTGTGATTCCCAGGGTCAGGGCATGCTGACGGTCCCAGGGGTGCTGCAGCTGCCCTGTCCCAGCCCCATCCCTGGGGCTTGCCTGGGTGCCAGCAGTGGCACCAAGAGGGGAGGGCAGAGCCACCAACCTGCTTGTGTTCAGCCCAGCCTGGTTTGGTGAGCCAGTGGCACACGATGTGAGTGATGAGCGAGCGCTGAGGAGAGGAGAGCAGGGCTTTTGTCTTCCGCCGTGTTTGTGCTGTGCCTGGCAGGAAGGCACGCTCCTCGCTGTCTTAATGGAAATAAATACCTCCCTGCTACAGGTGCTAATGAGGCTTCATCTGTTTGGCTAAGGAAGCTGCCTCAGGAACCCTGCCAAATCCCCTTGGCCTGGCTGCAGCCAAGAAAGTAGCAGCCACAGCTAGGGCTTAGTACTGCTGTAAAGTAATGAGGAGTGGGATCATCCTGCCCAGCTCACTGGCCAAATAATGAGATCAGACCTCTGAAGTCAAAATCTGGTGGTTCAGTGAACAGGACTAATTCTATGTAAACTGACAAGTCTAATTATTGGAGCCATTTCTAGAAAAAATGGGGATGCAGGTGCATCCTGCTCTCCTCTCCAGAGCCGTGGCTGTTGGAGGATCCTCCTGCCCCAACAGCCCCAGACTCCTGTGCCCTGTGGCTGCCCTGGTACTTGGTGACGGTGCAGGTGAGGGTCACACGCTGACCCCCTGGGTGACGGGATGCCCCTGAGGACGTCTGGTGCTGTCTGCTGCCCGAGGAGCATCCCGAGCACTGTGCAGGAGCCTCCTGCCCTCGGGTCCGGGAACAGAGCACCTCGCTGCCGAGGGACCCCCGTGCCAGCCCCGCTGCTCCCAGGCCGCTGGGCACCAGTGCTGGACGGATGGCAGCAGCTCTCCTGCCTGGCACATCAGCCCGGCAGGGAGGACAGCCCTGCCCGAGCCCCTGTCCCGCAGCCGGCACGCTGCACCGGCGCCAAAGGCAGCGCAGGGAAGAGCCTTTGGAGCTGGGAGACGTGGCAGTGCTGGTGACACTGCCGTGCTGGGTCACGCTGGGGCAGCTGCCACCCCCCTGGCAGCCACAGGAGCCCGGGATGCCGCGGCTCCGGCCTCGCCCTCCCGCTGCCCCGCGACGAGCGGGCAGGGGCGGGCAGGGCTCCGGCCGAGCCCCGCGCCCGGGGCAGCCGGGCTGCGAGTCTGGCTCCTGGCCGGGACACGGCCCGGCACGGCCCGGCACGGCCCCGGGGCTCTGCCGGTGGCGTCTGGGCTGGGAGCTGCACGGTCCTTAGGGTCCCCTCCGAGCCAGAGCAGCGGCTCTGAGACGGCCGGGCCGGCGCTGCCCCGCCGGCCGCTGCCGGGGAGCGGAGGGACCCACGCCGCTGTCCCCGCGCCCCCCAGCGCCCCCCGCGCAAGCCCCAGCAGCAGCCCCTGGCCAGAGGAGTTCCTGTGCGGCAGCGGTACCCAGCGACCCTGATTTCTGCGACAGCAGCTGCTCTTTCATGAGAAAACAGCGTGTCTGGTAAACACTGATGAGAGGATAAGGGGGCAAGAAGAAAGGTCAGATACGGAGCCTTCCGTCACGCTGGAGGTTGTGTAGAAAGCATAAAACCTGCTTTTTACAGCTCCCTGGCAAGCAGCTTCCCCATGCCTGCCCTGCATGCCAGGTCCCAATGTCACATGTTTAAACTTCATCCCTTTTCTGTGCTTTTCTCTAGTGGGTAAAACTTGATTTTTTAAAATTATTTTTTAGCACTGATTAATATTAAAGCACATCTCCTTAGGGGCTGTTTAAAAAAAATGCAGAGCCTTTGGCGGGGGTGGGGGGAACACTAAAGTGCACCAAACCACATAATTTAATTTATATTTTCCTGTTTAAATTAATGCAGGGGTTTAAAAGGCTGTTTTAAACCAGGGCAAAGGATTCTCTGGTGGTGTTAACTGGGCCACTTAGAGCAAATGGGTTTTAGCAGAGAAATGCACAAATAAATGTGCTGTTCTAGCAGTGATCACGGAGCAGGCAGCGAATCCTCTCTCAGTGAAAGCACAGAGAAATGACAGGCTCGTGGTTATTGACTTTGTGTTTTGAAATGAAATTACAGCAATTATTTTGCTCTTCCGAACAAGAAACGCAGAATTAATAGAATTCGCAGGAGATGAATATTCAATTATCCTGGGTTAGGGGGTTTTGTGGTGCTGTCAGCTGGTGCAAAAGCAATAAAACAAACATTCCTTGGGAGAGCTGACTCCCAGGGGCCAGGCTGGGCAGTGCTCTGGGCTCCCAGCGCTCCTGTCCCTCCGGCACCGCACACCTCAGGCCAGGGCCCCTTCCCCAGCTCCCGGAGCCAGAGGAAGCTTTGTAGAGGATAAATTTATTGGTGGGACCCAGGGCACGGACTCGCCTGCTCGGTGTGGGCTCGAGCTCCAGACCCAGTTAATTCTGTGCCCCCTGCCCCCAGCCAGGGCCCTGCCCGGTGGCAGAGCTCCAGCCGGGGCTGCCCCCCACGGGGACCCCCACACTGCAAGGGGATGTGGGTACTGCACTGCAAACCCACCCAGGAGCACACAGACCGCCGTGTTCCACAGACCGAGGCTTCAGAAATCGTGGTTTAAATAAGCCAGGAATAAGCAATTAAGAGCTACTGTCCAGCCAGCCCTGCCGAGGTGGCCGTGCCATGCCCACCCTGCCCCAGCCCCACTGCTCCTCCATTTAAGGAGCATTAAGGGCAAGATTTATTTTTCCAGCTCACAACTCTGCATTAGAAAAGACACAGGTGAAGATTTTTGAAAGTATTTTCTGCTGATAATGAAAAGGTCGGTTTTGGTTTGTTTTTGAAAGCGACAAACTACCACATGGCAGAAACAAATGGGGAAAAAAGGATCTTTGAAACAGTAAAATGCATCAAAATTGGCTTATTCTAGTGCTTGCAAGGTCCTTGAGCAGCCTGTCTGTGCTTTGTCCCCAGGACCACCGATGCTCAGCACCCTGCGCGTGCCCAGGCGCTGCACGGAGCAAGGACGGACCCAGGCAAAGGGAAGATCTGCAGCGTCCGAGCCCAGCTGGCACCAGGGCCAGGCAAACACCTGCCCCGCGGGGTCAGACCGGAGGGAGGGCGTTGGACGCTCTCACCGTAGGTGGGACACGGGGCAGATGCCCTGGGACCCTCCCCTCAGCCCAGGGTGTCCTCCCCCTCCTCACCCCGCCCCAGCTCCCGGCTGCACATCCTGACACCCTCCTGCAAAGCGTTTTGGCAGAGGAGATTAAACCCCTTTTATAGGGAAATAGGACAAAAAAAATTATATATATATATTTCTTATATTATATATATTCTTTAAGGTTCCCACAGCCTTGCAGAGGAGAGATCAGAACAGCACAAGCAAACGTGTTTACAGCTTCACACTTAAATTTGAAATGTGTTTCTAACCTGACATCTGTGTATTTTCAGCCCTTTCCAAAGCTCTTGTTTTGCTTTCTATGGCTTCTGCTTCATTATTCTAATTTAATAAAGCCGCAGTGAAGGCAGAGTGCTGACTCTTTGTGGCTAATGAAAGACATTGATTTGTTTGTACTTCTTGTTATAGATTTTTCCTAATTACAGGCATTTTTCAGAGGCAGTTGAAAAAATAAACGAGCAGCTGGTTTGAATGTGCAACCTATTATTGTATTTCCTAGAGCTGCAGAAAAAGTATTAACGCTCACAGCAGGATGGTTTTCAATGGAGGAGGGCAGAAAAGGTATTTTCCAGGTGGGAGTCCACTCACTAGTCCACTCCCTTCCTTCCTTCAGTGCTACTGTCAAGAAAGGCTGAAAATTTGGCTTTTTCTGCCACACCAGCTCCAAGTGTGACACATGGGCTCTCCCAGGGAGCCTCCACAGAGCAGCCAGGGCGGGGAGGAAGAGGAGCAGCATCCCGGGGGCCTGAGAGCAACTGCTGGGAATGGGCAAGCAGGGGTGCCCAGGGGCTGGGTGAGCGCGGACGGGATGAAAACCAGAGCAGCAGCCCTGGGTGCAGGATGCTTTTCAAAGCAAATTGAAACGGTCCAGAAACAGGGTGAATGAGCAGCACCCAGAGAGCCCGTCCAGAGACGTCCAGAGCTCAGCTGCTGCCACGCTGCCGGCACAGGACGCGGTGGCCTCGTGGCCCAGCCTGGCACCGCCGGCACAGGAGGCCCTGCTGCAGTGACAGGGCACAGCGCAGGCACCCGTGGCTGCCCGGGGCTCTGGCACCCGGCCCACAAAACACCCTCCATACAAATCCCAGGGTGAGCCCCTGTGGGACCCCATTCACACCATCCATAAAAAGATTTCCCATTAAATACGAATGGGAATATTTCCTGAGGTAAATGCAGACTCTTCTCTCCAAGCAGTGATGTTGTTTACCTCACAATGTACGTATTTCAAGCCAGAGTTAGCCCTTGCACTAAGGAGCTCTGGCAAGGGGCAGGACCTTGGCAAACCCGACACAGCCCTTCCCTCTGGCTGCCAGTGCAGCCCGGCCACTTCTTGTCACACAGCTCATAGAAATCACGCACGCGTTGCAAAACTATTGCTAAACTCTGGAAACTCATCCAAGTCCCAGTCCCTGCACGTTTGAATCATGCTCCCAACAAAGGCTGATCTTCCTATGAAAACAAACCATTCCACGCTTCTCCATCCCCTAGGCAGGAGGAGCTGTGGAGGTGGCTTTGTTTGTTTGTTTGTTTGGTTTGGGTTTTTTTCTTGGAGAAACCATTTAAGACTTTAATCAAAACAAAGATCAATTTGGAGCCAGTTCCCTTTGCTAGGGCAAATTAGGAAAAAGTTTAATTTTAACCCAAACCGTTCACATTTTGCCCTGGCAATGTGCTGAGAAAGGGCACAGCACAGGACTCCTGCCAGCACTTGGCAGCTCTGCCTCTTCCCTGCCCAAATTTCTTTCAGAGCACAAGAATTGCAGCTCCAGGGTCAAGAAGGTGCTGCTGATGGATCCCCTGCTGCCTCTGTCGCTGCAGCGAGGTGCCTCAGGTAGCGAACAGAGCGAGGTGCAAAGAAAACGCTGAGCTTTACCTGAAGGCAGGGGCCTGAGAGCCTTCCCCAGCAGGGTGGGTCACCTGCAGCCCCTGCGGGGCACAGCCCAGGGCTCCCCGGGGGCAGGGGGGGTTTCACTGCCCTGGGCTGTGCTGCAGCAGGAGTGGGAGGATCAGGGGTCACTTTGCCAGCATCCGTGACAGAAGCAAGGCTGCTTCTGAAAAATAATCCTTTTGCTCCCACGTCATGAATTTCTTAGCATGATTCACTTAAAAGTGGAATTAATTCCAGTGGGGCTGGCCATGAAGGCTGTTGCAATCGAGAAGTGGAGGCGGCAATGCTGGTGGGAGGGCAGGAGCTTCCAGAGGGGAGCAGGGAGCAAATCCCCTCGCCTGCTCCTGCTTCAGCTTCCTAGTGAGCAAATGAGGATGATCCAAATGAACCACCCTGGTAAAACACTTGGAAATCTAGAACTGAAAAGGACTGTAAAAGAGCTGAATCTATTGCAGCAGGAGTACAGAACTTTGAAACTCCCTGTAACTGTTCATGACCCCAAAGCTCAGAGCTACACACACAGGTTGGGGTCCCGTGGTGGGGGACTCTGCAGCCACGGGCCGAGGGCAACGCTCGTCCCTCCTCGGACTGGAACAGCAGGACGAGTCACAAAGAAGCAGAGGAGGAAGAATCCTCAGAAGTCCAGTTTGAAAATAAAGAAACAGCATTGTCAGCTCATCCAAACCCTCCTTGGCTGCCTCAGCTGTGTGCAGCCCAGTCCCCTGGGTTTTCTCCCTGGGTGTCAGTGCCCTTGCTGCTGGCGCTGGTGGGGATGAGGAGGGTGAGTGGCAGGATGAGGTGACAGGACTCAGCTCTGCTGAAGTATTTTGAGACTGAGAGACCCTCGCCTCTGCTGGCTCCCCACAGGAGCATCCGGAGAGGCCACGGCTGGCACCGGGCAGGAAGCGGATCTGGCTCTATCTGGTGCCCCCTGCTCTGCTGCAGCCTGACCACAAGCGCTGGGCGGGTGTTTCTCCCCCGGAGCTGGAAGCGCTCGGGGGGGGCAGGGGGAGGCCGGTCCCCCTGCAGCATCTGTTTGCTATTCCAGCCGGCACCAGAAAAAACCCTTGGGACCCCTGCCCTGCCCCCCGAAAATTCCGTGGGGGTCTTCCACAGGGAATCACATCGAATTCCCGGCAGGGCACTGCCCGGGTGAGCAGCACAGAGCTCTCCCTGAGCCCCGCTGTGATTAGACCCCAGACTCGGGACAGGGCCCGAAGGTACGTGGCAGATGAGCCAGACTCCAGGCACAAACACAGCAGTCAAGCGGGAGCCAAGAGGCTCAGCTCACTGCTCAGCCCACCCGAGAAGCTTTTCTCTGTCCCCTCAGCACCTCCGGGATCCCGACCTCTTCTCCACTAGAGGTGCCGCTCCTGCCATCGCACAGCTGATGCTGGAAGCTGCATCTCGTTATGCTCATGAGCTTGACCTGACTCGGAATCACAGCCAGTCCTTGCTGCAGAGGAGCCGTCTCCCCCCTCACAGCCTGAGTGAATTCGGGGGCTGAGCCAAGCGAGTACAGCAGAACCAGAGCGTTTATGCTCTCTGCTCTTTCCCTGTTATCTCGGGTGAAGGAGTTCAGTGGCAGCCGTTTGGGGTGGTGGCTTGTTTGGTTTGGGGTTTAAGCACATAGTTTTTATTACCTAAACAATACAGGGAAGATTGCACTCCTCACAGAGCTGGCAGCCCCGCCTGCAGGTGCCCATCCCCTCAGCGAGGGCAGGAACGCGGCTCGAGCTGTGCAACACACGGCTCCCGCAGCCTGGAACCGTGCTGCCGAGCTCTCTCCCTTCGTGCCCTTCCTCTTTTCCTCTGGAAGCTGCAGCTGTGCCGTGGGCCAGGCCCCCGGCGCCCCACGCGGGTGGGTGGGCTGAGAGGGGCCCGTGCTGACCCCCAGAGCAGGGCAGGGGAGTGGGGACCCGGGGCTGAAGGCTGGGAATGGGGGCACTGGGGTGGGGCTTTCCCACACCCCCAGGCACTGAGAAGCAGCTTCTCCTCTTCCTGCCTGCAGCCCAGCTGCTGCAGCGCTGCCCTCGCTGCCCCGTGCCTTCCCTGGGTAATGCGGAGCCTGGCTGCTGCCGAGGGGCTCCGGGCCGGAGCGCACACCCTGCCCAGCACCGCTCGCCCGGCACAGGCTGCCGGGGCTCGGCTGCCCCAGCTGAGAAAGAGCAGGAGCTGCTGCTGCACCCTCCTCACCCGGCACGCCGGGATGCCTGGCACCTGGCCGGAGCGAGGGCACGGGCAGGCTCTGCTGCTGCCCTGCCCCGGAGATGGGATGTGCTGGGATGGCTGCGGGCCGGGGGTGCGGTGCCCTCAGGGGGGGAGAGCCCTGGCATGGGGCTGGGATCTCTCTGGGGATCACAGGCTGGTCAAACAATCTTTACTCCTGGAAATTCCCAAATGGTTTTCAGGGCCTGAGAAAAGTCATCCTTAATAGCTCCCCTTTTATCTGAACTTTAGGCCATTCCTGCTTTTGTTGACATTTTGTAACTTTCTTATCTATAAATTTCCTTCTCTCCACCACGGGCTGCTCCGCGGAAACAGCTGTTCCACACAAACAGCTTTGCTATCTCTCGGGCTGAGTTATCTTACTGCCCCCAGACACAGGCCTGCTTAATCATTAATAACTTTTTAAAATTTACTGGAATATTGTATGGATTCCTCTGGTGCACTGAAGGAATCCAGCCCTGTGCCCGGCGCTTGGACAGGAGCTGGGAGACGAGTGCTGTATCCCGGGCGTGGGGCAGAGCCAGCTCCCAGGAAACTCTCATTCCTGCTGGAAGGTCACACATTTTTTTAAAGGTTGCCACTTCCTGCAGCTCTGGGGAGCAGTTTTCAGCCATGAAAAACCCGCGGATGTTTAAAAAAGACGCCAAGCCTCAGAGGCAGCCAGAGCTGGGGCTTTCCAGCAGCCCCCGTGGTAGCGCCGCAGGCCCTCCTACGTCTGCTGGAAACGCCAAACACGAGACAGCCACACCTGAAAGCGCTGTCGCCCAGGAAAGAAACCCCGAGGGTGATTTGCTCTCCCCATGAGGGGCTCGGAGTGTCCCTGGGACAGAACCTGGGGCTCTGCCCTGCAAACCCAGGCAGCCCCGGCCGGGCTCCGCTGCCAACGCCCGGCACAGCTCACGGGCGACGTCAGAGCTGCCTCCGAAAACTGAACACATCAGTATTCCTCTTCCCTGGGCAATTTTGGCATGTTTTGAAGTGAGCTGCGAAGTTTTTACATTCATAGTTGCTATTCAGTATTTTGAGTTGAAATATTAATTTTTTTCACATTGAGTAGTGTTAAACCCGAAGTGCTGGAGCATGGCAGTGCTTCAAGCTGCTAACAACATTCTACTCTGAAATGTACCCATAAATAGGAAAGACTGGATGAATTATACTGTACAGCTCCATAAAACTGACATAAACCCATAAGCAAAACTAACAGGGAAGGAAACCTCTCCTCAGCAAAGCTTATCGGAGTCCTTTAATTCTCATCTCCAAGTCTTTCCTTGTTTAACCCTGGTTTTAAAAGACCTTTGCAAGTTTACCTTTTTTTCCCCCCTTTCTTAAAATAGTTCCAGTTCCGTGCAGTTTTGCAGAGTGAGTGACAGAATTTTTCCTCTCTCATTACATGTACTCCCCTGCTAGTGACAAATAATAGCAAACCTGGGATTCAGCCTGGGTGGGGAAAAAGCAGCGGGGCAGTCCGAGCCACTGCTACCAGGCTGGAGCTGTCCCACAAGGGACTGTCCCTACCCTGGACTCAAAGCGTCCCCTCAGCAGCCTCCCCGCACGGCCGGTGAGGTGGTTCTGTTTCCTCCCCTGATAAGCCATCGCACATTTTTGCGTTATCGCAGCAATTTCTGCCCCAGCGCAAGGCCAAGCACGCCTCAGGAATGCGGCTCCAGGGAAGGCTGGGTGCCTGCTGTGCATCCCCCCGCACGCACAGACACCGCTCCAGGCGCTGCCCCAGCTCCCGCACGGGCACGGGGACCGTCCCTGCCCCGGGGGTCCCCGGGACCCCCACCCCAACCCAGCCCGGCTGGAGCAGCCTGGGAAGAGCAGCCCCGGGGCTGGGCTGGGCTCTCTTCGGGATGGTTGGTTGGTTTGGCGTTTTTTTAAATGTTAACTTCCTCAGCTGCCTGCAGGCACAGCAAATCAAGCTGCTGTGCTCTTCCCCCGCCAGGTTCCAAGCTCCAAACAGTGTCCGGCCCCAGCGCACATTCCGCGCCCACGCCGGCCCCTCCGGCCTCGGCTGAGGAACAGATCCACCCGCTCTCCCGGCCTCTGTAACCCAGCGCGAGTCTGGCAACGAGCATTTCATTAAAGCAAATCCCCACGTGATTTGCAAACAGTTTTGGTTTTTTTTTTTTTAATTACAGTGCATCAGAATTATATTTTTAATGAATTTTAAGATGCTGTGGTGATCCCCATCCACTTCCAAAGCTCAGGAGCACATATATGTTCCTTTTCTGATCTCCGGTTTTTTTTACCCTGCACAAACATGCAGAGACAGCAACCTGCCTGCAGGAACAACTCCTCGCCGGGGTGATGCCCACAGGAGGGCTCAGGCATCACGGGACCAGCACCACCCGTCCCTGCCGGGACTGGGGGCCCAGCACCGTGTGCGGAATCCGTGTGGGAGCGCCCCGCTGGCCCCGTCCCCGTGCCAAGGCTGCTCCCAAACCCCATCACTGCAGGTTTGGCGTGGAGGACGAGAGCCAGAGCGGCCCCGCAGCCCGGGCCGGCAGCTCACACTCACTCACACGTGAGCTCTGCCTGGAGCTCCGAGCAGAGCCCGCCCCTCCCGCAGCCCCTCTGCACCGGGACCACCCCGATCCAACCCGGGGGCAAGTCTGGGAGCAGAAGAGGCTCGAGAAGCCCCAACTGTTGCAAAGACGCAGGACAAAGTACAAGCTCCACTGTGGTTTTAATGCTCCTCTCCTCTCCCTTCCGGGGCAGGAGCAGAGCCCCGCGTTAGCCCCGGTTAAGGAGCGGGCAGCCCGGGAGCGCCGGGCAGCGGGGCGGGTGCGGCGGCACGCGGCGTTCCCGGAACGACGCGCAGGATGCGGTGGGAAGCACCGCGCACGGAGGCTGGAGCGCTCCGCGCCCGCCGAGGAGACAGCTGGGCCTCCTCCGGACCAGCAGGACCAGCCATGACTCAGCCCGGCGGCGCAGCAGGAGCCCGCGTGGGGCTCCACGTGCCCCCGCAGCCCGCGGGGCTCGACCCCACCTCGGTCCCCGGGAGAGGATCTCCGGCCCCGGGGCTCCGGCAGCATCCCCAGGAGCTGGTGCCCGCAGCGCCGGGATGTGCCCGGCAGGCAGCAGCTCTGCCAAAGGCATTCCCAGCTTGGCACGGGACCTGCTCCCCAGGCAAGAAGAGACACGAAGCTGCTGACACGTTTCTTCCTGTTCCCACTGAAAACTGCGTCGGAGCAAGGCTGAGAGAAATCATGTGCTGGGTTTAACAGATTTCTCCCCAGAATGAGGCTTCGGCTCAGAAGGGGAGGATGGGAGCGTTTAAAAAATTAATACAAAATTCTCTTTGCCTGAGAGTATTGTCACAGCACACTCAGACAGGCCGCCAGGTCCCTCACTGACTCCTGGCCTGCAGCAGTCTGAGCTGGTGCCACTTGGAAAGCTGCACTTTGGTTTGTGTAATCCTTAATATCCACTGCACCGGGGAAGGATTTACAAATCAAGTACAGGAAAATGTTGCCCATCTGTCATGAGTGGGAACCTTCAAACTGCAGCATCACAAACTATCGCCCAGGACTGTGGGGGGGAAAAAAAAGGAGAGAAGAAAAGAAAAAGGGGGAACAGGCTGGAAGTGTGTCCCTCCCCTGCTGTTTGTCCGGCTGGCTGCAGGGACACTGACCCGCCGGGCAGAGTGGGGTGCGGGCACTGCCCCCGGGAGCGGGGCTGGGAGGTGCCAGGGAGGGGAGCACTGCAAGGTGCTGCAGCAGGGAGAAATGCAAAATGCCAGGAAATATCCAGGGAAGAGGAAAGGCCCACGCTCCAGCGGCGAATGTGGAATGACACGGGAGAGGCACGTGAAACACAGAGCAGGGTTCTGGCAGTTTCCAACACTGGGTGCTGCCCGTGGGTCGTTGCCTTGCACCTGCATGTTAGGGCATCTCAGGGAGTGGGGCCGGCCCCATCCTATCCCATCCTGTCCGATCCCATCCCGTCCTGTCCTGTCCCGTCCCCACAGGAGGGTGGCAGCGCTCGGCCCCAAGCAGCCCCAGCTCATGGGTGGCTCACGGCCCCCAGCTGCCCTGTCCACCCTGGGAGCGACTCGGGGTTGCAGGACCCCAGAGGTGGCTCAGGCTGCAGGATGGGACCCAGGGGAGCCGGTGGCAGCCCCGCGGGGCTCAGCAGGGGGCACTGGACACGATCCTGTCTGCCTTCCCGGGAAAAACGAGGTGTTCTGCCGGCATCTGCCGAGCTGCAGAGCCGCGTGCGTGAACTCGCAGCTGGATTATGTTTTTGCTGCCCTGAAAGCAAAGTGATGACTGAATTCCTGAGAAAGAAAACAGATTGGGAAACAGAAGATTGCTCAATGCACCTGCTGGTGAGTCAGAAAGCACAGGCCCGGCACGCTCCCTCCGCAGCGAGTGGCTGCACCACGGGGGTACCCGGAGGAGCCGGGAACGACCCTGCGGGGACCAACCCCTCCCTCGTCTGGCAGAGAATTCGCACACCAGGCTCGGCTCTGGCCTGAGCCACACCACTGCCGGGGGCAGGGAATTCTGAAGGCGCTGGGCTGGGTTTGGCACCCGAGTCCTGGCCAGGCACCCGGGGCCAGAGCTGCCCCAACCAGCAGCATCCTCCAGCGCCAGCCTGCCCTGGTGACACAGCCCCACAGGAAGGGGCCTGTCACGGGTGGCTGCGGCTGGGGGGCTCACAGGAACGGGAACAGCTCAGCATTTCCTGCCCAGTGCCAGCAATGGTGGCAAACCCTGCCCCAGCAGCACCGCTGCCGGCAGCGGGTTCGCTACCGGGGGGATCCGGCCCTGCCGGGCCAACGCCCGTGTTTGCCAACACCCACTTACAGGAGGCTCCTCCAAAGGAAAATAACATGGATAAACCACATGAAAGGGCAACCCAGACCCAGTGTGTGCATCTCACTGCAGAGACACATCCTCCAAACAGCACGGAGGCGTTTTAGAGAACAGACACGAAGTGACTGATCGCGGGTATGGGGAGAGGTCAATACCGGCAGGCAGCAGTGACCCTCGAGAGGGAATGCAGATAGAGGCTCAGGGACCCCCCAGAAATTTTACAGGGCAAGTTGGATTTTGTGAATTCCCTCCAGCTCTCTCCCATGAGCTGCTCCTCTTCCCTCTCTATCTGTGCATCTATTTTAGGATGAAGTTTTCACTTCAGCACAGATGTTCAGAACTGGGTTCCATGCAGTAACGATCTGTTCACATCACTTTCCTTTTTGCACCACAAACCACGAATTGAGGAGCTGCAGCCAGCAGCAGCTGGCGGAGCCGGTAAGGGACTCTGGGCGTGTTTCCCCCTTTGCTTACGGCTGCCGATGCCCCGAGAGCGGTGACCACAGTCACAGACCCCTTGGCCACCACGCCCGGGCTGTGGCACCGCTGCCCCCCCTCAGGGCAGACCCGGCCCCCAAAGCGCCCGGTGTTAAATGTGCCTCTGCCCCAACAGCCGGCGAGCACCGGGCAGCAAAGGCGAGTGTGGAAGGCGAGGGCCGGCATCGGAAAAAGGGTGTGGGAATGGGAGGGAAGGGACCAGCCGGGCCCCTGCACGGTCACGGGGCTCAGTGCCCCGGCACCGCCCCGAGGCACAACCGCGGGCAGCTGCACCGGGCAGCGCCAGCGAGCCCAGGAACGCCGGGACGGGCTCCCCCTCCAGCCAGCGCCAGGACAAGGTTTCCTGGTTATCCCGCGCTGCGGGGCTGCGGGCGGGATGCAGCCGCTGTGCCCAGCCCTACCCGGACCAGCAGCTCCGGCCGAGGTCGGTGCGCGGCCGCGGGAGCTCCCCCCGACGCTGCACCAGCTCCCACCTGCACACGGAGAGGCTCCGGATCCCTCCTCAGCCCCGACTCCTTCCAGCCCTTCCCTCCGCCCCGGCTGAGCCCCATCAAATCCTCACCCACCCCGGGGCCACTCAGCCCCACCACCAGCACCTGTGCCATTCTCCAAACTCCCTTCTCTCTCCGGCTCTCCCCGTGGCCGGGAGCTGCCGCAGCTGGTGCTGGGACGAGCTGCTGCAGCCCGTGGCACAGAGGGGTGGTGGCCGTGCCACCCTCCCGGCCCCGCGTGCCTGTCCCGGGCACTGCGGTGCGCAGAGCTGAGCGCTCCCAGCGCCTCTCCCCGTGCCGAGGCTGTGCCCAGCACCAGGGCATCGTGCCACCCACAGCTGGGACCACAGAGAGGGGTGTGATCGGCTCTGTTTGGGCAGGAAATACGCTTTTTAAAAAATTACAACTAATATCTGGATGCAAAAACACCCTCAGAATTACTCTGTTTCCTCCTTCCTGCCACCATTGCCGGCCCAGGGAGCAGAGGTGATTCAAACTCTTTCCCAGGTTCCTGTTCCTCCCTCCCTGAGGGCCCGGAATCCTCCCCCGGTTCAGAAAAGCCTCTCAGCTGCAGACACAGGAGATCCTTGGAACAAAATTCTGTTATTTTGCTTTTCACAACCGATACAGTTCTCATTGCTGCCCTCGTGGTTGTCATTGCCCTGGCCAGCGAGGTGCCACATCCCCGAGGGGTGGCAGGGACAGCGAGGTGCCACATCCCCGAGGGGTGGCAGGGACAGCGAGGTGCCACAGCCGCAGCTTCCCGAGCCGCTCTGGCAGCAGCTCCTTCTCGTGGCTCCGCTCAGCATCCGAGCTCTGGGTTCCTCTCTCCAGCGACAGCCCCGCGGGGCAGAGCTGCTGCTCGGCCTCCGCTCCGCCCCCGGAGCCCCCAGAGCCGGAGCCGCAGGACAGGAGGGTCCCGCAGGGCTGGGGGAGCCCCGGGAGGAGCCCCGGGAGCCAGCGCAGCCGCCCTCCAAGCTACAGAGGAAAATCGAGCCGGGCTATTTTAGCCGGTTCTGAACACTGGCGCTGCTCCACACGTTGTTTTTCCCTTGGCAGCTAAATGTGGGGATTAATGAAATGCTGGTGTCATGCTGAGCATGGGGGCAAAGGGCGTGCAGGGGAGTGGGTGCTCGGCCAGCAGGAATGGGGTGTCCAGGTGTGCTGAGCTGGGAAACGGTGCCAATGGACCTGTTTGGGAAAGGCCAGCTCGTGGTCGGGGTCACAGGAGACACCCGGAATCCCCCTGGAAAACAACGGTCCTGCAGCGTTTCCTTTAATCAATTAAAGCTGTGATGTTGTGATCAAAAATTTTGATTATCAGTGATTTCTGGGAGTCCGATGGAGGAACTGCAACACGTGGCAACAGGGCTCCCTCTAATGTCAGCCACTGCCCGGCTGCAGCCTGCTCCCTGCTGCCCAGTTCCCTGCACCTCCCTTCCCAGTTCCCTTTATTCCCTGTGCCCCCAGTCCCCTGCTTCCCCATTCCCTGCACCTCCAGGTTTCTACTCCCCCTTCCTTGCTCCCCCAATTCCATGCTCCCCTCATTCCCTTCACTCTCAATTCCCTGAACCCCCAGCTCTCTGTGCCCCCAATTCGCTGCTCCCCCATTCCCTGCATCCCCATTCCCCACTCCCCTTATTCCCTGTGCCCCCATTCCCTGCAGAGGGAGGGGCTGGGGGTCCCAGTCTGTCCCTGAATCTCAGAAGTGTTGCCACAGGAGGGTAACGGCAGCTGGGGCTGATCCAGAGCATCCCAATGCTTTGTATTTACCCTCTGGATTTAGCAGGACTATCCCAACAGGTGGCATTTCAATACACAGCCTGTGGAGGGGACACGTGCAGAAAAGCCCCAGTACCAAATAAATTGTGGACAGTCCCACAAGTGCTCAGACACGTTCAAACTTACACAACCCAGTGGAGCCACTTTTAACCTGATTGAGGAAAAGATAATTAAGAAAGAGAACTTTCATTAGGGCAATTTCACTTTATTTTTTCCATACAGCAAGGTCAACTATAGCAGTAATAATAAAATAAGCATAAACCCAAATTGCAGCCCAGGACAGAGTACGTAACTGGAGCAACTACAAGCGAAAGTAAGTCTGTGGTTACGTAAGAGCAAACCCAAGCGCGCCCGTCCTTCCAGCAGATGAAGCGGGGCACGCGAGTGACCCTCGTTAATTACTGATCGTTAATTACTGATTGGTGTCAGCTCCGCCACCGGGCAGCCCGGCCCCGCCTGCTCCCAGCTCTGGCAAACACAGGATGACCACGTTCCTGCAACGCTTTCCATGAAAAGGGAACATCTCCCAGGTTGTTTTTCACCTGCTGAAAGAACAGGACCACTACAGCGAGAAAATAATCCCCTACCCTACAGCTACGGGTGCTGTTCCATTTGCCTGTCCATGGTTGAACTCTGTGAACGTCAGTATTTGTTTTGAAGAATCTTTTTTTTGTGAACAAGAAACCACTGAAATTGTCAGAAACTGGTTTGAATAGCATATATCTTTAATATATTTTGATACTTTAAACATGCAGTAGATTTTGAATAATGTACGGAATATCTGAGCCATGATTCCCTGGATGGGCTGAAGTACCTGCTTTTTTTTTCTTTTTTTTTTTTTTTTCCTTTTTTTTTTCCTTAATGATTTTCAGGCAGATTTGACCCAGTGGAGCTTCTGTCAGTCATGAGATCTCGGAAGGATGGCAGATCTTTCCAGCTGAAAAAATCCTGGCAAACTACAAGCTGTCCACATAAAGCAAAGCAACTTTTTGGAAGGGGGATGGAGTGCTAACTCTGTGCCACTTTTGCAAGCAATTTTGTTCAGCCTGTCATTTTATTTAGCCTTAACAAAACTCCTTGTAATTATAGACATTTTTATTCAAAATAAGATCTTACTATTATACAGGTTTCTCTCTTTTTTGACTATATACAGAAGTGCAAAAAGTCAACCTTCGCTCTCGACGTCCCAACTGCAGCATAATCAACCCTCAAGAGTTTGCACACACACACTAGAATTCTTGTTACGTAAACTTTGAGTATTTGGATTATCAACAAAAAGTCCCTTGATCTATTGATTATGCAGCTTATTTATAACAAGGCCTGATATTCAGGGATTTCAAAAAATATTTAAACAATATTTTAACATTTGAAATGGATACAGTAGAAAATAAATTTTATTCTAATATCTAGGAACTAGATTTTTTTTCTCATAATAACTAATTACAAACAAAATAAATCATCAAAATATTACTCAATTGTCTGCCAGGATTGTTGCCATAGCAACAACTTAACTTCTTACTTAGCAATGATTATATAATTATAAGATATCCATATAAAAGATCTTTGTTCTTTTAATGAAAACTAGACAAGAACTAACAATGACTGACATTCTTACATTGTCATATTAGATCAGTAAAATAGAAATCATTTAGTTAACAATAATACGAATACTCATAAGACACTACATGTAGATTCCAAACTGAGTATGTTATGAAGAAAACTACTTTTTTTTTTTGTATTTTGAAAAAGTCATCAGTAAAGTCTAATAAAACAAAATTCTATAAACTGAAATGGTATCAACTGGTAATAGAAAATGAAAATGAGCTAATAAATGTAAGAAATAAAAACTACACTTTTAACAAGAAAAAAATAAGTAAATTCTCTATGGTAAGTCACTACAATAACATGTGAAGTCACCTATACTTTCTTAACACGATTGAAATTACATTGGTATGGGTTTTAACCCGTAATGTAATAATCTAAGGCTTTAATAGATGTACAGTACAATCAGGAAAATCAACACATCATTCTTATCTATAAAGCATCTCTCTCAAGCATAAAAACTCGCAGTAAACTCGGAGTATGGCGAGTTCTACAACCGAACCCGCGCCTCTCCCTCACCTGCCCACCCGGGGCCTGGCCCCAGGCAGCCCCTGGCTGAACAGAGCAAAAATATCCTTTACTGGCTGCAACATCCAAACCACAAAAAGGAATTCCTTTGGATGAATCCATTCTTAAAACTTGAATGCACATCTATTTGTTTGTTTTTATTTTGTAAAGGCTTTCTAAGGCTATAAGCAGTTAATCTGAACAAAAAAAATCACATATAAAACTCACCCGAGTATTAACCCACCCAATTTCTATGCTAATTAACGTCTCATTTGTCCTATTTTGGTTTGTCATGCATCTGCTGTCAGTGCTTCTGCGTCTTTGTTTAGAGTCGCCGCGGACGCGGGACTTGATGAATTAAAGTGAAACCCATCTCTGCAAAACATTTATAGTCCTTGTGACTCGCGACAGAGGCTATAAATAGAGCAAAAGAAGTTCCTCAAACATTTGTTACTGTGTCTCAGAAATGGCTTTTCCCTTTCGCAGCTCACGTTATACAGAAAATATGCATAAATATGACATACAACGCCTTGGAGAGTTTAGAGATAATATTGTCCATAAGGGTTATGCACAGCTGGAGCATCTCTCTGGTGCTGCCCACTGGCTGTGAGGAGCAATTGGCCATTTCTGAGACAGCTTTGGTTTGAAACAGAACGGTGCCCTTTGACTGATCAGTACTCATCAAGTCAGTGAAAACATGGTTCTGAAAATAACACTGAGGAAATAATACTCTGATGGATGTACAGTCTATGGCACTTCATGAGAATCCTTAACAACGTGGTACTTAAAGCCATTGATGTGCTTTAAAATATACACAGTTGTGGTTTTGCTTGGCACATTCATCTCTGTCAGATTCCTCTCTTCTCATTTCTTACAATCTATTACATTAAAAATATTACTCTTAAACAAAAATTACTGTGCATGCACGCTCTCGTCTATAATGGCAATTTTAAATACAAGGTGCACCTTTGTTATTTGTAAACCTTGAAAGAAATAAACTTACTTTAAAAAATTATATCTTGGTCTACAGACGTACCAATACATAATAGATTTCTGGTTACAGCATCGTCGGCCTTTCCGGGGGGACGCCCGTGATTGTGGGGAGAGGCCCCGACCGCGTGGCCCCCGGGCACCGCGTGCCGGGAAAGGCCGACGATGCTGCAGGTTTAGACAACAAGATCACCTCAGCACAAATATCAATTCAATGTACAAAGTATATAGGCAACAGTGTGCAGTGGAGTCCCACGGTCTCGCTTCGTCTCGTTAACATGCAATGTGTGATGTCACTGCTGAGGGGTTCCCAGTGCTGCTGGACAGTATTTACATACACTATGGCTAATGAGCTCGGCCTCTTCCCACCCAAATCCGGCCTCTTCGCCTCGGATACCATCTGGGAAGGGAAGAGCACAAAGTGTTCTCGGCACAGCCAGGACTTGGTGTCAGACCACACCAGCCCCAGCTTTACACGGCACAGGGGGCTGTGGCCCTGCAGGAACCCAACGGCGGCAGGAGCATCCCATCCCATCCCATCCCACCCTCCCTGTGTCACTGCAGCAGTTTAACAACGTTTATGCTCAGCTGAAAGGAGCAGCTGTGATTACAAACCCACTGTGGCCAAAGGGTCAATCCTCACCCTCAGAAATAATTCCATTATGGCCAAGGAATTCCATAAAAGCACAGCAGAAATGGGGTACAGGAGAGAGGAAGGCAACACAAATGAAAAGCTGTCCTGGGACGGGATGGCTGCGGGGAGGGGGGGATCTCACAACAACAGGAGAATTACGAGTTTCCAAACCCAGGACATGCTGGGGTTCCAAATCCTGGGATTTAAAAGCTGTTCTTTCTGAAGAGAACTTGATGGAATCATCTTCCCCGCCGACCTGCCCCTCAGCTCAGGTCAGTGCTGGGGCCACCACAGACAGAACATAAACCTCTGTGAACCCTGGTTTTGCTGGGTGGGCATGTGCCAAACTAACACATGATGTGGCCACTGGTACCCGTGGGACCTCCCCTCGGAGAGGAATGGCCCCTCAGGGGGGTCAGAGCCTCTGCCCCTGTAGCTTACTGGTTTTCTTAGAAAGAAAGTAAAAACATTCTCTCCCTTACAGCAACAAGTTACACACATTAAAGAGTCAGAAAAAATACAGCAACAACACATTGGGAACTTACTGTTGGATGACCAAATGTCTACATCTGCGTAACATACTTGTGGCTAGTCAGATGTTCGGCAGATATTATGGGTATCTACAGGTAAGAAATGTAAACAGTGAGTAACACGTGCAATGAGCCCACCCAGAGACACAACATTTGCTACAGAACATCAGTCTGGGAAAGGGAGAATCAGCTGTGAGTTGGTGATTTTATATCGTAACTATAAGTTAAAGTCAACTAAAGTGCTACAATAGCAACTCAGAACTGGAAAACATTGGGTTAAGTACTATGGGACAAATATAAATAAGTATTACTGGTTGTTCAGGAAATAGGAGAAGTTAACATCTACAGGTCATGCAGTGCAGTAATTGAAAATAGCCCTTTTTGTTGGCCTACACAAAATTCTGTGTTTTCAGTGTCTCAGATGATGAATTCCACAGTGGCCTCATTTCGGTGTGATTTTGTGAAGTGTTTACTGCTGTCACTGTCCTGGGTTTTGAATGCCAAACCTACGATGCCCTGAGCTCGATTTTCAAGGCTGGTGAAAATCCCTGGTTGAGAAGAGCTCCTGCCCTTCCCACGGTGGCTGCGGCACCGCGCGGAGCAGCCGGCAAGCAAAGCCTCCCCAAGCAGGGAAACAATTCCCAGAATGTTCGGCTGCTCAAACAGGACTCAGCACGTGGCTCCCCTCAAGTGCCCACCAGCTCAGCTTCCCGTTTAAAAAAACAGGATTGCACTGGGAGCCAATTGCCAGCAGTGCCACGAACAGATGACACTGCACCCCGGCCGAGGGTCACGGGGGCACCGCAACCCTGCGGCGCCCGGGGGAGCAGATGTGCCCAGGCACAGGGAATTGTGCTGGGGCCTAGGACACAAAATGGATTTGCACGATCCCAAACAGCTGTGGCACTCGGAAAGACCCTTTTTCCTGATGGGCACCAAGGCTGGCCTGTGAATCTGCCCAGTAAAGAGAATGGGGGGTTCCTTCTCAACTAACTCACTGGCAGGTCCTGCCGGTGTTTTTCCACCCAAGCGCCCTCTCCTCCCCTGGCAGCTCACACATCACAGCACCGCCAACTCCACAGAAATGGGCTTCCAGCAGAATGAAGCTTCTCATACCATGTTTTCCTACTGCTGCAGGACAGGCTGCGGCACCCGACTGGAGCAGCGTCAGGGACAGTGCTGTCGAACAGACCAGGGACCTTCAGCACCAGTCCAGGAAGATGAAGGGCCAGGTCTTTGGCCTTTGGCATGCAGGCACATGGCATCGGGTGGCATTAAATACCTTCAGCATTGCTCACATGGTATATACATATATGGGTATATATGTATATATGGAGGTTTGGCTGCAGAACTGCACTAAGTGTTATGAGGCTCTGGGGAGGAAAGGCATGAAATGACCAGACTCTACAGCAGAAAGTTTTCCCTGTCATCTATCTGGGAAGTGCATGGTTTCTAACAGAGAGATGATTTTAAAAAAATTACTATTTCTTTGGCTTGTCTTGTTCTCACAACCCTCAGGACATGCACAGGATACAGAGACATACTGAAAGTAACTGTCTGGTGCAATAAATTGCAGTATTTAGAGACTTTGGGCATACAGGAGGTTGCTTGCTGAGGTGGCACATAGGCAGAGGTAGACCCAACTATGAACTAGCTTTTCAAAACACAAATTCTTAGGCCAAGTTTAAAGCCCTAAGTGACCTGTCCATTCAGCAAACATTTCTCAAGAGAAAAATGTGCTACCTGCTGAGCAGACTAACCTGGGTTGGTTTTGGAATTCTACAATATCCAGGTCCCTTTGGAGGCTCGGGATGTGCACGCCTAGGTGTCACTGCAATGGTGTCATTTGGGAATCGTGTTTTTGAGAGATGAGGAAGCAGACAGGTTAACGAGGGACGTACAGCTGGGGCAGCACAAAATGATAGTGCTCGACAGGTAAAAGTGCAAAGACTCGAAGCCAAAGGCCCTGGGGCTCACTCTGCAGCACTGGGTGTCCCGAGGCCACGGGAGCACAGAGGGGCACGGGCTCAGTGCCTGAGGAGCCCCCTGTCCTGAGCCAGGAGCCGAGTGCCTCAGGTGAGCCTGCCTTGACACCGACACCTGCCTGCACAGCCCGTCCCACACGCAGGACCACACCTGCACAACGCCGAGGAGGACCTGGAGGTCCCTTTTCTGAGGGGCACACGTGTGATCCCACTGAGCTGGAAGCAAGACCTGCGTATCAGACCAGAACTGACAGCTTCATGGCATGGGCAACTAATTGCCCAGTAAATCTCAAAAAATAATTTGCTTTTAGAAGAGGAACAGGAGGCTCTTTAAAACGTTTTTACTGTTGCACTTCCAGCCAGGTGTTGGACAGAAATCTGCCCTTCTGACAGCATCCTGTGCTCAGGTGCAGCTCCAGCCGCTCCTCTGGCCCAGGGACTCATCTTTAGAGCATTGGTTCTGGCTTTCCTGGGAGGGCTTCTAATCACTTACGTGGTAAAGCATTACTCTCATTTCCTGAAATACATCCAAACACGGCAATGACTGGGGTGGCTATTGAGAAATAAACCCAGACTCTAATGGGCACTTTCTTAACTGAGGTCTGTTCAAAGCAATGGGCCATTACAAAGAGAATCACAAGGCTGGAACAAAGGCTTCAAGTAAGTTTCTGTGTGGCCTATGCTCACAGGGTTTTGTCTTACGCTTGGAAGAGGAGAGTCAGAACATGTTCGGACTGCTAAACTCAGACTGTAAGAACCTGCAACCCCTCTGCACAAAGACTCCCCTGACTTTCCCCGAGTTCTGCACTGAAAGGAGCTGTTGGCTCCACAGAAACAGAAATAAATCATGGGTTTGTGTATTATCCCTTGCTCTTTGCATCCCTGAGAGCAGAAATAAGCAGCATGGCCCATAAATGTCAAGACTGAGTCAGAAATTCTATTGTCAATTATTTTTAGCATCAGAAATGGAACTGCAGCACCTTTGGAGCATGGCTAAGGGCTGATTAAGCTGTGCTGCAGCTCTCTGAGAGAATGTGTAGGCCAACAAGAGGTCAGATCCAAACCCCCATGCTCATTAAAGCACCGATTTCGAGTTGTCTGTAAGGAACAAAGCTGTAAATTAGCAAACCTGGTTGGCTGTGGCTGTTGCAGCGAAGGGAACACTTGTGGCAGATGTTGTTGCTGCAGACACAGTGGCTGGCGTAGCACCGTGCACCATGGGAACTTTCGGAAGGAAAATCAAATAAGCAAACATACAGAAGAGTGTAGCAGTATGGGACCAGAGCGACACGTGGGAGGGTCATTGAGCATGGTTTACCACAGCGAGAAGCCCGAGACATCATTGCCAGCGCGTGACATGCAACCACAGTGCAAAGCAGGACAACATTCCGGGAGGGAGGGGAGGGAGATGAAAGAGAAAAAAAAAGGGGAAAATGCTTGTTACCATCAAATCAAGAAAATCGACACAAACAAGCTTAACCATTTCAATATGAAAAACAACAGGAGAGTTTTTTCAATGCCCTTATATTTACAAATTTTTGTCTTTTAAAAATTCAACCCAAATATTTACTGCTAACAGAAATTAATCTTGTAGAAGGACAGAATATACAGCTACATGGCTATGGTAAGATACAGTCTTTAGTTAACACAAGATAGTTTCTAAACACTGGAACTCATAGTCCAGTCAAAATCCACCAAGGAACAATGTGCAATTAAAAACTGCTGTACAAAATTAACATCTACGTGTCCATGTCAATTAAATAAAACAATCGCATTTAATTGACAGGTGTTAGTGCAGGAGGCTCGGGGAGATGGACTGGCACGAGGGTGGTACGTTAAATCTAGCAGTGGATTTTGAGGGTCTGTGAGCTGCACCACGGGTTTAAGATAATCAAGAAACAAAGCTGGCACCTACCAACACTTGTAGCGGGTGTCATGCACAATATTGAGCCTGCTCATCATGCATTGCAACAGGAAGGTGGATTTGGAAAGGGAAAAGAATTAAAACAACCCATCACACGTGTAATTAGAAATTTCATTTGAACAAAGAAGAAAAATTGTTATTATGGGCACAGTGGCATGTAACTGTCAGCACAATCAAACCATACAATAGCACAGTTAGAACGAGGCCTCGGGGACAGGGCAGCGGATGGAGGGCTGTTGGGACCGTGCTGGCCCCGGAGCACGGCCAGGAAAACCTTCCTCAGCTTTAACTCAGAACTCCTGAAACCTTCCTGCCTTTTGACACAAGCCTTGTCGCGGTCCCTTCCGTGCTCTTCTCAGATCAAAACCCCTGCCCGGTGCCTGCACTCCCCGGTGTGAGGCCGGTGGGACCAGGCCCTGCTGTCCCTGTCCCCGCGCCCGCTCGGGAGCGCCGCGCACGGCCGGACCCACCCAGGCAGATGGGTGCCGGAGGTGGTGGAGCCTCTCCCTCTCCTCGGGCAGTGATCCCCACTGTCCCTGCCCCGGCCGCTCCCCATAGGCTCGGAGCAGTGGCTGAAGGGTCACCGTGCCCTGTGCAGCCCATGGCCACACCTCAGAACGCCTGCTCAGCCGTCTGTTCTACACTGCAGGGTGTATTTTAAGCTGCTCGTGCCTGGGCTCACAGCCCCAGCTCCCTTCAGACTACACAACAAGAAGGCACCTGGAGAGTTCTGCCCTGCAAACAGAGCCAGGAGCAGGAAGGTGGTTTTAGGATCTTTTTGGCATAATTTTTAAGTATCACCAAGCTGGCAATTCTCTCTATGTTACACAGCAAAGTGCCTTCCACCAGAGTGATCTCACTGTCTTCTATTCCTACTTCCAAGATGATAAACATATACTGATCTTCCAGAATATCCATTTTTAATAAATTATTTACCTTTTTATGTAACAAATAACATTTGTTACACAGTTAACGATGGTTGACACAGCAGAAACTGAAATAAACTCTGAAATCGGGAATGAGATTGCCGTCGAAACGGAAACATATCCTAGCAGACTGCCAGAGGCAGCCAGGCAGTGCTGCCTCCGTGACATCCCGTGACCGTAACGGGGACAGGAAATGGCTGCAGCCGGTGCCAAGCGCCGGAGGGGATGCACAGCCTCCGAGCATTTAACTATGCAGGCAAGAAGCCGGTCAGTTTAGTTACTGCTGGGGCCAAGGTTATTCTCTGTCACTGCTGTTTCTGTAAGGCAACAAAGGCAAGGGCATCATCATGTTCCCTAATTGCTCCTCTGTTTCTGTGTCATGGAAGAGACTGAGAATATTCACAAAGAAAGGGAAAGGAAGGGCACCTCTCCTGACCTCCCCAGGCACAAGTCATGGCTGAAGCCAATGGGATCACTTGCAAGATTAAAAAATGGAGCAGAATTTGGCTAAAAAGTACAAACAGTAAGCAAAATGGCTTTCTGAGAGCCTCTTATGGGCTCTCAGTGGCGTTAATGGGGTCACAGAGAAGAAGCTCTGAGCTGTGCCTCTGCAGAAGTCCCACAGCTGCACACCTCCACTAGAGCTGCAATGGCACATCGCTCCCTGCACAACCGTATCTGCATGCTGCACATGAGCTGGGTATTTATAACGACTCTGAAATATCCCTGTAAAGCTTTTCAAGTAAAAGCTCCAAATTTCAGCCCGAATTATCATCATTAACATTATGACCAGTGCACACAGTTTCTGAAAGGGAAGTGAAGCAAATGAACATGAGGCAGAAAGTAGAACACTTGCTGGAGTGGCATAACGCCCAAACGCAGACATTATGCTATATGACCCTCTTACCAGTAATAAAAATAATTTTTGCTATGATCTTAATATTCAGCTTGACTTCAGAAGCTTTGACTGACTAATGAGAACACATGAATAATGAATGTACACTTTCAATGTTCTCCGGCTGTTCGGCACAAGGCAGAATTTTAATTTGAGGATGTTCTGACTTAACTGACCATAACTTCACAACTAGATTATTTCTGCAGTGCAATAAAGCTATTTTTATAAATATTCTATGTTTACTGTTGTTTTAACTACTTTTTTCTCTTTTCTCCCTTGATTACTCAGTCTATTTCTTCTGCCCAATCTACTAAAGCCTTATTAAAAACAACACTCCAGAGAGCACAAGCACTCCCATGGAGGGTAGCAGTGGTGCGTGACCTTTCTCTCCCCAATGTTTTGGGGGAGAGCAGTGGTTTTGCACAGGCCCAGCAGCCCCAGGGAGGAGAGTGCTTTAGGAAAGCCTCTGGGCACTGAGTCCCAGCCAGGAACAAGGGAGTCTCCGGTGCTGAAGCTGCAGCAATTGAACAAATACACAATGGGTTAATAGGATGCAGAGGTAGCTGCAGCCTTTCCACGCTGGCCCTGGGGTTCAGCTGCCAGCTGCAATCCTGCCCCTCGCAGCTGCACCACGACATCAACTCCTGGGAGCATCCTGCCAACCTGACCCCTTCCTCTGGAGGATCTCGCTTCTCAAAGACCCTCTGGTCACCTGAGGGCCTCAGCCGGGGCAGAACAGCTGCGCTCGCACACCCGAGGAGACAGGGAGCTGTCGCAGGGGCAGGATGGCACCCAGCTGCCCACAGCAGCACTCTCCAGCCAGCTCCCCCGCGCTGCGGGACACGGAGCAGGCAAAGGTCCGAGGCTGCGGAGCTCCGCGCGTTCACAGCGGGAGGTTCAGCCGCGCCGCCGAGGCGTCCCCGGCTGGCAGCCAGGGCCCAGGGACCAAACCGAGCTGCGAACCACCGAGGCATGCAGAGCTTCTGACTCGGCTGACTGCCCTTATTCCAACAGCACAAACGTTCCTGGTTCTTTCTTGCAATACCCCTGAGCTCCCTTCTCAGTCTGGGGACAGCTTCCAGCAGCCAAGGTTTTGGGGACACCTCGAGGGGAGCTGTGCACAAAAGGAGCTTTAGCTGAGAGAGGTGATACGAGTGTCTAAAGAACATTTAATCACTAAAGGCATGCGGGAGTGCAGTGTCCACTCCCAGGTATGGATGATCCCTGGATATGCTTCACATCCCTGGCACACAGCCAGCCAGAACAATGCCTTACAATTCGAAAGAGGTATCTGAGATTTCTGGAATATCAGTGGGAGAACACGAGGAGTGAAGTGCTCTGCAGAGAGGAGGGTCCTGCACAGATCCCCCACAGGGGACCAACCCTGGGCACACCCACCCTGTGCAGGCTCTGCAGGTCCTGCCCTCCAGCCATCCTGCATACCCTGCCTGGAGCGACTAGGAACACAAATGAGCACTTACACCTTGGGTGTCTGAACCTGAAAAATGTCACTTTAATTCAGATCCCACTGAGCTGACCTGCCCCTGCTCCGTGGCCGTGGAGCTGGGGGCACCCACGCTCTGTGCTCTCCGTTGCTTCGAAGGGACAGATGGAGAAACTCTATTTCCAGGTGACTGTGCCCAAACAGGAACTGATCCCAGTTCATTTGAAGTGGGAAAACCTAAAAAGGGCAAGGTGGCAAAGACATTTTTCAAACTCTTTGGAAAGTACTGGATTACTGGAAAGCTCAAACTGCTGCTATCTGAAAAATATAAAGAGAGAATTTATAATAGCTCATGCTAAAAACTCCCTTATTTTCCTTGTGCAACATATGCGAAACTTCAGTGGTCAGGAAAGGTCTAATGAGGCCTCAAGAACCACTGCCAAGCTCCTGGAGGTTTCAGTGTGGATCTGCTGGAGGAAGAGCTGAGGTAAGGTGTGTGGAAGAGCCAATGGGAAAGACCCCAGTCAATGATGAGGTGCAAATGGGGTCTGGCACACATAAACCACAACCCCAGCTCCTGAGTTCGAAGGGGGAGTTCAAAGGCAGCTCCAGCACTTCCAGAAACCATCCAGCCCCTCGCTGCTTTCATGGAAGCCGGAAAATTGCAGTTTATGGACTCCACTGGTTATGCTGTGCCAAAAGAGATCTGTGATTTGTTTAACATTCACAGGAAGGACTCTGAGTCTTTCTGGATGGGGCTCTGAGCAACCTGGTCTATTGGAAGGTGTTCCCCCATGGCAGGGGGTTTGGAATGAGGTGGTCTTTAAGGTCCTTCCCAACCCAAACCATTCTGTGGTTCTATGAGTCTAGGATCACACATGCATTTTTATATGAATTTTAATACGTGGGCTAGAGATCCGACCTACAGCTTACTCAACCCATCTTGCTATTGACTCCAGCAGGCTTTGAACATTTACTGATACACTTCAGTGGCTGCAATGCATTTTTGCATTATTAAAATGCACTAGATCAAGAAACCGATTTTTGTGCCATTTAAAGTACACATGGTGGTTTTATGCCAGATCAAGACAGAACAGTAAAGGGCATTATACTGAACTCCTGGGAACATACTTGCCAAAACCGTTTAGGATAAAATCCTTTAAATTTTTGGGTAAAGACTGATTAGCTGTATTTCTTCCCCTTCCCAGTCTGCATGACGAAGGGCTGTCCTCACAGACTCTTTCCCATTTTTGTACAGATCTGTCAGCTGGGCTCTGCCCACCTCCTGGAATGATGGTGCTGATTTAGTGTGGGTTCAGGTGTAACAAACTACCTCAGCTGTGTAACTAAGGGCAGAAGCTCCTGGAACATACTAGACATCATTTCTCATGCAGTGCCATCGGCAGAACCAAAGCATATATTCCAACTTCGTGTCCCATCACTAGTCCTCCCAAGGGATTTCTGCTTGGTACACAGAACAGGCATCAACTCTTCAGCAGTTACACCAGGATAAGGGCAGAGCTGATCACTCTTGGCTGAGAAAAAGCACTTGGCTTTACTCAGTCCAAGACTGGCCCTGAGACATCAGTGGTAGAGGCACAAACTGTGACTTCTCGTGTCGGTTCGTGATTCTCCACCTGTGAGACTGCCTGTGCCTCCTGGGATCACTGCACCTCATTAAAATCAACCCCTTCGTGTGTGTGGCCCAGAGCCACCACTGCCAAGGCCAAGGGGTCGTACAGCGAAACAAGCACAACAGCTTAGGGACGTGGAAGGAAGAGCAGTTAATCCAGGGAAAGAGGAAGGAGAGAGGAGATTTCCAATTCTGATTCAGGGTGACAGAGCATGATGCTGATTTTGTGTTAGACTGGAAAACACCCACCCAGCTTCCGCAAGGAGCAGAGAGAAGCCAGTGTTCCCACAGCCAGCCCCTCCTGTGCCCACGGGCACGGGGCACTGCTGTGCCATGGGCCAGAGGGGCTGCCTGTGCCTGGCGCCAGCGGCCTCCAGCACACACCGCATTTGCCACCAGCAGCAAACAGCTGCTTCCTACTGTGCTTCTTCCAGAACTCCCCCTCCTCCCTCCCCTGAAAAGGCCTCAGTGAAGCACTTACCTGGTGGGAGAAAGGCTGTATGCTGCTGTAACTGCATGTTGGCAAGAGCTTGCTGGTATTGGAAGATACCAGTGTTAAAGACTGCGGTGGCACCATTGGTTTTTTCAAGCGCAGGCCTCTTTGGTAAGGGGGGAAGTACAGCTTGAGGAATTCCCTGAATGGTGGATGGGTATAAAAATAAAAGTCCAGTAACAAAAAGAAAAAAAA
>VWZW01003578.1:43444-58166 GCA_013397115.1 Edolisoma coerulescens | reverse complement strand
CGGATGGCGGGGCCGTGGTGACACCCCAGTCCCCGGGCCCCGGCGCTGCCCGGGCATGCAGAGCGCGCGCCGCATGCCGGCCCCGGCCGCCTCCGCGCCACGAAGCCATGCCAACGCCCCTGCGCCGGCACCCCGGAGGGACGGGAGGGGACAGGAGGGCAGGGGAGGGGATGGGAAGGGGCCGGCAGGGCGCGGGGGCGGCGGGGGCTGCAGGGAGGGCGCCCAGCCTGGCCCGGCCACCCGCACGCCCTTCGCCGGGGACGTGGGGAGGGAAACCGGGATGTTCCATTTCTACACATTAACCCCAAACTCGACTCTACGATACAGCTACATGCCAAGCTAAAAGGTGAAAGGTCATAGTACCAGGTCAAAGGTTGCCTCGAGCGGTCGCTTCAGTGATCTGACAGCTGGCTGAGTCTTAATTAGCAGGCAGCGAGCACATGATGGCAATGGCCAGTGGGGTCAAGCGCATTAACATAAACAGCAAGCAGAGGTGCGTCATGGGGGCAGCAGTGCATTTGGGGAGGTGAGAAAAAACAAATAAAAACAAATCACCGGATGCCGTGTACAACGGTAACAAGACTAGGCATGCACGGGGGCCGACGGGCAGGGCAGCGGGGCAGCAGAGGGGTGCCCACGGCCGCCCCCACCCTGGCCCCCACCTGCGGCCACGCCAAGCGGGGCGCGGGGCTCACGGCCACGCCGAACCAGCCCGTGCCGGACCCCGCCGGGAGCCCGTGGCCACCGCCTCACCCTGCCGCCCCCGCTGTGCTCCGCTTCCCACACCCACGGGCTCAGCACGGGCGGGACCCTCCGCCACCACAGCCCCCCGGTGCTGCCCTCGCCTTGCCAGCAAACCAGCTCCTCAGTGGGGCCAGACCCGGCTGCTACAGCTACGGGCCCGCACTAGCGCCCGGGACAGCCACCGCCAGCCCGCGGGGACACAGGACGGGGACAGCAGTAACACGGTCAGATCCACTCCAAACTACACCTCTACAGACACGGACTTACAGAAACTGAACACGGATTTATCTATCTGTGCAGCTGGATAGACACACATGTGCCCACGCACAGACATACAGCCAACCAGACACACGTGTAGCCCACACGTACAGACACGCACACACGTGCACACACAGAGGTACACACAGGCACTCTGTGCATCAGCAGGCAAAATTAGTCAAACACCTCAATGGTCTGGAACTACTTCAGAGCAGATCTGGCACCACATGCTGAGAAAGCTCATTGCACCGTGTAGTGACCGGGGTCCCCAAGCACACACACCTCCTTAGCAAGGACAAACACACATCCACCATTGCCTCTCCTCAACGTACGTCTACGTCCAGAAGTGTTCCCACACTCACCATGGCAGCTGCAGTCGCTGCTGCTTGGGCAGCTGCAGCTTGGTTAACCTGGTACTGGGCAGCCTTGATCTTGGCTTGCAGGTGTGCAGGAGGGTGAAAATATTTGCACTTTTCCCGGGAGCATCTCCCTTTGATGTAATCCATGCAGACGGTGACCGTGTTGTCGTTGGTGTCGATCATGGCGCTGTCGGCGGGGTGAGCGAACCGGCAGTCGTTCTCTCCCCTGTTGCAGTTCCCGCGCTGGTACTCTCGACATACCTGTGACATCAGCAAAAGAAAGTCACTTAGTTTTGGTGATGGGTGTTGCAGGCACGGCTCAGAGCAGAGACAAGCTTTCTGAAAGCCTGCGAGAGCACCACGAGGATGGGGGCCTGGCCCAGGCGGTGCACTGGAGCGGGACAGAGGGCTCAGGGAGCTGGCAGCAGAGACTGGCTTCTCCAGAGCCAATTCTGACGCCAAGGAGCATGAAACCCCACCGTGATCAAAGCCAAGCACACAGCAGGTGTCATTCTGGCTCCTGCTTAGCCACCCATGGGGCTGTTTCTGTCTCCTGAAATGTGCCATGGCCGCTCTCAGGCACCACCCAAGCACCCCAAGGTGCTTGGCCGTGCCCTGCTGTGACCTGGCTGTGCTGAGTCACCACACTCGATGTACTCATTATGGTGAGTGGACAGTGTGTGGCCACCCCCACGGAGCCCTACTGGGCAGGCACTCTGTGTCCATGTGCCCCCATGATCCAGGTGCCTGCCAGGGGACAGCAACCCACAGCCCCCAGTGGTGGCACAGCCCCAGTGCTGCCCAGCCATCCCCCTGAGCAACCACGGGAGGCGGGGAACAGCAGCGGCCACAGCCGGAGTGGCCCCTGCTCCCGCTGTCACACGCCAGCAGCCGGACAGAGCTGGAGGGGTCAGACACTGCACCTGCTTGGGTGACAGCCCCTGCAGGGTCCCCGCCGGCTCCAGCTGTCCCCGAGCCCACACAGACCCCCAGGACCCCGGCCACCCCAGCACCGCAGACACGGACTCTGTCACCACTGTGACAAACACCGGCCCCCTCTCCTCACGTGCAAACCCTGTGTCTGACAGACTGACGGTCGGTTCTCCCCAAACTGCCAACAAAACACACTTAGCATTCCAGTTTTCCAAAGGCCATTGGAAACAAAGGGAGAAAAGCAACCGGGTCTGCATAAAAATAAAACCTGTTAGTAAGATGGAATTTCCTGTTCAAGGTGGGTGCCTGTGAGCTTGGATCATCAGTATTTCCTCAAGGACCTTGGCTCTGATCCCTTCAATAACCCAAATTTGGAGGTGGTTTGGTTTCCCTTCACAGCAGTCCTCTGGCTGCTGTTTAACCCCCGTGCCACTGCCAGTGCCACGTGCCCATCCTCTGCGGTTATGAACTGACCCCCTTGCAGGACCAGGACCAGGTCAGGTGTGAAAACATTTGTGCAGGGTCACTCCTGCATGACCCTGTTTATAGGCTTGTTCCACGTGGTGCCAGACTCCAGGGGTGTGTTTGCAGCAGAGCCACAGGAGCCAGGCCCAGCTCTCCATGGCCCCTGCTCATCCTGTGCCTCTCTTGTTCAGGGCTTGCAGAACGGATTCTGCAGCACGCCGGAAACAGCTCGGGCAAATTCCTCGGCTGGAAAATAAGCAGTGGTCTGCCAGGTAATCCTGCAGCCAGATCCCTTCCCTGGTCCAGTCCCCTGCCAGCCAGCACGACACAGGGAGGGCTGGGGAAGGAGGTTCTCTTTCATTATCTAGGAACACCTTCTGGGTCATGACCCAGTGTCCTCTACCCAAACAAAGGCCTCCCACATGGACAAAAATGTAGAATTTCCTTTGATTATTTGCAGTTCTAGCAGTAAACTGAACCCTTTTCTTCCAGAGATGAAGAGAAGGATGAACTAAAGGCAGCTGACTGTCTTTGCTCCTTGTCTTGTATTGGTGGTCCACTAAACCGAGGTCTCAAGAACACTCCGGGTGTAAGCAAGAACTACTCCATTCATAACGTAGAAATGATATGTACAAACTCATGTAAGTGCACATATACATAAAAGCATCTGTACATATAGAAAGAATACATCCACAGGAGAACTAATTTTGTCTCAGTTAAAAACCAAAGAAGAATGACCAGAACACTGAAATAGGTAGGTCCAGGGTAAGTTTTCTGAGCTGTCACACAGTAGCTGCACCAAAATGAAGAATGCTCCCGCCAGTGCTCCTGAACAGATCTCGGAACGAGGGCTCAGAGCAGCCAGGCACAGCCCTGGACTGCTGGTCCTTCTAATTGGTGTGACCAGCAACGGCTTTTCAACCACTGTGAGGGTAACAACCAAGAACATTTCCAACTCCTGTTTACTTAAAAGCAAGCTTTGAAATGGGGTTACTTTTTGCCATGGTCATGCTGCAATATATCACTCATCTCCTGCAGTAAAGAGAGGCACAAAAGCATGATGTACTGTCTGGTCTTTCAGATCTGGAGAGCTTTTATTAGTTACTTATTAATAGCCCTGTAATTAGTACCATAATTTTCAACTCAGTATGTTAGGAAACATAAACACAAGAGGCACGGGTACACTTCCAGCCTGCTGTAAAATGCTGAGTTAGGGCCCTGCTGTGACTCAAGGTGCCACCTGGGTGGGGACACAGCTGCCTCCCAGCCTTGGCTGAGTCCCTCTCCCTCACCCCAGTGCTGGGCAGAGTTTGGCTGGAGGGCCAGGGCCAGCCCTGCCCTTCCCTTCCCAGGGCACATCCCACCTCCTGGCTCTTCCTTGGCATCTGAGATAGCCAATGGAAATGGATGTGCTGTGATCCAGGACACTCCGAGCATTCTAACGCACGGCCCCGCCGGGTCACAGTCCTGATCACCCAGAGCTGACCAGCTCCAAGAACTTCTAAGTTGTTTCTTTCTGGCAAAAAAAGGCATATAAGAACCAAGCAGGAAACAGCAGCTTGGCTGTGGTCACTCCTGACTTTGGAACACTTCTAATAGAAAATGATGGCATTCCTACAGAAACAGCTGGTTTTGATAAAGTGTTATGCAATTCCTTTCTCTCTCACTTCCCTGTCCTTCTTGCTTCTTTTCTAGTTCACTGAAGAACCACATTTTGTTCAAGATATTTCCTGCAGGGGAGGAGTGTGAGGAAAGCTGTGGAAGCCATGACATTTTCATCCTTGAGGAAAGCCTCAAGCCATGACATTTTCATCCTGAGATGCAGATTCCTTATAGGAGTGGCTGAAAGCACTGGACACCCAACACCTGCATGCTGTCGGTATGAAATCCAGATGAAAGCAATCCCACTGCTAGTAGCAGACACTGACCTTACTTTACCAAGACTCACATTAATTCAGGAGACACAGCACTGCCCAACAGAGCTGTGGTGTCTGCCTGCTTCCCTGAAAACCCCAGGTGTGCCTGCTGAGAGCTTTCAGCTCGGGAACAGCCTGGGTCTGTAGCCCAGAACATGTGCTGACTTAATTCCTGCCAGTGTACATCACTCTTGAAAATAAATATTTAAAATTCTAAGCAGAACCAATCATACTCCAAGATTAGATGCTAACATCATTGTGGTTATTTTTCTCCAGGACAGTTCATTCCAAGGGAGAGTGAGTGGAGCCTTATAAAGCTCTGATCATGCCATAACAAATGGCAATGCCACAGCAGCAGCTCCCTGGAAGAGCTGGTAGACACTGCTGGCTCCTCTGGGATGTGATAGCCAGATCGTGCAGAATCTCCAGAATCTGATCTGCAGTTCTGTAACCTATAAAGTACATTCAAATGTTTTGCTGTTAATAAAAATGACATGCTTGTTTAGTGTTTGGATGCTAAATTTGGATACTCCAGACCAAATGACCACTGCACTGGAAAGCATTTGCAAATTATCTTCTCACCTACATGTTTCACTGTTTAAACTGCATTTCCAAAAGGGAAAACAGTATTGTGACCCCAAGAGTGCTACTCTAGCATCTCCCTCTCCTGCAGAGGAGTTTGGCTCAGCAGTGCATCACCTCTCTGAACACCAACATCAAGAGAATGCAGCACCCGGAGGGCCAAATCCTGCACGCTGAAGTCCCAGACATCATCACCTCCCTTGCACAGTGCTCACAGCCTGTGGCCAGCACTGGGGCTGCCCGGGAGGGGCACATGAAGGGGTGCTCCTGCTTCCCTGGGTGCCTGGGGACAATGGGTACATCCTGCTTATGACCAGGATGCTTTTGAGCCCTCATGTCCCACCCTGATCAGCCCATGGGACTGCAGGGCTGGAAGCACAAACACAGCAGCTGATCTTGGCAGCACAACCCAAAAGGTTCCCACCACTGGCATCCTCCTCTCCATACTCATTTCCAAATCAGCTGGGATTTATTTATGATTTTACCTAATTGCCTTTTGGTTTTAATCCACCTCTGGTAGGTGTCCACCATAAAACAGAGTCCTCAAGGGAAAAACATCCCTGGGTGATTCCAACCAGCCACCTGTGTGCCAGCTCAGAGCTCAGCACAGCTGCCTCCCCTGTAACCTGAGCGTGCTTCGGGGAACGCTTCCCCCAGGGAAAACATCTCTAAAAAGGGAAATGATGTGATCCCACAAGAGGGTGACCTGTGGTGAAGTGAGCTCTGAGAATAGTGACAGTAGCAGCGGGAAACGCTGGCTGCCAGATGACCCTCCACACTCCTCCCAGCTCACCCCTTCTGAGCAGCAGCTCGTCAGTCTGGGATGCAGCTAAGGAAAAGGAATTAATTTCCCTTGCAAGGAGAGGTAATCCTGTTAGTGCAGATGCACAGGCAGAAAGAACAGAGTTACAAATTCAGAGGGCTGTGTAAAACAGAGATCCTTCTTGCTCTTCCCAGAGTGCTCCCTGAGCTCAGTGCCCAGATGCCCTGCCAGAAGGGACAGCACCAGCAGCTGTGCAGGGGGCAGTGGCCTCGTGCCCTCACGCCCTGCCGTGTCCAGCACACACCAGGGTGACAGCAGGGCAGCCTGGCTGCTCAGCCTCCCCCATCACTGCCTTTTAACCACCAGACCCAAGCAGGGCTGCCAAGCACCTGCTCCCAGGCTGTGCCCATGGGCTGCGATCTGTGCTTGTGGCTGTACCCACGGGCTCTACTCACAGGCTGTGATCCGTGCTCTCAGGCTGTGCCCATGGGCTCTGCTCTCAGGCTGTGTCCATGGGCTCTGCTCTCAGGCTCTGCTCTCAGGCTGTGCTCTCAGGCTGTGTCCACGGGCTGTGCTCATGGGCTGTGCCCCAAGCTCATGGCAGCTGGCAGCACGTCCCTGGCTCCCTGCCCACGCTGCCACAGCACCGATAAGGTGCCGAAAACACTGTCAGGCCTTTCAGATAAGAAAGATTTGGAGCAAGGGAGAGCAGCAGCTCGAGAGCACCGACACTTGTCAGGGTTGTAGCGGGGGTGATAAGCCAGGTGCGGGAGGCCAGCAGGGGAGCGTGGGCACCGTCTGTCAGAGCCAGAGAGGCCGAGCCAGCCTGCACCCTGGCAGCTGAAGCTCTGCACCTCTCCCTAGCGCTCAGTGCTTGTGCCCCCACCACGTTAACACCTTCTGGGCACACACTAACAGCTTCATGGCGCTCTTGCTGCTGCCACGATCATTCCTAAATATTCCCATTTCTTTCTGCAAGGGAGGGTCAGAAGCAGAATGGCAGCCTGTACTTACTGTACCATCACTCAGTCACTCCTCGTTCTTATCCGTCACCAAGATATGACAGTACAGCCCAAGTGAAACCTGCATTATTTGCTTTCACAAGAAAAGTATTTCATTCCCAGAGGACATAATAAATGATAGCACTTGTGAGAGTCAGTTACACCACCCAGCTCCTACCTCCAGCCTGTCTGTCCTCATCAGCTTCTGGGCAGCAGCGGCGGCGGCAGCAGGAACCGGGACCCCGGGGTTTCCTGTCACCAGCATCGGGGCCGTGGGCAGGATCTCGGCGGGGACCAGGCCTGGAGAGACGGGCCCCAGGTAAGGGTTGAAGGCGGCGGACGCGTTGGTGGCTAAGCTCGGCGCAACGGAAAACATTGGCTGCAATCGGAGACAGGGAAGAGACACTCAACATTTGTGCTTGCCGTGCTGCCACCATAACAACTCTGTGGCCATCCCCTGGAGCTGAACAAGGTGAGTTTCTGCTGCTAACTGGAAAGGAGCATTTGTTGTGTTTGTGGGACGTGGGGAACAGCTGTGCAGCTGTTGCACGTGAGCAAGAGCACGGCACAGGCAACCCCACCAGCCTCGGCTGGCTCTCCTCCTCCAGTCCCCTGCACGCTCACGGCACGGGGCAGCTCCTGGAGCAAACCCCCGGTGGATCCGCACTCCAGCAATGCCATAATGAACGACAGACACTCCGTGGGGTCACAGAGAGCCTGGGCCTACCACGGGGACACGGCCACAGCGGGTACAATGCTGGCTCTTGGGGAAAAGGCATCTGAGAGGCCCGACAAAGCATCAACCACACTCGACTTCAGGCACAGGCAAAGCTTTTCTGACCCTGGTGCAGCTAGAGCTGGCTCAGGAACTCCTGGGGTTTCACACAGCCACAATCCTTCAATTTTACAGAATTCAACAGGCTGGCCATGCGGATACTCAGACACTCACTGCATTGGGGAGATGCTTTAGTTAGGCTAAAACATTAAAGCAGTGGAAGAAAGAGCACATGCAAATATGATTTTCTTTTGTTTGTTTGCATGTTTTCAAAAAAGAGTCAAGTGCCCTTGTGGGTGTGAAGGTAATTGGATGTAGAGCTGAAATAATGCTGTGAAAACCCAACACAGAGCTGCTACACTGCAGCAAGGATTAAATAACTCTCCTGCCCCCAACTGCAGTGTAACTGCCAAGTAAAATTCAGCCAGGAGTGTTTGTCTTTCACTATCTAAATAAAGCAGTTACTCAAGGCATTTAGGTTTTTTCCCCCAACTAATTTTTAGAGGGAAAACCAACTACAGAGTTAACACAACTCTTTCTCTGTTTCATATCAATTTAAGGCAGACAGCACAGAACAGCACATGTTTTTGTATTCCTGAGGAAATGACTGAATTGTTTGGAAGCAAGAGAAATTGGAAATAATGAACAAAACGATGCAGGGATTACTGGAGAAAACAGACTGAGAGTTGTGTAAATGGGTATAATTTCTGTAATGCTTATGACTCTTCATCCATGTGAATGAAAAACAACCTGGCAAATATTACAGGAAATTAAATATTACTCTTAAATACACTATTAATTAACTGCACTTTTCATTACTGCGTTAATCAGCTATGTAATAATGAACTTTAAAATAACCAGTCTGTTAGTGTGTAACTTAAGAGATATCAATGTTTGATTTCAGCCCAATACACTCAGACACCCGTGTGTCTGCAGTACACCAAATAAAAGACCACCCCATATATTTTCTACTGAACTTATTTTATACCAATATAAATACCCTGCAGCCTTTTGACCACTGCAGAATAACAGCATGTCATCAGAGCCACCTGGCATTGCTCTGAAGCTCACAGGCACATCGTGCTGTGCTGCACAGGTCTAAGTGGGGACATCCCCCTGTCCTACAGCCCCACCAGCACACGGCCACTGCTGGGCCAGGGCACAGAGCCACCCCAGCTCCCTGCTGCCTGATGGGCTCATCCTGACTGATGCACAGCCATGGTCAAGCTGGGCCTAACTCCCCCTAAACCAAAGCTCCATTCCAGCAAGCAATTCTCTGGGAAAGTTCCCTTGAGTGAAGGGAAAACATCCCTTCACTCAAGGGAATCTTCTCAAAGCCAGGAGTTTCCTAGAGCACGATATTGCAAAGGAAATGCAAGTCTCACGCAGATCACTTGCTTTCCAAACTTTGAGAAATAAGTTGCAAAAGATAAATTAAATTAACTCAAGATTACTGAAATTAATTTAAAATATTACTTCAGGCAAGGCAGAATTAAGCAACACAAAGACATACAGAGGAGCATTTCACTGCAGTTGATTCCTCTCCCCATTCCTGAGCTTTGTGGGATTTCCCCGGTGTGGAAGCCTGTGCTGCCTGCCCCCATCTCCCTGAGGGACCCCCGCAGTGCACGTACCACGGGCTGCAGCGGGGCTCCGGGCATCATGGCATTGGCGAGCTGCATCTGCTGGGCCAGCATGGCCATGTTCTTCTGCTGAATCAGGTTATTGCGGCCATTGATCTCCAGCTGCGTTTTTAAGTGTGGTGGTGGGTGAAGATATTTGCAGTTTTCCCTTGAACATCGACCCTGAAGAAGAGAATTGGCACAGCAGGATTAGAAGCCGCATCTTTGTTCCCTATGCCACGGGCTAAAGCAGGCACAAGCAGGCCGCAGGCCGAGGGAAAGGGGCTGTCCCACGCTGCCCAGAGCCGCCTGACAGCTCCTCTATCTGCTGCTGGCTCGGCTTTGCTGGGCTATTTGTTTCTCCAGCACAACTCTAAAACACAGTTTCTTTTTAAAGTTCCTGAAGATGAGCGACCATGAGCTGTTCTGGAAATACAGCCTGTTCCTCCTCTTGGGGACATGCTCCTGCTCCGTGGAGGGAACCAGCACCACTCTGTGCTTCACTACACCTGGAATCCAGCATCTTTGAGGGAAACCTCCTCCATAGGATGCATTTTTGTTGTGACTGTGCTAAACCTAACAGGAAAACCAGAACTGACTCGTTTGTAAATTTTTCATTGAATTCTAATGTGGCAAACAACAAATTCCACGCACCAGTTTAACGTGGATGAAAGGATGCCCAGCAGCGTGACAGCCATCGACAACCAGGAACAATAAATGACAGCTCTGTGCACGATGCACACCCAGACCCCCCTGGACCTCCCTGGGGCCAGCAAAGCAAAAGGGTGACAGGTGAGAACCAGCCCCAAAGCCCCCAGCTGCTTGAAAAACCTCTAAAGACAAAGGCCAGCGGGAGCAAAGGCACCGCTCACACGGGTGCTCAGCCCCGGAGTGTGGGCAGAGGGATCGGGGGAGAGAGACCCCTCTGCAGGGGAACACAGACCCCTCCTGGGGAACACAGACCCCTCCTGGGGAACAGAGACCCCTCCTGGGGAACAGAGACCCCTCCTGGGGAACACAGACCCCTCCTGGGGAACAGAGACCCCTCTGCTGGGGAACACAGACCCCTCCTGGGGAACACGGACCCCTCCTGGGGAACTTCTTTAAAGTTGTAACACCAAGCCCATACTTTCACTAAAGGGATGGCAAAACCAAAAATTAAAAAACCCAACTAAAAAGGACAATTAAATTCTTTTCTGAAAAAGCCACAGATTCCTAAAATTACATTTTTTTTCTTTACTCATTCATTTTGAAATAAATCCAAACAAGAACAATGACAAGGCAAAAGACAAACTTAATTTGAGTAAGAAACCGTTTTTATCAGGAAAGAAATTGATTCAATACAGCTTGACCTTATACTGCAATTTTGCTCAGAAAGTTAAGATTTATCCTTGTTAAACGATCTGCCAGAGATCTAATTTGTAGGATGATTTTTGTCTCCCCTAAAGGCTGGGATAAACAGTTTGCTGCTGCCCCCCTCCCAATCTGTCTCTCCTGCTGACACTCCAACCATCTTAAAACTCATTTTCATAGTTATTCAGCTGGCATCTGATCCTGCAGAGGAAGACAGACCTGATAAAAGAAAAATACCTCAAGTTTTGTGGGTATCTTCAGGCAACACACCATGGTTAAGGAAAGCATTTACAGAGATTGTGGAGACCACGACTGCAATGCATGGAAAAGAAAGTTCATCTACAGAGCTAAAAGCACAATAACTGCAGATAAGACAGGGGAAAAAAACATGTGCTGCCTGAGGAAATACTGTTACAGGGGAAAGAAGCTTCCTAGAGCAAACAAGGACGTGGATACTTCAGTAAAAACCATAGAGTTCATTAGCAGAAAAGGTGGCAGCAGGGATCAGAGCTTCTGGAGAGAGCTGTAGTAGCTGTGCTGTTAACTGCAGCAGTGTTTTACAGTGTGGATGCACAGCTGTACACAGCTGGATATGCACATCTGCTGGTGGCTGTTCCACCCGTGGGTGCACCCTGGACACCCCCAGTGCCACAGGGCTGCCCCGTCCCTGGCCATGGGGACCAAAGCTGGCACCTGATACCCTGGTCAGCAGCGGCCAGACCTGCACAGGGACCAGCACAGCCTGGGCTGGACCGGCCAAAGGACACGAGGGACATCTCCCACCTGTCTGTCACCCAGCAACCTTCACCCGGGGAAGGCAGCTCTCAGCCCCGGGGGTGGTTTTGGGAAAATGACCTCCAGTTCTCTCCTTTAACACCTAAACCAACTCATTTCAGCATCCCCAGGCCCCCAGAAGCATTTCACCACTGTGTGCACTGGCAGGTAAAGGCCTGGGACAGCTTTATTTAAGTCAGTTTTTCTCTCAACACTAACCCCATGTTAGATGTTGTTACCCCTCAGGACATGGGGCATGCTGACACATTTACCAGATACCCGGAAAATGAGATCTTACACGAGCACAATGTAAAAGTCAGAGCCAATTACTGCTAAATGAGTAACATGGAACTACAACATGTGTTGCGGGAATCAGAGGAGCAGTTAACCAACCTGATTCTGAAATCCAGATTAAACTCAATGTCCTCATTTCAGTGCTGGCGTTTAGGCTGTTCCACAACTCTCTGGATGAGATCCAAAGCCTGGCAGTACGTGTTGTACACCCCAACCACTTAATGTACTTCATACACTCAAAGGCTTTAAAGCCATAAGAAATCATTCCTGTGATCTAATGCAATGTCCTCTGGCTCCCAGGAAACAAGGAGCTTCCCCACTGAGACCAGCATTTCTACCCACCTAGGAGATGGTCTTTAAGGAAAGTTATTTATGCGGAGTTAAAGACTACCAGAGTATACCACAGCCCTGGGTAAACTGTGCTTATGCTTAGCTATCACCAGCTACTATCAAAACACTTACACCCTCCTTGTTTGCGTGTAGCTCTGGAGCCCAGGGCACCTTTAAACTTCAATCTTTTTTAATTTACAGACCTTAGCGAATTTCCCAAAAGAAACACAGACTTGTCTGTCTGGGAGCAGGGTTTCTTGTCTCACTTTTATTCCATGGACCTTTACAAATGGTCCACAGAGCGCCCAGGAGCTGGAAACCGCAGGCTGGAAACCACTGTCACAGATCTCACCAGAACACGGGCAGCATTCATCCCCCTGACCCTGCAGCGAGCAGCTCCTAATTACCTTGTCACTGGATCCTGCCAACCGCAGTCAACAGAGTTCAAGGCAGATTTTCATCTCTCTGAACCTTTTCTGAACCCTCTTCCAATCATCACAGAAGGAATATTTCAAGTGAGTAAATTCAGAGGCGGCAGTGGATGCTGCAGTGTCCTGATGGGCCGCGCCAGCCCACCGGGGGATTAACACAACCATGCTGGAATAAAACTTAGGACAAACGCTCCCGAGGCTCCCCAGCACGCCCCTCAGCAGAGGCCCTGGAGGCCAGCGGAGCGAGGGGCAGAGGGCCAGCTGCGTCCCTCGGCGTCCCAGCCACTCTCCCGTGGTGCCCTGCCCCAGCTCGGGGCTCAGCAGCGTCAGGCAGTGCCCGGCTGAGCGCAGTGCCAGCCCCTCCGCCCACTCATTCAGCACCGTGTCTGCAGCAGCCGCCACACAAACTTCTCATTCTTATTTGAAGCATGGCAGCAAGAGCACGTTTGCTTTGCTCTCCTTGCACCAGTAAATATTTTAATCTCATGCTGCCTCTCTGTTGGTTTTTTTGGTGTTTATTACACAGATTTATTTCCTACTCTGTACAGTTCACTTTCACTGTCAAAAATGAAGAAATGCCATCCACTCTGGATGGGAGCAGGATGTGCCTGCCCTTGCTGTGTTCAGCCTCCTGTGACACCTCATCAGGTGCAGCACAGGGCTCAGCATGGTCTGGCGATCAGGAGCCGGATTGGGAGCATTTTTCCCCTTGCCTGTGGGGGAGCAGGAACACATATCTGTCCCCAGGCACCTTCCCACAGGGCAAAAGCATTCCCAACTATGCACTATGGCTTTATTCCCCACAAAGCACAAGGCACTCCGTGTGAACACTTACAGAATTATGGAAAACGTGGCAAACTCAGACAAAAGAAAATGACCAATCATGCCTTGGAAAAATCCCTCCCAAAATTCTGCATTCTGAAAATACAGGGTATATCTAGAAGACTTGGATCCTCTAACAAGTGTGTTGGATCGTGACAGTACACCTGGGTTTTTCAGACCTGCACACAGGTGAGCCCATTTCTGTGTGGTCACCACCAGGCTCTTCCCCACAACACCAGTTTTCTGAGAAGCACAGCGCATCCTGCTTTTAACATCCCACGCTAAATGTTAGGAATACGACTGCAATTTTTGCTCTCTGGTAATAATCTCCTTCCAAAAAGTACTCTGATTGCCTATTTAATAATGGAAAAGCTTTCTGGGGATTCCCTTCTGAGACTGCAAGCTCCTTTACCCGCTGCAGCTACGGCAGGTGATACGGATACTAACAATTTTTTTTTTTCCTTGAGGGAATATTTAAAGGAAACATCAGCAGAAATGAGTAGCAAATTAACAAGAATTTGAGGCTGGGGTGCTGCTCCTGCTCCGGTGACCTTGGTGTCTCTGTCCTGGCACTGCTGCATTCTGCGTCTGCTGCAGTGGGGTGCATGTGAACCCCAATTTCGTGCATGCTCCAGGCCTTAGTGCAGGTACCTGCATCCAGGGCTGAAAGGCAGGGCCCCGACTCAGAGCAGTTGTTATTAGGCCCTCAAAGCCTAAAGGTTTTAAGAGCTTGCAAACATCCATAGCTTTCAGTATCCACCTAACCTTTGAATCAATCCAAATTCAAACTAATTATTTACCAACACCTCCTCAGAAACACTGTCTGATCTGCCACAAAACAGAAGAGCAGCAAACTCATCATGCTGATGCACTTCAGCTTAAAATTTTCTTGGAAAGCACAGCCCAGTGATGCAATAAATTAGATCTAATTAGCACACTGCTCTCACAGGGCTGTTACTTCCCCGGGCATGACCTGACCTGTCAGGACCCTGGGGAGAGGGACTCGTGGGAGCTCTCTCTGCCCCGCACAGGGCACTGCCAGGGCCGGCATGCCCTCAGAGACACTGCAAGCAGATTCTCCACCCTGAGTGCTCCTGGGGTGGAGAAGACAGGGACGACCGAGAGCATCCCACCGTGCTGTCACCCAGTGTGACACCCAGCGTGAACCCTCCTCGCCCAGAAAGAGCCTGCGNCCTGCACTTGGGTACCTGCCGCTGTTGTCAGTGTTGCTCTTCCACCCAGAGGGGTTCTGGGCTGTGATGGGGACACACAGCCACGGGGACACACACAGCCACGGGGG
>VWZW01003578.1:15259-43364 GCA_013397115.1 Edolisoma coerulescens | reverse complement strand
ACACACACAGCCACGGGGGATACACACACAGCCACGGGGGATACACACACAGCCACGGGGACACACACGGCCACGGGGGGACACACACACAGCTGCAGGGACACACACAGCCACAGGGACACACGGGGTCCCAGCCTGGCGGGGAGCGCAGCAGAGCGGTGCTGAGCGCGCGTTCCTGCTCCCGGATCACACACTGACAGTGCTGGGACGCAGCTTGCGGTTCTGGAGAGGGCTGTGCTCTGCAGGAGGGGCTGAAGGTTTGGGAAGAATTATCAGATCGAGCTCAGCCAAAGCAGAAATACAGGAGGATTTTGTATGGACAGAGTCTAAACAAAGATCCCAGTTTTTGCTGTCACAGATAAACACCGGAGCGCGCAGGGAGCTCAGCAATCCTGCAGTCGCTGCTTGAGGTCATCCTCCTGCAGCAGCACAAACCCAGGACAAACACTGAGAGCCAGCAGGCCACTGCGTGCCCCTCACTGCCTGCCCCTGGGCCAGCACTGACCCCACATTGCCCAGGACTACCTGTCCGGCTGCACAGGAGCTTCTGTGCTGCTGGGTGAGGTAACCCCGGCGCCCTCTGCGCACCTGAGGGTCGCACACCTGTACGGGCAGCTGTCAGAAATGCAGCTGCTCTGGGGAAGCCTCTGCTCCGAGCTGCACCAGCCCGCTAGATCTGTTTATTTATGGTATTTTTATATCACTGCAGTAGCACAACCCGAGTTCCCCAGCACTGGCGGTGCCCCTCTGCACGTGGTCCTACACGAACTGCTGCTCAAGGGAGAAAGGGAAAGCTTCTTGGTTTCCATCAATCCAGCAACACCATGCCATGAAAGCATCTCCATAGAAGTCCAGGGCAAGAGAGCCGAGAGCAGGAACGTGCTGCTCAATGCATGCAGAGACATCACTGGAATAACCCCTGGCTCTCCCTGAGGTCCCAGTGCCAGCCCCATCAGTGCAGGCAGAGCCGCCCTTCTCGCCGGCACGGCTCAAGCAGGAGTGGGGAGCCTGGTGCTCCGCAGACACCAGCAGGTGCTGATCACCTTGACCACATCGATGCAACAACCTTTCTACTCAAATTTGTAGTATACATTGTTGCTCAGGATGTCATGGAGCCAAATTAATTATCCAGTTAAAAGCTGTTGCATAGCAACAGAGTTTAAGATGCAGGAGAGCAAAGCAGGATCCCTGTGACAGCACCAGGAGCTGCCTCTGCCCACAGCCAGCACCAAACCCCCACGTCGATGGAAATGTGTGTGGGGCACCCTGTGCACCAGGTAAAACCAGCCTCTCAGTGGCCCAGGAAAACACGGTGCTCTAAACTGTGCTTTCACTTATTCCAAACTCAAACTGAAGCAAAACAAACAGCAGCCCCATGGGGTTGCTCCAGATTTCAAGCAACCACGTGAGCTGATGGTTAAATCTGTGATCCTGCACACAGCATTGTTGCCATTGTTGCTACCATTGAACTCAGAAGAGAACCTCCAGGCCTCAGGATGCAAAGAATCTGGCTTATAAACATGAAAGTACAGAAGAAACAGAAGCAGCTGCAATTTGTGCTGACAGTCTTGGGCAGCTACCCTGGCCTGTAACCACCTGCAGCACTCAGAGGGGCTCCCTGGAGCATTTCTGTGCCAGCAGAGTCCCAAGAGATGGATGAATGTCCCATCCTTGGCAGTGTTCAAGGCCAGGCTGGACAGGGCTTGGAGCAACCTGGAGTAGTGGAAAGCTCCTTTTCCATGGCAGAGGGGTGGAACAAGACGAGCTTTAAGGCCCCTTCCAACCCAAACCAATCTTTGTGTCTGATTCTGTAATTTTAAGTAGCTATTCATGGTCAGACCTACAACCGTCTAACATTTAACAGGCCACCTACAACCCTCTAACATTTAACAGGCCACCTCCTAAAGACAAAAGAAAAATCTCCTTGTGGCCACCAGAGACTCCAGTGAGCACTGCACATCCCACCTGCCCTGCGTGAACACGCACTACCCCATCACTATTTAACAATTATTAATGACTGAAATAATTTTCAGTCACTTCAAACACTTTTGGATGTTCTGACGATGCTGTGGTACCGACTGGCTGCTGCTGGAGCTGCGGCCGCTCTGCCGGCGTTCCCTGGGCCGGGGTTTGCCTGGGGCTGGTGCCTGTGTGCTGAGGATGCCAGGGCTGCAGAACCAGCAGCCACAGCTCAGCAGCGCAGCTGGAACACACGGAATGCTTCTGATCCAAAACAAACACGCAAACACCTCCCTCTGTTAGGGAGTACAAATTCCTCCTGACCCGGCGCGTTTGAACCCCAGCAGGAGGATGGCTGCTACGTACCATCAACTATTGCCTGTAAATGGTAAAACTATTTATCCTGATGCCCATGTGTTTTACAGGAAAACATTTAACTCCATGTAAGCTATGGTTTCCTTTTTAAAAATAAACTGTTTGGAGGCACTTCGTGTCGAGGCTGCCTGCCACATTCAGAGAAACTTTTTTAATGTGTCACAGGGCCTATGTGACTGCCCTGAAGCACGCAGCCTGCAGTCCCACGAGCCAGGGGCTGCACTGACCTCTGAAGCCAGCCAGAGGCAGGACTGCAATCTCTGAGGCTCTACACAAGGCTGATGCACAGCCTGTTTGGAGACAAGCCCAACACCTGCTGGAGGGGTCGCTGCACCCCAGCTCTGCCACTGCCCCATGCTGTGGGAGCACAGGTGCCTGTCCCCAGAGCTGTCCCCAGAGCCGGTCCCACACCGTAGCCAGCGGCTGGCTCAGGGCCAAACCCGGAGCTGGGAGCGGTGCTCGCCCTCCGGGCCCTGCAGCCCCCCAGCTCACAGCCTGCCATGGAGGTGCCCCGGGCTCCGACACTCCCAACCAACTCTCCCGTGCACGCAGAATGCCAGCTGGGGGAAAACACACCCCTCCAGGGGAAGGAGGTGAGGGCATCTCCCCTGTGAAGCCCCCTCAGCTCCCTCCAGGGCTGCTGCTGTGGCACAGGGATACTGATGGCAGCACTCCGTAGACACTTTTAAGTGAATCCTTTCATATGAAAACACACCAAAGTGACCACTTAATGACGTCTTTGTGTGTGATTCTTGTACATAAAAGCCTCAACCCCTCTAATGGATCATTTGGCTTGCACAGCTAATAGCACTCCTACGGGAGCTGTCCTACTGCCATGAAATACAACAGGATTTAAAAAAAGAAAGAAAAAAGCAAACAGAGCAAGCAGACTGCCAGCACAAAACAGAAGGAAAGACACCAGCTCAGCAGCAAAACCCTCCCTGCTGCTCCTGCCGTCTGCGGGTCCCTCCTCCTCCTCAGCCCCGAGGAAGCACAGAATGACCCCCAGTGCCAGAACGGTGGCATGAGGATGGGGATGGGGACAGGGATGCAGATGGGGATGTTCACACCTGTGCCACTTTTCTTTGTACCCACATCGATGTCAGCTGAGCACCTGTCCAGCCCTAGCCACTCTGACCCTGGGTAAGGTGGCTGCTGGGATACCCCCAAATGACCCCAATTCTCATTTCATAACAGCATTAGCAAATGCATCAACCACATATGGATGTACAACTATTCATATAAATTCTTTAACTTTTATAAATTTTATTTATATTTATGTATTTAAAAATTCGTATGTTTTTAAAATTTACATAAATATTCAATACAATTTGTGGTTGATCTTGGTATTATTACCAATGTTTGTATATCCACATGTCTGTATAGACAAAATGTATGTATCAATCCATCGGAACACTCCCAGGACACACAAACTGCAGCCTGCGATTGAGCAACACTGTGTTTCCTCCCAAGCACCCCTGCACCTGCCCCCAGCCAGCGCCGTACCCCAGGACACGAGGGAATGACATTTTTCCAGGTGGGTACAGAAAGAGCAGCCTCCCCCAGCCCGAGGGGTACGTCCCCCAAGGGGCAGCACGTGGGTCACAGCACCACTGGGAACCACGAGCTGCTCCCAGCGACAGCTCCGGCTGCTCCTTGAACTTCCAATGCCACCAAATCCTTTTAGAGCGATCTCTGGTAATCCATATGATCCTCACTCAAGCGTGTAATAACTCACAATTTAAGAGGAGAATGGATGACTTTAGGCCAGATCAAGTCGAACCCACGGGAGATTTAACCTATTTACCGGTGCAGATTCCTGCAGTGCCCAGCAGAAAGGGCTGGAACAGCGCAGCGCTGAGCAGGTACCGGCACTGCTGTGATCCACACTCCTGCTCCCAGCTGTAATCCCCTGCCAGTGACTCCATCTGAAACCAGCCCCTTTGCCTCCTGCTGCCGCTCTCAGGCTCTCAGCAGTTCCAAGGGAATGACTGAAACCAGCTGTGAGCGACGTCTGCCATTGCAACTGTTTAATGGGTGTGCTGCAGCATAATTAATAATTAATAATATTTTCAGGCTTATGATTTGTTTAGTGTATCTGGTGGTATAACAGAAAGTGGGCATGTTGTCAAATGCTGCTTCTAAACTGGGGGAGCAAACAAAAAGGACACGGCCCTTGTTCAGCAGAGCCGCTGGAACAGGTCAGTGCTATTTACAGCAAATTTAAAAAGGGAATCCCACATGAGGGAGGGCACCATGTACATCCTCATGGATTTTTTACGTCACTGATGTAACTTAAAATTGGTTCAGCACCTGCCCTGGCTGGCTGCAGGGCTGTTCCCACCGTCCCTGTCACTGCTGCCCAGGGCACGCCCTTCACTGTCCCACTGGCTCAAGCAGAGTATTCTCATTAGTTATCAAACTTGAGTTCTCAGGAAGGTATTTGCCCAGGTAAAATACCCCAGATGTAAGTGCTTTCATCTGGTTTTGCAGCACAGTGGCATTTTCAGCCTCTCCTGCCTGGTGCACAGGGCGGGGGTGGCAGGTGACCCGCCTGGGTCACTGGTGCCCTCACTCACACGTAGGCGTGCAGGATGATTCTTCATTAGTGGGACTATATTTAAATGGAATTTCTGTAGTTTAAAAATAACATCTTGCTTTTCTGATTTCAAGACAGAGATTGCCATCCCCTGCTGCTGCCTCTGTGCTCAGCTGCAGGTGGGACATGAGGTGGGACAGCCCAGCTGTGCCCCTGTGGCAGGAGTGGTGCCACTCTGCTGCTGCAGTTATAAAGCTCTTCCCCAAATCGCACAGGCACGACACAGAGCACTACACAGAACCTTCACAAGAAATTTGCCCTGGAACAGAAAAGGCAAATGAGCAGCAGGAGAGGGGTAAGGCACCATCACTGTGCTGATCCTTTTGCACAGAGCTCGGGACTGAGCCCATCACGGGCACCCACGGCACAGGGACCCCAGCCTGGCGTCCCCCCTGCCCCATCAGACAAGACACATGGCCCTTCTGATAGGAGCCGCATCCCCCATCTGCAGCTGGATGTGACCAGGGACAGAGACACCCCTTCCAGATGTGTACAAGGCCTTGGGGTACACAAGCTCCAAAACAAGGACTAGGTGGAAGAGGGGGAAGGAGAAGCGATCCCTTAACTTTGATGCACTATTGTCCCTCACAACACCCAGGACCTTCACCAGCGTATTTTCACAGTGGTGGTGTTTAACTTCTTCTGAAACCTCCCACCGGCTGCCTCGCAGGGTCACGCTCGAGCAAACGGCACACTGCAATCTCGGGAGGTTCTGACCCAGCCCGCCCCACGGAACACCTTGGCTGCGCAGGGCTGAGGCCGCGGGTGACGCGAGGACAGGGACTGCAGCGCTCGGGCGCGGACGTCAGCGGGCGGGCGCTGCCAGCGCGGTTACGGCCGAGGGCAGTGCTGAATAACACAGAAATTAACGTCGCGTCGATAAATTGCTCTCTGCTGCCCAACAGCACACCAACGGCCTCCTCCGGCAGCCTGAAGGTCAATGGCTGTCAGTTTTTATGTCTGCATTTTTATGGCAGAGGCTGCTCTAAAAGCATTACTGAGCACTGCAGCCCCACAGCCCAGACACTGGAAATCACTGCTGGAATCGTATCCTGAAACGCCAACACAGCCACATGTCTGGGGTTTTTATTGACAGGGTCTACCTAAGAATTATACCTTTCCCTATTTTCCCCTTGTTTTTAGCAAGTACAGCATCTTGACATGCTGTTTTAAATAAAATTTAAATACCGTTAGAATACATTTGTCAGGCAAATATGTTATTGACTGAAAAATAATGAATTCCCCAACACTAGTGGGGAAAGTAATTATTAAAATAATATTTTATTCAAGTGAAGTTAAACGATAAATTCTGACTGAAATTTGGGAAGTTTATTAAACTTCACTTCAAAATAGGATTTGAGTTTACAACTGAGCACAGATGAAACAAAGCACTCGGAGAGGAAAAGCTCTAAATGGGAAATTTCATAGAATCACAGACTTGTTAGGGTTGAAAGCAACCTTAAAGATCACCCAGTTCCAATCCTCGTGCCACGGGCAGGGACACCTCCCACTAGCCCAGGTTGCTCCAAGCCCTGTCCAACCTGGTCTTGGACACTTCCAGGGATCCAGGGGCAGCCACAGCTTCTCTGCCAACCTGTGCCAGGGCATCACCAGACTCACCACCCTCACAGGGAAGAATTTCTGCTGAAAGAAGAAATTTGCCTGCACCTCAGGCAAATGAAATAAAACATTTCCCTGAAACCAAGGTCACCACTCAAATGGGAACTGTTCTGGCGATCAACACCAAAGCCTGGAGATACGATTTCAAATTAATCCCCTGAGCTCTGCCCAGAGATGCCCCTTTCCTTAGAATATGGAAAGCAGACAGTGAACCCTCCCCAGGTGAACAGCAACAGCACAGGTACAGAGCGGGTTATTGGCACCGTGCGAAGCACGGGCTGCTTGCACCTGGAAAAGCCAACAGCTGCTTTCTCAGCATGAAGAGCTTTCCCCAAGAGTGTACAAAGGATCACAAGTCTGAATTAGCAGCATGAGAAATGATCTTGACTCTCTTTCAGTAATGCCACACCGAAGTCTGGCTGAGCTGCGCGCTCTGCTGCTCCGTGTGGCTCTGAAAGGGCTGGCTGGTGCCCGACAAAACAAACTCCACTGGTAGAAACCCAGGGGCTGCAGGGCATCCTGTGAAATCCCTGAGAGGAGCACGGAGAAGTGACCTGATTTTCAGGAATGCAAACAGCTCCAGGTCCCTGACCCCACACGTGCAAGAGACGTTTTACAACACAACAAACCGCCTAAGATGGAAGCGTACTGCTTGATCACATCCAAACCTTTCTACTTAATTACCGCACACCTCCAGTACTGCCAAAATAACCCAGAGCAGTGGCTATGGAGGGGATGGGGAGAGCTGTCAGCACTGGGACAGAGGCTCTTGGGCATTACAGAACCCACAGCCTTTCACAGCAGCAGGGAGACTTGTGTGGGTGCCATACCCACGGACAGGCTGCCTTTGGCAGCTGACACCAAGTTCTGCCTCTGGCAACCAAAAATTTGACACCTCTGGCTTTTCTGTACCGTTTTCTTACATGATAAACAAATTAAGGCCATTCAGTCCACTCAGTAATAAAACAAGATAGGCCAATATAGCACACCTGGCACCCAGGAGGCTGCTGCAGGTGGCAGGGTGCACGTCACCCTCACGGCACTGGAGTTCCAAAGCAGTTTAGTCTGATGTCACTGCACCACAAAACACTAACCTTGGAGATCAATTTCCATGGGGGGCTGACGGACCACTAACATCTGTCACAGCAGGTAAAAGGTGGACATCAAGTCCCTTAGAGCAGCGTGGGGTGACCCACAGGTTTGACAGTGAAGGTCTGTGTTTGGTTCATGGCTGTCACCACCACAGTGCCACTGGCTGGAGGTGTGTGGGGAACCAGCCAGTGCCGCCCTGCCTTGCAAACCCCAAGAACAAGAGAAGTTCACACAGGGATGGAAGGAAAACCACTCAGAGCTGCCAGTAACGGGGCACAGCAGGCCAGTGGATGCCTCTTCCAGCCAGAATCCCACTGTGACTCAAAGGACAAACCCACAAATGCACCTGAGTAAGGCAGATAGCACTGGCCCTGTCCAACAAGAATTTTAGGAACTAATTAAAGGTGAAGATTTTCTATTTTGAAAAAACCAAAAAAAGCAAAAAAAAAGATTTTTTTTTAAAGATTCCCCAGGGAATCTTTAAAAACTTCTAAGAAAAAATTCCACCTGTTTTCCACAAGAGGGAACTTTTGACAAGACAGTGATTTCCTACAAAACACCCCTTCAAAATCAGTCAGTGCGGCTCCCCAGGCCCGGCGGCAGAAAGCAGCGGTGTGAGCAGTGGCTCATGCCAGGCTGGCACACGTTCCTGGGACAGGCACATGCTCCCGCACCCCGGAGCCCCCAGGGCACACAGTCCTGCTGCTCTGGCTCCAAAGGAACCCCCAGGGCACAGCCACTCCCAGGACCCCGGTTCTGCAGCCCAGTGCTCCCTCAGCCCCGCGGGCAGGGACTGCCGGAGCCCTCAGAGCCGTACCTGTGGCGGCAGGCACACGCAGGGGACAAGGCAGGTGTCCCCTGTACCCGAACTCCCGAGGGCAGCACGATGCAGAGCGAGCAGGGGGCCTGCACGCCCAGCCGAGCTGCGTCCCTGTGCCGTGACTTCACTGCGCCGCTGGGGCTGGCAGGGGCTGCTGGGAGCACTCACACACTAATGAATCAGTAATTAGTGAGCAACACCACCAGCCCAAGGCAGCACCGCCGGCCCCAGGGTCAGTGGGAAACCCAGCTCCTCACACATCTCACCTCTCCTGGGCTGCGAGCAGACAATTCCAGCCCTTGCCATAGCCTGAGAGCACTGCACTGAACAAGAGATCCACGGCAACGAGATTCTGCATGACTCAATCAGCAATTCAAGAGGAATTAACAAACCCAGCCACATTCACCTATGAGGGCAACGCATGAGCCTCGTGCCCAAAGGCACCCCCAGATCAGCAACAGCCCCCAGCGCTGCTGTGCCCACCCCAGGGCACTGCCATGTCCCACCCCAGGGCACTGCCACATTCCCCCCAGACACTGCCAAGTTCCCCCTCAAAGGGCACTGCTGTGTGCCCCTGCCAGGGACCACCACATCCCACCCCAAGGCACCCTCATATCCCGCACCTTTCCTCTTTGCTTCTGTTGGCTGGCAATTAAATACCCTTGGTCACTTTGAAGTTTTTTTTTTTTTAAAGCTCATACTGTCTGGTTTGAAGTGAATATCAAAGAACAATCATTAAAAGATAAAGATTAGGCTGACAGAAAACTAGCCTTGCATCTTTCCTTAAATGAGCAAGACAGAACAAACACAGCTCTTCTCCTTTTACTCTTTACTATGTCATAATTATCACATAAGTAGAATTGTTAGCCTTGGCCTTTTTTTCTGAACGTGTCACCACCACAAAACCCATGGAGCCTAATGGATACGGTGCCCTGGAATTCAGTAATTGACAGAATTCAGCACATGCAAACTAAAACAATTAAAATTAATACTTCTTATTGTGATAAAGTGCCATGAAAAAGTAAAACAAAAGAGAGATGCTCTTTCCTTGGCATACCCAGCCCTGCTGTAGCCTGAGGATCACAAGTGGTTTAATTCTACATGCGAGAAACTACTTCTCCTGCTGTGACATTTATGTGTCAGTTTTCACACCCAGTCCCTGCCAGGCACTATTCATTTCCTACTAGCTCTGTCCCTGTTTGCTTCCAGATAAAGTTTCCCTCACCACTTGTTGCAGTGCCGTGTAATTAATTGTACCTGGGCACAAGCACCACCCGAGCTGGCAGCGGCTCTGGCAAGACCCGCCCGTGCTGCTGTGGGACCTGAGGACCTGGCACTGGGATGTCCCCTGCTCTGTGACACAGCAGCATCGCCTGGCAGCCAGCAGCCCCTCTCGGGGCACTGACACCTCCCAGGCCCCACTGGCACCATCCCACCCTCCCAACACCAAGGGAAGCGCCTCAAGCTGGTCTAAATGCTCAGGATGTCTGAATAAGCAAGGCAAGGTCCTGAGTCAGCTCTGCATGGCCACCCCTAATACACAAAAATAACTTGTTTATTCCTCTTGAGGTATTATTTTTACACCAGCAGCACTGGGTCGCCGCGGTTGTTTGCTGCTGCTGGTCCCAGTGAAGGCACGTGGTGGGGGCCAGGTGCATGAGCCCTGCAGGGTGCTGGATTGGGGACGTCCCTACCCCGCCCAACCACCCTGCCTCGGTACAGAGGGCTCAGTGTGGGGCTGGGACAGCTCCTTGGACTCAGGGGATCCATGAGAGACACCTTCAGCCACTGCCCACCCTGCCCGCCGTGCCCAGCACCCAGGGAGAGTCACCCTCCACCTCCCCACAGCTTCAGCCAACGCCTCCGGACTGCCCTTGGAGCTCCAGAGGGAAAACCCTCTCCTGAACAGCTCCTTCGATTTCCCATCATCTGAAGGAAAGCCCTGCTAAATCAAAGCGTGCCTGTGGTTTCCAACGAGGCAGAAACAATTCCTCTAGACACAAACAGCACCCACCAGCTTGGGATGGCTCAGGACAACGCTGCCATGCTGCCCTGGCTGCACCCACGCCAGGTGGGCTCACATCGCAAACCAAAGCACAGCTCTCCCCCCACAGACCAAACGTGGTCCACAGTGCATTCCTGCAGTATCCAGTTAACACTCTCCTGGGTTCACGGCTCCTTATAAATCCTGGCTTAATGGAAACAAGTCCAACGGAGCGAATGTGAACATCCCTGAGGGCCGCAAATAACACAGTGAGAGGTATGTGGGAACAGGACGGAGCGGAGAGGGACAGCGGCAGAGGAAGCTGCTGGCAAGTAAATATTGCCCAACACGACAGCAGGATTGGGGAAAAACTGACAGAGTGGAATAACAGGAAGCTTAGTCACTCCTGGACAAAAAAAGCGAGCATGCGAGCAGGGCGGAGGGGCCGGAACACCGGGATGGGCGGGAGGGGAGCGGCGCTCCACCGGCAGGGCAGGCGCGGGACACGCCGTGGGCACGGCACCGGCCACAGGACACTGTCCTGGGTGCCCCGCTGCACCAAACCCTGCACAAACACAGCAGGATCCTGCACAGGCTCCCCCAGTCGAACTGTGACCCCATTAACCCACATACCAGCTCCTCCTCCGCCTTCCTCAGCACGGAGAACACCCCAACTGCTCAGCTTGGGACGGACAAGGAAACACCAGCAACAGCCCCCTGGAGAACACTGTGCTGGTGATGGAATTATCATGGTTCTGGTGGCTCTCAAGCCAGTTGGTATTCAGACCATAGAGGCACTTTGCAGAAGCCTCAGGAGTGGGGAGGAAAGTTGAAAGGAAGATCACATTTCCCTGACGGCAATGAAAGTACCCATTACTGTTGAAATACGGTCTGCCCTGGTCACTGGTGAGGGGGTAACAGCACTGGGTGTTAGTAAAGGGACTAGAAAAACACAAACCCAAGATTTTACTACATTATCCAGAGAGGCAAGAGAAAAGACAAATTTGAAGTAATTAGAAGCTAGATAAAGAAAGCCACCAAACCATGGCCAACTGATGACAAGCTTGAGTAATAGTTTTCTACTGCTTAGGCAAATGAGGGAAGAAAAGTATATAAATAACAAAGGGGACAGCAGCAGATAAATAAAGAAACTTAAACTAAGTTTATAGTTCAAAAATTCTTACAGTGAGGATCAATCGAAGTAATTCAGACTTCAGGGACAAAAAAAGATACCAAAAAATGTTGACATATTTGATATCAGAAGGCAAAGGGAGAGTTAAAAGTCTTTAACAAAGAACAAATTGAAGCAAGCAAGGGTAGGAAAGGGAAAGTGTCGTTGGTAAACAAAGGCTGACACATCAGGTTTGTTTTACCTTGCAAGTGTGCGCTGAGGCACAGTAAAAGCTTCCTAACCAAATAAACACCCTTGGAGTCCCTGCGGGAACCAAGCCGGGAGCGGGGCAGGGACCTCACGTGCAGCACCACTTCCACTGTGCGCCTCGGACACGCTTGTCACGTTCCTTTAAAAAATCCAAACCAAACCAAACCCAGCCCTGAAGCACTCAACAGCTCCATGGAAAACCAAGAACGAGTGGAGGACATCCCAGCTGGGGGCAGGGGAGCTCCTGCTGCCCGTGGAAGTGAGCACAGCACGGGCACAGAAGGACGGCACAGAGGGGAGCACGAGCACCAAATTTCTCATTTCAGGGGCTCAGCTGGGCCTCGCCATCCCCACGAGCAACAAGACAGGGCAGTGTCCAGCCTCCATGCCCTTGGGTCAGTGTCCAGCTCCACCACTGACACGCCCATGACATGATCCAATAATCATTAACATCGCACAGGGAAGCATTAACCAAAACTGGAAGTTTCAGGCCATACCGATGCCGAATTCCTTGCTCAGCTCTGTGCTGCACTGCTAAGGGGGGGAAGGCAGGACAGAGGGCTCAACAGGCCCTGTATCAGTCACAGCTTTTTTTATCATACAGCTCAGGAATAATTTCCTGCACTAAGTGCTTTCCAGGTCTCCTAACACTGATATTGCAGATCAATATTTCACAAAGACAAAGCTGCCTGATGGATGTGTGCTCTCATTTAAGTGTCTCTAACAGGCAGCACTGTTGTAATCACACACTCTGCACCCCTGCTACCTTCTACCCCAGAGGTTTGGCCTTGCTCACTTTCCACATGAAACAAAATGACAGTAAAACGACAGAACAAAAGACTCACTGTAAGGCAGTGTGCAAATAAAGACAGTATCTACCTGCTCTGTCTGTACCAGCGCAGTGCAAATACAATTACAGCTACCAGGAAACATTGCTTGCTCTTAGGAGCTCTCCAGCCTCTCTCAGTTAAAGCCTCTGCATAGGCTTTGCTTTTAAAAATGCGACTCTGTTAGAACAAATACACACACAGAGCAGAGACCTGCACTGTAGGAATATGGACCAGGTGAGAGCCTCTGTGTGCTCAGAAATGCGGCTGCAGGGTGAATATTTGATGCAAAAGTCTCGAAAAGCTCAACTCTGTCAGTCACAGATGGAGGGGAAAAACGCTCAGAAAAGCTTATGAAATATGTGACAATGACACCAGAGGAGAAGAAAGAACACGTACACAGCAGAAGCTGTTTTTCAGTGTCTGTAAGGCCTCGCAGAGCACGTGGCATGCAGGAACACAGAGGTGCAGATCCATCTGCCCTTGCCATGCTGCCTCAGCTGTGAACAGAGCAGGTCAGTGCACACGGACTAGTCGGAAACACAGGTGGCAGGATTTATTTTTCTCAAGTTAAATAATCACAAAACATGCCAAAACACTGCTCTGCGGTCAGAATTCCCTTTGATTGTTCGTTTTCACATGGGCACCGACAACTGCCATGTCCTGTCCCAAAGCAGAGCTGTGCAGCCGGCGGCAGCGCTCCGCTCCTCCGGAGGGAAGCTCGGCACCCAGCCCATCCCGGCAGCCACCACAGGGCCGGGCAGGAGGCTCCCCAGGAGGAAGATAAAAAACCCCAACCCAATGGAAAAAGGAAAGAGGAGTAGTATCTGTTTTACAGATGCAGACCTTCTGTAGGAAGCAGCATTTTCAGGAAGAATTTCCTTACAGAAAGGGTGGTCAGGCCTTGGCAGGGGCTGCCCAGGGAGGTGATGGAGCCCCATCCCTGCAGGTGTCCAAGGAATGACTGCATGTGGCACTCAGTGCTCTGGGCTGGGTGACAAGGTGGGCATCGGGCACAGGGTGGACTCAGTGATCTTGGAGGTGTTCTCCAACCTGAAGGATTCTGTGATTTCTGGCAGTCTGATGCCGTTGTAGGACATTTCGGCAGTGCACTACCCTTGGCGCACACGCTGAGCTGAAGGAAATGCCACCTCTGCAGATACTATCTGTGTGTGTGTGAGCTCAAACACATGCCCATGACCTGAAGACTCAAACGCTCTCACTTCAAGTGTTCAGCCACATAGCTGGTGGGAAATTAAAAACTTTCCGTGTGTGGGAGCCAACCGAGCTGATGAAACAAACAGGAACATTCAGAGGGAGGACTGGCGTATCATGATCTCACTGCAGAAGCACTTTTTCCCCAAGTTCAGCATGTGTGAGGCAGAATCAAAGCTCCAGAGATGAGAGCATCAGCCTCGGGGCTGGGCTGCAGGGCTGCCCTACAGGTGCTCGCTCTTCAAAAACCTAAATTCTCTTTTAATATATTTCACTTAGATCTATGAGAGGAAACAACTTATTTCTGAGTATTAAAAGGAAATAAAACAAATATTGAATTCCTCTCTTTTCCTTGACCATTTTGGTTTTTTACATGAGACCTGACCCACTGTAAAAGTAGTAAAACAGGAAACTAGTGAAATAGCAAATGAGAACTTTCTACCCCACAACTGCCCTACAAAGAAACAGCTTTGCTCACCATCACGCCCAAGACCTCAGAACCCCAGCACTGCAGGGGACCTGGAGATGTGCTGTTCCCAACAGCCGATCCCGCTCTTCCATGGCACCACAGCCTCTGGGAATCCCTGCCTGCCACAGCCCCACAGCCTCCGGGAATCCCTGCCTTCTGCGGCTCCCAGGGCTCAGACAGCTTTTACACAACATTAAGGAGCAGAAGCTGAACCAAGTAATTTGTCAGGTGATCAAAACAGAACTTGAGCAGTCACTCAGTAACACTTAATTATTTGTCATTTAAACAGAACAGAGAGGAAAGAATAGAACAACTACAGATGGTGCTGGACAACTGACCCATGGCTGTACTCCAGACAACAATAAAATCCAGCAATGCTTTCCAGATTTTAAACATTAAATATGGGCGTATTTTTAGCAGCTACTATTTTTAATTTGTTTAAGCATAAAGTTGCTTCTTAATTCACAAAAGGTCTTTGCAGCTTCTGAAGGCTCCTTGTTGCATACAAACCCAAAGTCAACACACAAAACACACAGCCTGAAAAAAACTTGGAGGAGTCACTCGGCACCAGCGGCTGCAATTACTGGAATAATCCACAGCATGCCAAGGATTTGAGAGGCATGGGATGAAATTGCTGGTGTCTAAAGGCCACTTTAAATCCCTCTGCAGGCACGGTCACAGGGTGTACCACGATGATAACAACTCTCTGTGGCCCCAGACTGAGCTCTCATGCTGAGGGGAATTCCCACAGCGGTCCCCATGAGCAGTGACACGTCCTGAAGCAGCCTGGAGCCCCTGCCAGGCCTGAGCAGTGACAGCCCCAGTGCCACTGCCAGCCCCTCCAGGAGCTGCCTCCAGGTGTTGGGAAGGTGTCACTGTCACACCCCTCAAAGACTGCTGGCAGCCCCCTCCAGTCTAAGCCAGTGTATACAGGGAATGGAATTAGTAGAACGCTACTTCCCAAAAAATATTAAAACCAAACCATCAAAGTACTGCAAAAACATGTGCAGCAGTAACACCTCTCATACATCCAGACCAAGGGAACCCCCAGCCAACCACAGCTAGATCAGAACACTTGCACAGGGACAGAAAAGTCAGACAGGGAAGGGATGCTCTACCTCCAGAGCCCTGCTGGAATCAGCAGTGGAAAAAGTGCAAAACCTAGAAAGTCATTCTGACATCATTTATATAATTTACATCATATAGTTTAATTTTTAAAAACTGTCATGTGAAATCAAATAGATTAATACCAAGCTCAGCTATTTTTCAAACCAGTGCAGTTAATAAGAGAAAAGAACATAAAGAGAAATCAAAATGAAATCACTTGGTGTGTCCCTCACATCTTGGAGGGAACAAAACTCTCTGCTTACCCTAAAGCCCAGTTCCTGTTCAACAAAACAGGGGCACTTCCCCTGCCTCTGCCTCCCGTGCTCATGGGGGGCTCTCTTGGTCTCTGCGCTGGTCAAACAATGCCAAGGAGAGCAAGTGCATAAATAACTCGAAAACCAGCCTGACCCAAAAACTGTATGTGATAAAGACAGAAAGACAGAAGCTAGCAACACACTGTGGTTAGTAAATCACCTAACAGCTGGAACACCTCTGGCTACCTACACTACGCCAATACCCAGAATCACAGAACCATTTAGGCTGGAAAACACCTCTAAGACCATCAAATCCAACCTGTGCCCAATCCCCACCTTGTCACCAGCCCAGAGCACTGAGTGCCACATCCAGGCTCCATCGGGGCGGCAGCGGAGGCGGCGCAGGGCCCCGGGAGGTGAACACCCCGCGCCTCCCGAGAGCTGCTGCCACGGGGATGGGGCTCCCGCATCCCACGCTGCTGGGGCAGCACACAGCAGCCCCCACCAACACCCCAAACGAGCTCTCCAAGTTTACAACTCCTGTCCCTCACCTGGCTTCAGGGAACCCTGCCTGTGCCATTTATCTGTGATGCTCATATACATACATATATTATATATACTATGCAATGAGCACATGTATATACACAGTCTACAGCGTGTGCACAGCCCAGAGCAAAACAGTTGACAAGTATAACAAGTAACTTCAACCTTCCACTGTTGCTACTTTTTCAGTGTCTAACCACTTAGGTATCTAAAATCACCGGAAACATCTAAACCATAAATATGTGGCAAATGCTGGGTAGAAATATTTTACATTGTTACAGACATTAACAGTGTCTTCAGCCAATGGACTAAACACGAACAGGAGACTTCACTTCCTTTCTGATTTTCAGTGCCGGACTTAATGAAGCCAAATGCTGAGGAATTCCATCAAGGCAAAACTAGGTGCGCTTTCCTCCACAGTAAAAAAAAATAAATCCATCAACCAGTGTTAGTTTTCTCTTCAGATATATTTAATCACACCAGTAACCACGCTTGGATCTAGTTGCAAAAGATCTGTTGCAAAAAGCTGGCTGAACCTGGGAACAAACACAGTTTGTCAAGGAATCTTGGAGCCTGTCTACATACTACATCCTCCGGTATCTCCTGATCTCCTGCATCTTGTGCTTCACTCTTGCTTCCCCCTCCCCTCCCATCTGCTCACACAGGTCAAACAGAGCCCTCTCTCCTGTGTTATCTGCCAGGTGGTGGAACAGCACCTGACCTCTGCAGCCTCATGCCTTTTGTCTCTCTTCTGCCTTGTCTTCTCTTCTAGTTAGAGACTTAATCACCTTCCTACGCCTTTTATTTCAGTGTGCTGAGGAACGCCAGTGGTCATCATCTCCTCTTCCCCTTTGGCTACTTCTTTTCTTATTTCCCTGTGATATCTCCATCTCTGTGTGCTCTGACTGTGCCCCTCGCCCATGGGTGCCTCTCCTGGGACCTTTGTGCTACCTCTGGGTGCCTCCCCCAGGACCTTTCTTCCACTTGTGAAAAAGGCTCCTTTAGCACACCCATCTCCTTCTATTTAACAGACATTTGAGTTGATCTGTTGCTTATTTAACAATTTCATGCAGAAAAGTGTCTTCCTCACCAACATTCACACATTTTATATGCCTTTAGGTTCAGTCTTCCCAAAGAGTTCACTAAGCTTCCCTGCAAACCTGTCTCCTCTCAGCAGCATCAATGCTCAGCGTATTCCAGCCTTTGGTAGGTGAGAGCACGGATATGACCCCTATGTGCTCCCTGTTGCATCTCCACATTCGTGATCACCAGAGGAGTTTTCTGAACACAAAATACAATTTGCAAATAAGCTAATACAAGTTACTGGGAGGGGCAGAGGGGGAGGGCAGGGGGAGCAGGAGTTTAAATGCTTCTAAGTACTTTTCCCAGCAATGTTTTAAACAACAATGTTCAACCCTACACTGCCCCAAACTTTGCTGGTGCCATTAGGAATATGAGGTAGTTTTACTTCCATCACAATGAAATCTGAGTTGACTTTACAGTCTGGAGATTCCTGCTCCCAAGAGTTTAAAATAATTTCCAAATAAAGCCAGTTTTAACCAATACTACATGGCGCTACTGTCATAAAAAATCCCATTTCCTCCTGTTCAGTGCAGCCACAGAAAAAAACCCAAACCTGGTCCTGGTTGCAGTGAGCTCACCCCGTGCTGCACATCTGTTTTGCCAGTTGCAGCTCCCCACTTCTGTGCAACAAATGCCCGGCCTGGTGACTGGACTGACCAACCCCACGACACCCCTCAGTATCATCTGGAAATATTTCAATCACAAATTAATTTTTTTTTCCATGAAACAATTCCTTGTGCGCCGCTGTCAACAAGAGCTTTGCATTTTAAGGTACTTTACTTGGAATTAAAGCTGCCATATATATCCATCCATCCATCCATCACGTGCATGCCTTGTGCAAGGGAAGCACCTCACGCTGCTCCACAGACATGAGGTACAGCCTGTGTTCAACCAACAACAGGAGTAAATAACCACATACTAGATACAAAGAACTGCCTCTTCTGTTTCCTCTAAGGAGTGTTTAGTGAGTGTGAATTCTTTAACCCTTCAGTTAGCTCAGTCAGGGGCTTTCCCAGCTCACCTGCATTTTTATTTGGTTACAGTCACTGCAGACATCCAGGCTGCCTCCTGACTCAGCTCACTGCAGGGGAGATTTTACCAGGGCACCAGACAAGCAAGGGTATGTCAATGCAGATCATTTTCTGAACACGCCCTACAACCCGAAAGCTGAATTCCAGGCACAATTTCCCATCTACAGATGGCTCTAAACTCTGACTGCACTGTAAAAAACGGGAAGGGATAGCAGAAGCAGCAGCCTGTCCAGCTGCAGCTCGCCCGTCTCCAGTGGCACAATGCGCTCCGAGCTCTGCATGCTGACGGCCGAATTCTGCACAAAGAGCCCAACCAAGTGAACACCTTCTTTTCCACTCACTGTTTGCTTCACCAATGTCAGTTTACAGTGAGCCCCAAGGACCCAGAAAACATTTCATTCTGCCTATTCTTTTCAAAAGACCTCAGTTAAATGTGCACACTCTTATTCCTACATAACAGAACAAATGAAGAAAAACTGTGCTGTTCCTGACATTGCTGTGGTGGCTACTGCACACCTAAAAACCTGCCAGGCTCCTGGGGAGTGAAAACCTCTCCCTGAGCCAGACAAGACTGGAAAGATGCTCTCAAATTAAAAAAAAACACAACCTCTTCCTCACCCAGTATCAAATACCAGCACTGAACCTGCACAGATTTTTAGACGGAATCCCACCAGGACAAAGAACTTCCCTTCTTCCAGTATCAGTCTGTGCTCCCAGAGTGTGCCCACTGTTACAAACTCACCACGGGTTTCTGCCTGCTCGCTTGAGTGCTTCCACACATGGTTATTCCTCAGATTCCCCTTGCATATACAAAGCCTGGACCAGTCATGTTTGTTAAAACCCACTCTTGTGTCTCCTTGCAATCTTACACTAATGATGTTTGTGACCAGCTTGTGTTTCTGCCTTCAACGGTGAGGTTGTTTTAAAAACTTCTAGAGAAAGGTTAGGGAAAGGGAAAACAACACCGGAAAAGCTGGAAGCTGAAGCAGCATTAACAGTGCTAGGGGCTCAAATGCCACAGGGCTCCTGATACTCCTGAAGGTCAGCACGTGGGTAATGCCCTCGGGCAGCAACTCCACCCACGGCCAGGAGACAGGAACAATCTGAGAAGAGCAGAAACCAATGAGTTTTACTCCTGTGAAGTGGTAGTTACCCACCACACCTGAGGCCACCCCAGCTTTGCTGGCTGCTCCCAGCATGTCCACACACAAATGACCCTGTCCCCCAGGGATACCCCAGACCCCTCAGACCGGAGCCAACTCCTGCCCACGACTGCCTCAATGACAAACTGCCCTGTTCCACCTCAGATTCAATGGAGAGTTTGCTCCTCCTGCTCCCACAGGTACGTCCCCCCAGCACAGGTGGCCTCGGAGCCACCCACCTTCCACATCCTCACAGCTCCCCTTCTGTGCCAGCTGCCTCCTGGTCCCTTGGGCACACGTGGACACATGCCCTCCCATGCAGCTGGCACAGCAGGGTGGGCAATGTGCACATACATGAAGGACAACTTCCATACTTTGCAATTCCTCTCTTTCAAATTTAAACCTCAATCCCACAACCATTTATGTCTCTATGTAAGCCTGGAATTAACCCCTGCAAACTCAGTGAAATCGCACCAACAAAAAGTAACCAGCTTTGCTTCCTCCCAGAACTGCTCCTCTTTTCAAACAGCACTCTCTCTCTTTTTGCTAACTCTCTGTACTATTTTGCCAAGTTAGGAATGGTCCAGAGAAATCTGGAGCCGAAGAGAGTCTTTCCAGGAACTTGACGGGACTTGAAGTGCTCTGAGATGAAGCTGGATCCAAACCTGTTCCCTCAGCCGGCCCCTTCCCCCCGCCCGCTCCGGCACCGCCGCTCCTGTCAGCAAACCTCAGAAGCATCAGCATTCTCCCATCAGAGCAGCACTACCGTGCCCACCATCCCACCTCTGAAAAGACAGAACTTTTTGGGATCTCCAGGGCTGAGAGCTGAGAAGTTTATCCAGTGAGTGGAGTGTAACAAAAAGGCAATCTGAGGAAGCAGCTTGCCAGTGCCAGGGTGAAGCCCGCCAGCATCACTACACTGGATTTCTCCTTCTTTAAAAATCCACTTCATCAGATGGCTATTCCTTTATTTGATCAAAACATTGCAGTTGCTTTCAACTACCTCAACGTGTGTTCTGCATCAGATAAATGCTGAAATGTTTCCTAATGAAGAGGATAAGCCATAAGTATTTCAATAAATTAAGCCATGAACCTGAAGGTTTTCTTACTTGCATAATCCTGTGTTTCAGGACCTGACAATTCAGTGTCAACTTAAATCTCATTTCAACGGCAGTAATCCTCCTAGTGGCACCGTGAAATGGAGAACAAGACAGACCTCTGGATCAGGATAAAAGCAGCTCTTGTTATTTCCTAGAGGGACTGGTTTGAGCGCTGCTGTGCAGCCCTGGGTGGAGGAGCAGCCCGGAGCCCCCAGCTGCCGCGAGGCCGAGGCGGGCAGGGGCCAGCGCGGCACCGCCGGGAGCACGAGCAAACACAGAGCACTGGAGGTGCCCGACACTGACAGAGCCCAAACCCATGCTGGCTCTCTCTCTGCAGGGCTGTCTGGACCCGAGCGTGGTGGAGGGAGGGCTGTGGCCTCGCCCTGGCTCCAGCTGCTCACCTGGAGAAGGGGCTCGTTCTCAGGCATCGGACACGGGAGCAGCTCCTGACAGGACGCGCAGACTCCTGAGCAGCACCCGGGGCAGTAGTTCCCAAATAACATCCAGCTGGGCTAACAAGGCTCTGCAGTCCCGACAAAGAAACACCAGCATTTCTCCAAAGTCAAAAAACAGATGTGATCATTCGGTCTTGAATGTAATTTGTTGCTTCCAACAAATTTCAGTGAGCCTTGGCAACAAGGCATCTGTATTTGGAAAAACAGACACTTGGGGTCATCCTGGGAAGGAGAGAGGCCTCACAGGCTGCTCCTGACCACTCAGTTAAGACTTGGGACAAATGTCTGAATGTTCTTGACATGAGGTTTTCTTATTTTATGCCTCTTTACATCTTCCCTGCAAACCAGTTCAGAATTTTACTGGTTTTGACTATGCCCAGCAGAGTTCTTGACTGTAACAGGAGCCCACGCTGGCTTCTATTATGCACAGCCTTTAAAAAATGACAGTGCAAATGCTGCAGTGCAATGTTTTAATTTCTACTTAATTTCTTTCTGCCAAGGCAGAGCTGAAGCTGTAAAATGAGCTGTGAAGGCTGTAGTTAGTTGTAACTCTTCTGTGAGAGGACCTGATAAGATTTCAAAACACCATCTATCTTCCCACAGAGGAACACACGTGCTTTCAATTGTTTGGTTTGCTAATGGACTATTTGCCACTCAGTCTAACAATTGCCCCATTTTCCCGATGTATTTGCCACTTTCCCTTTGTTTCCTCTTCTGGAGCTCAGCCTGCTGGCAGCCGCACAGGCTGGAGAGGAGAAAAATGGCAAATCAGACCTTAGGAATTTGAACATTGTTTATGTTTTCATTTTTTGCCAAGGGTTACTGTTTTACGAGCTTCCTTGGAATCAGCCATGTGTCCATCTGCCTCCCAGCCCTGAGCCTCACCTCATCTCTGCACCCAGAGTCCTGTCACTGCCTCGTGCTCCAGGGATGCCAGATACCACACACGTAAAACTACCCAAGAACCCCCTGCTCAAGTGTTCTGGGTTTCTTCTCTCGCCTTAATTAAAGAAGAATCAGACCCATGATCTGCCATTCTCAACATGATTAGTGCAATATGCTTACAGGATTTCCTTTTCTTTGTATTAAACGAAATAAGGTTCTTACTCTACACCCTTAGGTAAGTGTCACACAAAGGGGAACAACAAGTCAAAAAAATCGGTAATTTTTGAAGCAGTGACAAAGTAGAGAGACTCAAACAACTAACAATTACATCTCTGAGGTAGAAGAAATAAGATGTTCACCAATTTCAGCAATAATAATAATAGTACTGCTACATGTATGTATTTTTAAGCCTTCTTGGTAAAAAGTGGCAGTCACTTTTACAGAGTTCAGGAGTTTCATTTAAAAAAAATAAATACTTCTACATCAGAAGACAAAATACTATCACAACAAGTGCTGGTGGGTCTCAGACACAAGGCACCAGAGCTTCAACCTCAGACATCATCAGTGAAGTGACTTACACTTCTAGTATCCAGCTTTTTCTTAGAATTTCAAAAAAGCAGAGAAATGTGGAAGTTTAAGACTTTCCAGCTGTTGAAGAAAGAGTAGAAAAAGCTTTTACACTTCATTGGGACACCCAGCTTGAACATGAAGGAGCCGCCTTAGCAGGAGCATTACTCAAGAGACCAAAAATTGCCTTGGAAGCTGCAGCGCCCGTGGTGCACGTTATCTCCAGAGCCACGGCGTGTGACTCTGCCCACCACGGCCGCTGAAGTGACGTGAAGTTCGGATCAGCAGGTTCGGGAACGCAGCAGCACCCGCCCGCAGAAGGCCGGTGTGGAGCTCGGGGGGCAGCCCGAGCCCCCTGCCCGTCCCGCTGACCCTTTCCCTGCCCGTCCCGCTGGCCCTTTCCCTGCCCGTCCCGCTGGCCCTTTCCCTGCCCGTCCCGCTGGCCCTTTCCCTGCCCGTCCCGCTGGCCCTTTCCCTGCCCGTCCCGCTGGCCCTTTCCCTGCCCGTCCCGCTGGCCCTTTCCCTGCCCGTCCCGCTGGCCCTTTCCCTGCCCGTCCCGCTGGCCCTTTCCCTGCCCGTCCCGCTGGCCCTTTCCCTGCCCGTCCCGCTGGCCCTTTCCCTGCCCGTCCCGCTGACCCTTTCCCTGCCCGGCACAGGGCTGGCCGCAGGGACGGGGGGTCCTCGGTGCATCTGCAGCTCCCACAAGATTTGCATTTGACATCCCTCTCCCCATTGTTCAGACATCTTTATCTCAGCTTTCAGGAAACGCGGATGACTCATCTATCGGAACATCTGACGAAGCTAACGTAATTTCAAAAACGAATTCTACTTAGGCTTATTTTTCCAAGGAAAAAAAAAAGAAAAATGTTTCAAAATTAGGGTAAAAATCAAATTTCTGTTGCAAACCAGTCTCCTGATTTAGGAACTCGAGCTTATTTTTGTTGTAGACAGTCTAACAGGCTTTCAGGCATCCAAATTTAGGAAAAAAATCCTACGGCATTTAAACAAGGCAGAGCCAGAGCTGGAGCTGACTCAGCCGCTCCAGCGCATAATTTGAATACACTACATAATCATTCTTGGTTTAAAATTATCCTCCTAATATCTAAGGGCCAGATTATCCCACACACGTTCATCTTGATTCATGCGCTCCCCTAGGCCAGCCTTGCAGGTTTCATTAGCACTAATTAGGCAGCAGGATGATAACATCTCGCCGGGGCTGTCCCAGCCCTGACCTCCTGCAGCACCTCAGAGGTCACACCACGGGCCTGGCTGCCTTTTGCTCCCCACACTCCCAATTAACACGGGCCAGCGGCTGCTTGTTCCTGCCCACAGCTAGGAAGGAGCTGCCAGGTGCGCCCACAGGACGTGTTTCCCAACCAGAGCCAGTGTCCAGAGCCCCGTGCCACTGCTCCCACCCAGCACAGGGGAGAACCTCGGGGGGCAACACTGCTTCATTGCTCTAGCCCTACACAGAGTTTGTGCCTTCATTTCACCTGAAGGGGAAATAATAATTTAAAAAAAAAAAAAAAGTGCTTTACCCAAGCTGAAAGTTTCACTTCTGGCATCTATTTCTGCCTCCTCCAGGCAGGGCAGGGCGATGGTGTTTGGCTGCAGCGGCTGCGCACTCCGCGTGCTCTGTCCCTGCACCCGCAGAGGACACCTGGGCCAGGGCCAGAGGCGAAGGGCACTGCCACTGCACAGGGTCCCCCCGACTATCTGCTCTGCCTGTTTATCTTCTAAATATAGCAGAGCACACAGGCCATCTCCAGCTCGGAGAAGCCCTGCTCCAGGGGCTGCAGCTCTGCAGCACTCACACCTGCCTGACGTCAGCTCCACACAGCAGTCACTCCGAAGGCACACTCGCACCAAGCCTTGGAGTGACAGATCACAGCATCACACAGCGGGCTGGGCTGGAAGGGACCTTAAAGGTCACCTCATTTCATCTCCTGCCAAGATGCAGGAGTTTGTACAGAAAAATTCGGTGACTAAGTATCTGTCTTATGTCCAAGAAATAATGCAAGAATAGCTGTCTAATTAATACTAGTATTATATACATTAATAAGAAATCAAATATTTTAACATTAAGGTCAATTTTTCAGCGTACTGCTATTTTAGTAAAGAACAAGGACATTACATCCATATTGAGTCACTGAAAAATTAAAAATTACTTTTGAATGTCCTAACCAAAAATCTTTTTTAATCTGTACTAAAGTATTGACTGACCTTATAAGGTCCAGACAGAGCTGGTGCAGCATTTCCCTAAACTGTTTTTGCAGAACATCTAAAGTTTGGGATATTGCAGACAAGGTAACTCAGTGACTAGTGCTGGTTGAGCTCAGCACACACCAAAACTGACACAGAGCTGAAACAAAACCAAAACTGAGCAATGGGGATTGGACTAGGAATTCCCCGAAGGGGGATATTCCATTTTCTGTTTACCCAAGGTATTCTCGTACATGATACAGCTGCTTAACTAACCAAGCCTGCCCAGGGCTGGGGAGCCGCTGGCAGCCGCAGGCGCCGGGCCCACGCCGGGACACGGCGGGATCCTGCCCCGGGCTGCAGCGAGGGGATGGCCAGATCCCCGGGAGCCTCTCCAGCACACAGCAGCTCAGCCACTGGCAAACCTTTTAGCATGAGCACAAGTAAACAGCTCTGGTCAGCAGTGTATTTTTAAACAGCAGATTCTTTCCCAGCTCCCAGCTCGGCCGCTGCGCTGACTCCACAGGGCAGCAGCACACTCCTCTCCTCCGAGGATCCGCAGCAACGCTGTAACGTTACCCACGGCTATCACCCACGGACCTTGCAGTGCTTGGCAAAGGTCAGCCTTAGCTCCTGCATTAAGAAAGGAAGAGAAGAGCCCTGCTGATGGCAGCAGAAGGGCCAGTCACGCTGCCGGGGCTGGGCAAGCCAGGCCAGGCCCCGGTCCATCCCCTCTTACACAGACACCAGCCCCCGCTGCCGCCCAGCTCCAGCACCACCGGCATCGCCGTCCAACACTGAGATTTTAAGGCACTTCCAGCAACCACTGACACCACGTCCGGTTCGCTCTAGTGGCCGGTCTCCAGCCTTTCGGCCAGATCCTCGCACTGAGAAGTGCAAGGCCAGCGGGGTCAGGCTGCGGTGGCCAGACGCGCGTTGCTGGGAAACCAGACCGGGGACACTGCGGGTGTTACTGCACCAGCAAACCCGTGGTGGCTCTCACAGCCCCTCACCCAACAACAGGCGAGAGGCTCCGGGGCCAGGCCTGTGCCCTGGCAGCACCGCCATCCCCACGGCGAGGCCGCGCAGCCGCCGACAGCTGCGCCGACACGCGGTGGCACCACGTCCTCGAGGTGACACCGCAGGGCTGGGACTCCCCACTGGCACTGGCAGCCCTGGCTCTGCTCCTACCTCCAGCACATGCTTAATGCATAAAAAAAATCCTATTTCCATATTTTAAAATTAATACCTCTGCACTCATTGTAATTGCCGTATTTAAAAATAAATTGAACAACACAGAAACAAACCCTTTCAGTATCTGCAAGTTAAGCCATGGCTGGGGGTGATGGAGCGGGTATTTCAGGCCTGAGAGCACTATAAAGCTTTACCCTGTGCCCTGACCTGAGACAAGACACATGTTCAAGCTCGGGACGTTGCAGGATTTACACAAACCCGCTGTAACCCACTTCCTGCCCCGCTCGCGCTGCGCCGGGGCCCGGCTGGGCCGCGACTTGCAGGAGCTGCTCCAGCTACAACTCCCTCCCCGAGCACGGCTGTGCCAGCTGCCAGCTCCACGCACTCCGCTCCGCTTCCCGGGACCAGGGCCCAGGAGGAGAAAATTACGCTGTAGAAAAAACTGACAGACAAATTTCAGCTTCCCAAGTTTTGATTTTTTCATGACTCCACTGAATTAATTCGGTACTGTTTGTGGTATGAGTATTTTACATGTTAGGTTATTTAAATCATGAAAAACCAAGGGAAGGAGCTGGGACCCGCACATTTAACACCTATCACTGGAACTACAGCTACAATGAAACAACAGCTCTACATTTACAGTGCCTAGCTGGGGTGTGCTTCCTGAAAACCCTCTCTGCTCCCGCCATGCTTGCACATCCAGAGGCACCTTGCATTCTGCCAAGTCCTGTCCTTCCCTTAAGCAAGTGCACTTGGGAAAAAGATGGGATAACCACACCAGTGCCAACCACAGAACGGCATGCAGGGTGCTCACAGACACCCAAATAACCCAGGGAGGAAAACACTCTTCTAAGGTTCACCATCAGCTGTCCAGAGACACCAACAACTCGCTGGTAGTTACGAGATGGAAACAAATCCTCATATTGCTTACGTGGTTTGTGCTATTAAAAACAAAGAATCCTCACAGTGACTTTGCTGTTTCTACGTGAAGTGCCCTTTATTCCAGCTACAGGCAGGGAATAATTTGGAGCCGAAGAATGAGCCCCTGTAGCCATACTGGAGGATTTGAGCCCTGCCAGATATATTTTCCCTTCATTCCCTACATCCTTCCCCTGAGGAAAACAGCAACAGAAATCGACAAGCATCAATAAAATAAAAGCAGCAAAACACCCCACTGCTGGCAGCCAGCACTTGCTCCTGTTCGGCTGCAGGGTTTCTCTGGCTACAACTGCTTCTTTCATTAACCATATATCCTTGAAAATAATGTAATATTTACTCACTTTCAATGAGTCAAAGCAGGCGATTACGCGTCCGTTTTCAACTTGGCAGCTTTTCGATGGGTGTGCAAATTTACATTCCGTGTCTGGTCGCGAGCAAGTCCCCCTTTGGAACTCCCTACACACTTCCAGCGTTAGCCATTTTGTGTCCCGGATCGGTGTGACGCTAACAGCCATCTTTAGATTTTACAGGTAGTTAAAATTTCCAATAAAAATGGGCAAACGAGTAGCTGAACTGATAAACTGGAAATGATGAAAGTGCCACCTCCAGAACACTTTTTTTCCCCAGCTCCCTATTTTAAAAGAAGTACGTGTAAAACTGGGTGGCCGCAATCTCGAGGAAGAGCTGTGTCACCAGAGTTCAGAGCGTGGCACCGTTAGGGGCCCGGGGGAAGGCCGGGACCGCCAGCCAGGTGCGCCTGCGGGAGCGTGGCCGGGACTAGCCCCGCGCGCTCAGCATCCCGTCCTGAGTGCAAGCATGGGAACGTGGCGGGCTCCGGCAGCGCTTCCCGAGCTGCTCCCGGGGACGGCGGCTGGCAGGTGCCTCCAGGCAGCGGGCTCGCAGCGGGCTCTGCGGTGCAATCGGGATCGATTAGTTTGGCATAGACAGATGCAGCAGTTTAGAGCAACGACCGACACTGGGTTTGGGCTGGGGTTTTTCTCCTCCTCTCCTTGGCTTTCGGGCAGCAGAGCTCTGACCTTCGGGGCACACTTTAGTGCACAGTGCAGCGGCGGCGGGGGAGCAGCGCCGGACCCTCCTCCCGGCGGGCGCGGGGCTGGCAGCGGCGGAGCGCTGTCGTCGCAGTCTAGCTGGCAGCAAGCAAGGCAAAAGCAGCGGCTGCTCTAGAAGCGGTCCCAAGCAGCAGCGACGTCAGGAAAGGCACTTCTTAGTACCAACCTGTGGAGAGAAGAGACACGTTACGA
>VWZW01003578.1:0-15232 GCA_013397115.1 Edolisoma coerulescens | reverse complement strand
CCACCCCGCGTTCAGCCCAGAGCTCGGGGGACGCCGACCCGCCCGCGCCGGCCCTGCCCGACCGGAGGAGCGCTCTGCCCCCGGCTCCCGCCCGGCACCGTACTGCGGGAGCGCTACCGGCAACCGCAAAACCACCCGGGAACGAGGGCAAAGCTTCCCCCTCGGATGCCGAGGTGGGCTGGACGGGTTTCCCTCCGAGCCGCGGTTCAGGTGCCCAGCTCTGCCTGGGGCCACCTGCAAACACGCACCTAGTGTAATGAACTGCAGCTCCTGTCCCCACCTGAGGATCTCGGCCCAGAGCACGGACCCTCGTGGCACTGCCTGGGACACACTGACAACACCAACGACGGGAATTCTGCCAGCACTGCAACCCCAACAGCATCCTCCGCCTGCGCTAAGGGGAAGGCTGTTCCCATCCCTGTCTTTCTAAAGATGCTGCTTCACCATCTTCCTGTTTCCCACCACCCTCCAATGCAGGTCACTGACACAGTCACCAGAATCACACCCTGGGAAGCGATGCTGTCAGCGTGGATGCAAACCAGCAGATGAGAAAAAGCTACAGAGTCTTTTTCTAGGGACATGGTGATCAGAACAACCAACTCCAGGGGAAGGAAAACACACCTAACAGAGCTAATGAGATTACAACAGGCACCGCGGGTTCTTTGCCAGGACACTTGAAATCATGCCACATTTTTAATCCCTGCTAGCAAGAGACAAACAACTGCATAATTACTTGCAAGCACAAGTTAACAACTATGTATCTTCGTGGTAAACACAGATATTCATTTGCTTCAACTGCCTAAAACCCTGACGTTGGGGGTCATCCTGCACCAGCAGTCACTACTCAGTGCTTGGGATTTGAAGACTTAGGTCTTGAAAACTTGTTCTGTAACAAGTGCCCAGGCAAACCAGTTTGGTTGTTGCACTTGTGCCACGCTTCCCAGCCACGACAGACAAGCACGGAGAGATCTGAAAGCAGAGAACGTGCTGCCGGGGCCGCGTGCCAGCAGGCCCACCAGATCCACCAGGCATCCCTGCAGCCTCTTGCAGGACTGCCAGCACATCCGAGTGCCTTTGGAAGCCTAAACACATCTCCCAGCCTTCAGTCAAGGTGCACTGCAACTTGTCCTCCACAGACAAGAGCTGGATCTGCATCCTCCCACCATCACTCCTGCACTGCACAAAATGACTTCTGAGTGTTATTTTGGTAGGAACATTTTTTTTCCTGTGAGACCCTCAGGGCAGGGCGCTGCCAACACCGGCAAGAAGAGCTCTGCCACAAAGCTGTGGAACAGCTCTAAGCAGTTTTCTCCTGTTCATCAGCTTGGTAACCAATCCATACCAAGCATTGATTTTTCCAAACACCAAGAAGAGTTAGAGCAGCTAATTGATGCATTTTATATGCTAAAGCCAATGCAAGTTAAAGGCCACCATTTCCAAACAAGATATTTAATTTCACTCTCATTACACAAGTAGTCATCCCTAACAAGAAATGAAAGAGAGCATGAAGGCAGCACCCAAACTAAAAACAGATGAAAACTAGCTTTTGTGCTCACATGTACTGACAGGAGAAATATTCCTGGTAGGACTCCCCGAACTATGTTTTGCTCCTAGGTTTGTAATAAGTTTTCTGTTAGGATTTGGGAAGTCACCCACTTGGAGAGAAATCCTGCTCCTGCTGAGGTCAGTGACTGCACTAACTGAGCCTGAATTCCACCCTTCCTTCTTCAGGCTGCCAGCCACAAAAAGAAAAGTATTACTCAGAGGAGCTGATGCCTCGAAGGTAAATCTTCAGAACACAAATAAATACTAGATGTATATTTTGTATGAACAGTTACTTGAAGAAAAAGTGTTTTGTCACAGTTTATTATCTACCTGAAAACAGCCAGAAATGTCAGCTTTAAAAATAGCCTTTGAGCAGAAATAAAGACTGACGTCAGACCAGAGGTTTATCTTCAATATCTCCACTAAATAAAGGAAGACATTAGCATAGAATTATCTTTTTTTATCTACATGAACTATTTTCCCCTCACTTTGAAATTCTCTTGTGATATTCACTAAGTCACTAAGGAGTCCCCAGTAAGCTTCACACGCTAGAAGATACGCTGTCTGCAAACCCCAGCTGATACATGTGATGTCTCCTTTGGGCTGTCTCTGGTAAGATGGAATGACTGCAACAAATCCAGAGGGAGGACCATAGGGACAGGACAGGAAAAGGATTGAGCTTTTTATTTTTTATTTAATTAAAACTGATTTAGGGGTTGACGGTTTCTTGACCCCACCTAGTACTAAAGACTCTTCTGATCCACAGGTGGGTTTTGAAGTTCACCTTTTGAAGTTTGGAAGCATTTGCTACTTGTCTTGGGAATATTGCAACATTGGTGTGGCCAAAGCAGAACCTTGCCTTCACTGAATATCAGGAATACAAGGATTGAAAGCAAATTAAAAAGTGATTCTCAGAAGAGACAGAGAAATAACACTGAGAAGTCATTCCTTAGGAGGATAACAGAGATTACTTAGTTGTCTCCTGAGCTGGGTCAATGAAAATGATTAAGAAACAGCCTCACAAATCAATGGAAAGGCTATCTGGAAATGTCCAAGAAAGTGAATCTGACACAGAAGAGACTCCTATTACTTCCCCTTATTGCTATAAAGAAATGTACAGACAGGTTAACGATGCATTTTTCCTCCTCATTGCAGTCTCTGACAAAAATAAGGTGTCTCCCTGCACTGAGAATTGCTCCCAAAGAGCCATTGTTTTCACTGTTCCTGTAACTGGGTTTGCTGGACATCCCTGTTTACCTCAATTCACATACGTCTCTCAAAGAAAGAGGTAGGAAGCTGGGCAGGCAAAAAGCCCAACACTGAAGGAGAAGATGGCAGGGAAGAATGCTATTTTTATGCTTAGAGAAAGTGGAAGCTGAAAACACCAGTCTCAATGACATGAGAACTGTCAGCAAGAACAGATAATTACACAACGTGAATTCATCCTCATGACAATGACTCTAATGAGATAGGAAATGGAATAAAATCAATATTCTATTTACACTGATAGGGCAGTCTCAAAGCTTGAAATTGCCAAATGGCTGTCTTTTAAATCAAGGAACACAAAATTACTGACTGCCTTACAGTATTTTCAAAACACCTCTGCCAAACTCAAAGTTTACCAATAACATATCTCACTATAAAATTTGGAAGAGATACAGCAATTACTCCATGGCACAACTGAAGGATATAATTATAGCACTGTCACAAAATTAAACTGAAACAATGAGCTAATTAACATCTTGTCACATAACAGTATAGGATTGGATAAAGGAAAATATTCTTTAGTAAACTACAGCTGAAGAACCCAATTGTCTCACACTCAGGGCTGCACCCGCTGCTCCCATAGGACAGCACGGAAAAGCAAGACAACTCCTCTCTCAATTTTGCACTTTTGTACATTTCAGGAAAAAACGGGAGCGCAAAGGCAGGAGCAGGGAGCAGCCAGCTCTAGAACAGGACTGCCGGGGTACTGTACCCTGGGCTGGATTTCTCAGCTCCCCAGCCCAGCAACCTGGGACTTGGAGCCCAGTAAAACCACAAGCACATGTGAGCTCTGAGCTACTGAGTGCCACAACAGATTTGTAAAAAAACTGCCAACACTGCTTCTATGACCCAGATATTTTGCATGATATACATAGTTTTAGTACTACTACTACTAGTGTTTTAAAGGTTTTTTCTGTACTGTTTTAGCTCTGACAGACTTGCCTGGTGCAACCTCCCACTGACTTCAGTGGCTCCTCCGGCACATCCCCATCAGATGTGGTTTTATCTTGAGTCTATTTCACAGTTTCCGAAACTGTTTTAGCAGAACCACCTAACTGTGACATTCCATCTGAATTCAACACACCCAAGTGTACTCAGTTCATGAAAACTTGATAAATAATGAAAAAACAGGCAACATGTTGTACACTACGTGCCCCAACCACGTGCAGAAATCAGGTACTGCTCCAAGATTTCCGTCCCTAATCAAACTGCGAACCAGCAGCGCATGGGCGCTGACGTACAAATCCCACAGCCCAATCCTCTCTTACTTTAGATTACAGTAATGCTATTTTCAAGTCAGAAAGTTACACCGCAAATTCCATAAACCCTCTTTCCTTTGAGGAGCAGATGGTTAGGGATTAACTGCTCTTGCTGTAATTTAAAAAATTTTTCAAGTCAAAAAACATGCCTGTTGAATTTTTTTTAATAACCTGGGGTATATGTCAATCTCTTGTACAAAATTTGAGACTTCAGGGACACACAGGATTCACAGTTTGACAGCATTAGCTAGATGTGTTTTAAGAGCAAGAACAGGCACAAGCCAGTCCGTGTCTCTGGACAAGGACGTGGCACACAAGCTGTTATTCTGTTCCAGTAACTTAAAGCCAGGGACACAAAATGGGGAAGGGCTACTCTGCCTTTAATCCATCTCTCATCGTTTTATGTATTACAAAGCATTTACATATCCATCCCCACCTACTACTGAAGTTGCAAATACTGTTTCTGGTAATGAAAACATATTTACACTGTAATTCCTTTACCATAACATTCACATAATGTATTTTAGAAATGGGAAGTTCTGTATTATGCTGGCGCAGGGGAATTCCAACCATAAAAGAAGTGACATTGTCCAAGCAAGTCTAAAAAGAAGTTGTTTATCTTTAAAAATAACAGTAATCTAGTGATTTAAGTTAAAATTCCAAGAGCTAACAAACTGAATTGAAAAAAACAAAACCTGCTTTATTAAAATCAGGTTTTTTTGTTCTAGTAGTAATTTAAAACATGTTGTTTCTATACAAAGACATTTGAGAGGCCATAAGAAATCAACTATGCACTCTTCCAAAAACTACAAGCTATTTATTAATCCGACTCTTGCACATTTTGTTTGATTAACTGCAAATGTACACAAGCCAAGCCAGGCAGTAGAGCAGCAAGATGACCCACGGCAGCGGGGTCAGCCCAGGACCAGGCCCCCCAACCCCGGCGTCTCCCGGGGGCAGCACAGGGTGCATGAACACAGACCATTTCACCCTACTCTCTCCTGCACCACGTAGGTGTGCCTCTCATGCTCATTACCGTGCCTGTTTCAGTGGCAGCAGGTGCTGTGTGTTGTCCTCAAGAACAGCCATCTGGGAAAGCCCAGGACGAGACCCACAGCCCAGATTCAAAGCTGGGAGGCACCTGTAGCAGCAGCAAAGAGGCAGAAACACTCCCATAGTGACAGGTGATTTCTAACCGCACACGTGTGTATGAATTTATATAAAACATGATGATCAGCATCATCCATAACAACAACCTCTACAGAAAAAAAAGCCACGTCCATGACTCAGCAAGGGAAGGAACCACTTCCCTCGGACATCAAATTCAGCTGATGCCAATGGTTTCAGGGAGAAGTGACCCGGAGGAGCTCGCACTGGTGAGAGGTGCAGCAGACACCAACCCTGGCTTCTCGCGGGTCTGATGCCTGAACATCTCCCATACTGCACGGGAAAACAGACCAGCACCTTATTACTGCTCACATTTCCACTTATTAATTGGTTTTCACTTCCCTTCCTAAGGCAGCTGCCATGTGGCCCTGGTGCAAAGGGTGGCTTTTCCTTCCCCAGAGACAGCTGGATAAAGCAGTGGGAAAAAGGAGTCCTGAGAGACCACTGCAGTCAGCACCTGATAGATCAGGACATACTCATGGTCCCTACTAACATTATTAATTTATTAATAGTAGCATTTCCTCCAGACAATAAGCTCCTCCCCTTGGCCTCAGTAACTCATCCCTGGCTGGGCCACCCCTCCCACATTCACCCACAGCAAAAACTCCAGATTTCAAAAATTCTTGCCCGTTCACATGACAACCACTTTGTTAGGACAATAATTTCAAGTCAGGAGTCTGGATGCAGCCACCACATCCCTGCACACATCACATTAAGTAGCAAGATTAAATCTGAACCTAATTACCAGGAATAGAACAGGCCATTCATGTCACCTGCTCCGCGCTGGTGCGTCGTCCCGCTCCCGGTGACAATGCCAGCAGCTCCCCTGGCCCTGCGGACACACGGACCACAGTGGGGCACAATTCCACGGGGACACCTTGCTGCTCTCTGCCTGCTGCGTAACAGGCACGCTCCCAGCCAGGCCCATCGGAGTCATGGGAATTACGCACGGCTTCATCTTGCATCTGACTCGAGGGCAACCAAAAAGGGACGCGAGCCCAGCTAATGAGGAACTCGTTACACCGAGTTCTGCTTGCAGCAGCTCTTCGAACTGGTCACTTCAGCTCAGTCATGGAGAGCTATGGCAATGCAGGGACAATCACACGCTTCTCCCCAAGGACCAGAAAATGACACGGGACTGAAGGAAAGCAGAGTCATCGACGCAGTTCAGTTTGGACTGAAGGACTGCTGCCGAAGGGGCAAACCAGCACCCTGGCTCTGCAGCGTGGCCGAGCAGCGCCAGGCATAGCGGCCCTGAGGAAGGACCGGGAGTCCCACACCTCTGGAACCACCCCAGTATCCCAGAGTGGCAGCACTGCCATGCTGGGGACACCTGGAGCAGGGAGGCATTGCCAGCTCAGTGCGATGACGACACTGCCTGACTCCGGTCACCAGCGTGAATCACAAGGCAAGGACAGCCCTGGAAAACACTCCAGCATCTGCTGTGAGACAGGAGACACAGCCGACTGCATTCGCATTCACAGCTGTCTGTGTCTCAGGGAATCTCGGGTCCAAAATAGAGCATTTTCGATGTTTTGATACATTCTGGCCTTACATTTAATTTATGTTTATAATCACATCTTTCCAGGATAATAAAAACCTGTACAACTTCTCAGAAAATACAATGAATCTATATAATCTATTTCATTAGTTACATAAGAATCTAAACCACAGAGAATGGGATATTTAACCCTCTCTGCTCTGAGGTATCAGAGATGATTGTTATGCACTAAATACAAAATGATTTTTCCATACACAGCAAAATGAAACCAGTTCAGGAGACGCTTTCCTTGACTTAATAGAGATCCCAACATATACAGTGCTCAGCAGCACAGAAACGCTTACTGATGTGATTAATTTTGGATCGTGACCAATCTCACACGAACTAAATAAATACATGTGTCTTCAGATACTAAGCAAAAGCTCCAAATTAGTCACTGGTATTAAAAAGAAGTAATAAAAACTGCATGACTTTTATTTTAGGAAAGAAGTGGAAAATATCTTTGAGACAAGTTTTTAATCAGTATTTGCTTTAGTATACTCTTATGCTTGTTCATTTTGAATCATGATATGTAACAGCTAACAACAACCATGAGAAACAGCCCTCTACCAGCCCCTGTTCAGAACGACCCCTGCTGCACATGAGCTCGGCCAAGAGAGCTTCCAGCACACAGGGGACAAGTTACGAAGGGGCTCCTGAGCTGGGCTGCTCCCGGTGCATGTGACAGCAGTGGTGCCATTGACACTGTCCCATTGCACTTCTCACATGGAACACCCTATCCTCTACTTGGGTTCTTCTCAACGTGTCCCCTTTTTCACTAACACACCAGCGCAGGCTACCCAAATGGAATGCAAAGAAGGAATTCAAGAAAAACCTCAGAAGTTTACTATTTTCCTTGTATTTTCCCACCTACCTCTAAAAGCCACTTTAAAACACCAGTAATGAAAGTTTAAACTTCTACTCTTACACAAAAAACATGGCGTATTTGGAAAACGGCTTCTGAAATTACGTAAGAAAAACCAGCTTTTATAAAAATGGTGATTAAAGACAGAATGCTTAGAAGCTGTAGAAAACAAAACAAATCTGAAGCAATAATTTTGTCGGTCATGCAGAAAAATGAGTGAAAGAAGTTCAAATGCTTGTATTTCTGTTCCACCATTAGCTGTATTTAATTAGAAGAATTGAACAGAGCTGTGTCTACTTTTCACAACAAAAATCGCATCATTAAAGATTTATTTATTGAATATATTTGCACATAAATACAAGAGCTCAATAAAATGTTGATAAGCAGCAAACAAGATATCTGCCCAGGGACTTCCTTCCCAGCAGCCTGCAAAGCTCCAGCACCACAGCAAGCGCCCGCACTCCCAGAACAACATTTTTAACTGCTACACATCAAAAAGCTGAAACATACATAATTACATCATCAGGATCACAGACTCACTACCTTTGATTTTTCACTGCTTGAAAGAAGGCTCCAAGTCCACTGAAGCTGTGCCTACATTTGGAGTATGGAAGGATTCCCATATAAAATAACAGGTAAAGAGTAACTTCACTGAAAACCAGAGGTGGCCATACAAAGTCAAGAATGCTGCCCAGGCACTAATAAACTCTTCCACGCACTGGAATAAACATTTTTGTTCGGCTTTTATTCCAAGCTTCAGAGAGTCACAGAAGGAAAAACAGAGAGTTTATTTCTCCCAAGAAAGCGCTGCCGTGTTTACCAGCGCCGGCAGCTGACGGGACCTTCCTCCCCTGGCAGCCCAGGCGCGGGCAGCACGGCAGCAGCCGGCGAGCCCCGGCCCCGGGAGCGGCGAGGCAGAGGAAGGGCGGGGGGCCCGGCACGGCTCCTCCGCCTGCGGCCCCCGCGCACACCCCGACACCTCCTTCATACGGCCAAGCCAGGCGTGCTGCCCGCGCCTTCAGCCTGGCAACCTGCTCGGAAAACCTGGCACACGTGCCCGGAGCAGCGCGCTCCGCAGCCCGCCCGCTCCGCCGCGCTGCCCGGGCACTGCGGCGTTCAGAGGCTCGAGAGCCTGGGTACATCGAGACCCGACTGACACGGCAAACGCCACGTGCTCCCACAGCGAGTTACTTACATTCAAAGTTACAGCTTATCTCCTCGAGCGCTGGGTGCTGTCACTGCAGTGCAGATAACGCCGCTGCAGCGCCACAGCTCCGGCAGCCTCAGGAGCACATCCCACGGGGGCTCTGGCTGCCCGCAGCCCATCCCTGCCCAGGGCAACGGGGCAGCCTGGGCTCACACACACCCCAGAGAGGAGCGCCGAGGGCCTTGCAGCACCAAGCTGGGCACTTCTGATCGCTCTCCCTTTTTTAGAAGGAAAAAATTCCAATTAACTTCTCTGGAAGCAGGATTGGGCCCAGAGCCCAAAAATGCTCTGGGTTCCCAAGTCCTTACTCACTGCTCGCAGTTGGACTCGCTGGGAGACAGCAACGCAGCAGGAATGCGCGGAGCTGCTGCAGGAGGATTTGGGAGCCCGGGGCCCAGCCCTGCTCCTCCAGCCTGCGCCCGAGCTCGGCCAGGCTCCGAACGTGCTGCAGTAAATGCCAGCCATGTACGGTACAAACGCTGCCCTCGCTCCCCTCCGAAGGGGAAACGCAGATGCCGTCAGCTGCCTCCTATGCAGGCTCTGCAGGCAGACCTGAACCCACAGCCACCCAAGTCAGGACACACTATTTATAATGCTTTCAACATTTCACTTTTCTCTGCAAATAATACTGGCTCCAAGTTCAAGTCCAAGGCATATTTTGCCTTGCCAGATGATCTGCGACCGTCTCATGACTTATTACATTGTTATCGCTGCTAAGCTGAGCAAACAGGGCTGCTAAGTCTATTAATCTTCTGAAACACGGAGTCTGAAACTGTAGAAACAAAACATCTCACTACAAGACACATAAAATGTGCTACAGAGAGATAACGGGGGAATTCAGTGCACGCTCTGGTAAGTTTTCTCTGTGCCACTGCAAGCAAGACTGACGCACTTTTGCAAGAGCCGACTCTGGATGTAACGTTACCAACAAGTTACATAAGGGAAAAGAAATTCCTTTTACAAGAGCAGCCTGCCCCAGGGCGGACAGCAAGGTACACTTCCCACAGGAAAAGCTGGACACTCTGCAGACGTTGGAACTGCCACCTGTACGTTCACAAGAAGGACTGATAAAAGGAGTCCAACCCAGCCAGGCTAACCACGGCGGGCTGTGCAGAAGCTCTGCTCAAAACACCAGAGGACTGGACGTATTTCAACCTATCTAGTGCTTATTGCTTTTTATTGTGCGGAAATTCATTCGATTCAGCTGCTCATATACAGCTTGCATATTTATGTATCAAAATATTTTTCTGTGAAAACAAGTATTTGGCCTATTTGCCCAAAGCAAAGGTCCCACGAGCACACAGGAGTCATACATTTTATCACAGTGCTCAGATCAGGGCAGCTCCAGGAGGTAGTGGGGCTGTGGAAGGACAGACAGACCCAGGCTGAGCTGGCCCATGCCCCAGGCTAGGCTAAGCCTGGTCATGCACTTGCTTTACGGGAATTATAATCTGGCTACACAAAACTCAGGCCCATCTGCATTTTCCTCAGGCCTGGCTGCCTCAGTTTTCCTGTACAACCCATAGATTCAAACCAAAATGAACTCAAACTGCAGGATCTTGCACCCTCGTGACAGAAGTGCTGTCACCTTACACACTGCTGCTGCTGTTGCTAATTTGTATCAACAGCAATTTTACCTCCAAAAATTCAAGCTTAGTCAAGCTGAATTGTGAGAACTCAAGTTAGATTTTACTGAGGACAGATGATACCTATTGCAAATTTTTTTTCTTCCCAGCTACTTAGAATAAAGATGTTTTGGATAAAAATACTCTTCTATAACAATTGCATGCACATAATCTGAAACATGGACTATTTCACAGGGTAGAAGTTGAGAGAAAGCAGACATTTAAACAAATTAATTGACCCCTTAGGAAAAGCAGTTGTCCTGATAGATAGTGGGATTTCACCCCGAGGCCAGCACACATCAAACCCAGCCCCCAAACTGCCCAATGGGCACAGGAAACCTCGTATAGTTCAACCTGCCCCAGCTCAGGGCGCTGCTGCCGCTCCCCTGTCGCTGCCTCTGAAGCTGTTGAAGAGACTTCAGAGCATCTTCAGAACAAACTTACTGCTGGTTTTGAATGCACAGATCAGGGTAAACCAACATTTGTCACTGGCTTTATTCTCTGAGCAAAGTACTGACTAGGACATTCCCCCTGCACAGACTGCTGAAGGGAGAGTGGGCTCCAGCATCCTCACAGGAACCACACAAAGCCTTCACCTCGCAACTCTGTACATTAACCGTGTATTTTCTTATCTTGGGATGTGCTGAAGTTTCATCACAACTACAACACGGTTTAAATAGCCTCTTCTCTTTCCCTCCTAATTGCTGGGCACTCTCTTCAACACTAATGGAATTGCAATTGCACATATTCATGGCAGAGCAGGCTCCAAATGTCACCAAGGACAGCATTCAAACATATTTACATGCTCATGCTTTTGGTAAATAACGATGGGGTAGGAGGAAAGAAATGTTGTTTACTTTGCTGCATTACTTGGGAAACTAAGTTTACAGTATGTAAACGTTAATAAAATTAAATTAAATAATAATAATCATAGGCAACTGCTCTAATCCCTAAGGCACACAAACAGTGGAGACCACCAGTCATGCAAGGGAAAGGAGAGCCCCCCGCGCAGGGCTGGGCACAGCAGGACACACTGAAGCGCAGGAATTCCCAGGGAAGCGATTCAACCCTGCCAGATCCCCCCTCTCCCTTCCCTCTAGACAGGAGTAGTAGCAGGAATTTGCTGATAAACTCATAGTTGCAAAAATCATCCTTGGCATGAACATAAATCATAACAAATGGCAACAGAACTTTTCCTGCAGTTTTACGTTAACGAGCTGGCCTGGCTAACATGCTGTTTACAGCATTCCCATCGAAAATATGCCTGAGGAAAACACCCATTAACCCTTTCAAAGCAAGGCAGAGTTACCACAGGGCCTTTTACAACCCATCACATGTGACTTCCTCAGAGTCAGAAAAATGATGTTTGCAGATTATCCACCAGTTCCTGAGCAGGAATCATCCTGAGAAGAAATCATCCACGATTTAGGAATCAATAAGTGCTAAGGCTCATCCCCTAATTACAGGCATCTCTGTGTCACTACCACCTCCCCACTGACGCTGAAGCAGCAGAATAAAACAAATACTCAAAGGAAATAAAAACAGAGAGGGAAGCCTATGATTTAATCTGAGTTGGCCATGAGATCTTAATCTACACCACACGTGTAAGAACCTTCCTGTGGCCACAGAAACCCTCCTGGACAGCGAGGCTGAAACCATGCAGCTTTTACAGCCTGTCTGCTCCGGGCAGCCAAACCCTGGCCCTGTGGGGCAGCACCCTTCCAACGGCCCGTGTGTGCTCCAGCTGTTTGCTGGCATCCATCACCATCTCCTGGACCTCACAGTTATACTCCAGGCTCCCAACACAGTTGGCTCCAAGGACAGGGAAGTCAGAGCAGCACCCGATGCAGGGATGCAGCAGGACATGGCTCAGACATCGCACCGAGGCCATGGAATGGGACATTCACCTGCCCTCCACAGACCCCTCGGAGGACAGACTGCAGGAGTGCATCACAGATTCTCCTCAGCAGGATCTTCCCTGCTGATGGAATTTTGAAATTTTGCAAAGCAGCATTCCCAGTGGTCCCAAGACACACAAAATGGACAAGCACCAGAAACCTCCATGCCAACCACATGTGTTTTACAAGAAAGCAACAGCAGCACCTGCTACTTTCAAATGCTCATCAGTGTGTGGTATCTGTCACGGATGTGTCTAAAAATGTTAGTTTATTCAATCCTTGGCCTTGCTATAGGAAGCAGAGTGTAGATAACTCAGTAATTACCTAGTAATACCAGAAAAATTATGAACAGCACCTGAGACTTAGTGAAGCATCAAAGTAGAACAATTCAGGAGGTAGAGCAATGCAAAGCAAAATTTACCTTGCTCCACAACTGAACATGAATGTCTACATTTAAGGCTTGAAGCAACTTGATTCAAATATTTATTTCTGATTATACTGTCAAACTTCCAAAGCAAAATGGACCAACAGCATTTCCAGGTTTTAGTAAAACCAGCCAAAACTGAAATTTTTATAGGCCCATCCAGCACACCAGCAAGAGCCGTGTGTCCCTCATGGAGCTCCCCCTGTACCCTCAGTCTGTGTACACTGACCATAGTCAGGCACCCAAAGAACAACTCCCTGGCCTGACTGCCTACAGAAAACCCTTTTAGTAAAGACTGCTCCCAATTATGATTACTTCCACGATTAAGTAATAATATACCAGAGAAATTCCCTGCTTCCACGAATTAAATTGCAGTGTAGATACTTCTGCAGACAGACACTATCTATTACCTTGCTAATCCACCAGATCTAACCCTCTAACACCTCCTGCCCCAAGGGTGAAGGAGCTGGTCAGACACCTACCCAGGGGGGACCAGGCTGGAGGGAGCTGTGGGATACACCCGAACTGGCCATTTCCCACGTCAGCTTTCAGCCCAGAAAACAGAGAGCTCATGCCTATCCTGGTACATGGCACAGCCGTGCTTCCCAACACTCCAGAGATAGAGAACACAGAGGAGGATTTGGTGGGTAAATGAAAAGAAAACACAAAGTCAGGCTGTTCCCAGAGCAGGGAAGGCTGGCACTGGGGACCGTGGACATACCCTTTGCTGCAGCCCAGGGGCTCACAGGGCAGCTCTGGCACTGCTGCTGACTGACGGGAATTACAGATTCCTCACAGGATGCCCCAGTTTTGCCCACTGATTCAAGTGCCTCACAGTACCACAAAGCACCCACAGACTCAGCCTCTTCCAACCATTCAGAACAAATTTAATCCAATGATGGCTTTACGGAAATGAGACAATAAATGCACCCCAGTACTTTCACTCTCATGTATCAGACCAGGAATTCTGCTTCTGTATATTTTTCCTCAGTAGCCCAAGTAAATAACAACTGCACCATCCTGAACTTTTATGTGTCACACAAACCAGGCAGACCCCACAATTACTATTAACTCCAACATACAACATACAGAGCAAAAAGTCTTCTAAGTTTTTGCAAGCCCGGAGACTGTGAAACGTAGACTGTTCGGTCATTGCCTTCACTTTTCCATTTAAACAGCTTTTGGTTTAATTAAGCCTGGAGAAGTTTTGCAGCTCAGAAGCCCCGAGCTTTTAAATCCAGGCCTTTTAAACTCAGTGAAGTCCAATTCCATTCTACAGTGTTCCAGTCTATGCCTGATCTGGCATGAGCTAAGGAAAGCAGAGAGACACAGGTCTCACAACATTTCAATTCCAGAAGCACACACTGCAACCATCAAGCTCAGCTCAGCATCACCCAGCACCCCTGTCCCTGCTAGGCGAGTTGCTGGGGTGCCCTGCACCCCAGAACACTTCCCAGGCAGCGCTTCCAGCCCAGCCCGCAGCACCCTACAAGCAGAGAGCCTCCCGACACCTCTGGTTGCTGCAGCGGCACATCCCAACCTTCCACGTGCGGCAGTCCTGTCACCATTGCAGTGAGCACAGGGCTGCCAAGCCTTTCATTTCTTCCTCTTTTATCTACTTTAAATTATCATAATATTGTTCTACGCCAGTGGGCCTGCCCAGGGTCAGAGTCACACGCAGCCAGCCCGAGGGGAGCCTGCAGTCTCTCCCCAGCTCTCACCCCAAACTTCCCCTGCAGCAACAAGTGCCATCGCTTAATTATTCATTATGCAAATCATTTCCTTGTCACTTTGGAATGTGTTGTCGTTTCATTAGAACCTTTCCTCCGTAGTGCCAAAAAAAGACATAACCCAGTTAAGTTCTTCACCATTACTATTCATTACTCCCATTCCTCTTTCCCGTTACATCCCTTCCCTGAACCTGCTCTCCTGCACTTCATTATCCGTCGCCCGTGTCCTGCTTCTCCCTTGCTCTGGGGTATATATTCCCCACTTCAAAAAAATCAGCAAAAGAAATTGTTTCTTTCTAAAAGAAACAATCACCTATTTTTCCAAGACAACCATTTTACACAAACATTCCTGCATTTTTCTCTTCCACTATACCAAAGTCTGAACAAACTGACTCGTTTGCAGCTACAAACCGAAGTTCTGAATTCAAGAACTTTCTGTAAAAAGAAAACAACAGCTCTCTTTCTCTTTCCCCCACGGTACCGCGGCAGCTCCCGGGGCCAGGCCGTGCGCTGAGCGCGCCCAGGGCGATGCCGCCCTCACCGCCGTGCGCGGCACGCGCGCCGCCGGCCCCGCTCGGGGTCCCCGCCTGCCGCAGACCCCTCACCGCGGCACCGACCCTTACGGACACCGCACCCGCCTGCCCGGGGAAGCGCGGAGCCGGCCGGGCAGCCCCGACCCACGGCCGAGCCCCCGGCCCGGCGCTCC